>CM050166.1:259861575-259981575 GCA_027410445.1 Discoglossus pictus | reverse complement strand
ATATATATATATATATAACAAATTGTGTACTAACTTTGGGCTTGTTAATAAATCTAGTTTTATTAAGTTTCCACAAATATATACTGAATAACAATAATAGGAATATCTATCTGGCTAACTACATTAAGAGGCTACACAGTTTTTATTATAAAACAAAGTATCCTCTATCAACAATATTGGTAAGCCTCTGTAATTAAGATTTAAGATTATAGTATCGACTTATTTCCTTTATTTCACAGCAACCTTCCTAACACTGTTTCATCCACTTTTTTTTTTTACAGCACAGAAACCTGACGAGTCAAAGATAAATCATTTCAGAACTTTTTCCGCCTTTAATGTGATCTATAAACTGTACAACTCAATTGAAAAACAAACTGAAATCTTTTAGGTGGAGGGAAGAAAAAGAAAAAAGAAAAATAATGTGGTTGCATAAGTCTGCGCACTCTTATAACTGGGGATGTAGCGGTGTTCAGAATTAAGCAACTACATTCCAAATCGTGTTAAATAGGAGTCCGCATACACCTGCCATCATTTAAAGTGCCTCTGATTAACCCCAAATAAAGTTCAGCTGCTCTAGTTGGTCTTTCCTGAAATGTTCTTAGTCGCATCCCACAGCAAAAGCCATGGTCCACAGAGAGCTTCCAAAGCATCAGAAGGATCTCATTGTTAAAAGTGATCAGTCAGGAGAAGGGTACAAAAGAATTTCCAAGGCATTAGATATACCATGGAACACCGTGAAGACAGTCATCATCAAGTGGAGAAAATATGGCATAACAGTGACATTACCAAGAACTGTAGCACCCTCCAAAATTGATGAAAAGACTAGAAGAAAACTGGTCTGGGAGGCTACCAAGAGGCCTACAACGACATTAAAGGAGCTGCAGGAATATCTGGCAAGTACTGGCTGTGTGGTACATTTGACAACAATCTCCTGTTTTCTTCATATGTCTGGGCTAAGGGGTAGAGTGGCAAGACGATAGCCTTTTCTTACGAAGAAAAACAACCAAGCCAGGCTACATTTTGCAAAAACACATCTCCCAAAAGCATGTGGGAAAGATGTTATGGTCTGATGAAACCAAGGTTGAACTTTTTTGCTATAATTCCAAAATATATGTTTGGCGCAAAAACAACACTGCACATCACCAAATGAACACCATACCCACAGTGAAGCATGGTGGTGGCAGCATCATGCTTTTGGGCTGTTTCTCTGGAACTGGGGCCTTAGTTAAGATAGAGGGAATTATGAACAGTTCCAAATACCAGTCAATATTGGCACAAAACCTTCAGGCTTCTGCTAGAAAGCTGAACATGAAGAGGAACTTC
This sequence comes from Discoglossus pictus, assembly GCA_027410445.1. Lineage (NCBI taxonomy): Eukaryota > Metazoa > Chordata > Amphibia > Anura > Alytidae > Discoglossus > Discoglossus pictus. Next base: position 259,980,252 of record CM050166.1, on the reverse strand, counting down.
ATCTTTCAGCATGACAGCATATTCCTGCAGCTCCTTTAATGTTGCTGTAGGACTCTTGGTAGCCTCCCAGACCAGTTTCCTTCTCGTCTTTTCATCAATTTTGGATGGAACTCCAGTTCTTGGTATTGTCACTGATGTGCCATATTTTCTCAACTTGATGTCTTCACTGTGTTCCATGGTATATCTAATGCCTTGGAAATTCTTTTGTACCCTTCTCCTGACTGATACCTTTTAACAATGAGATCCCTCCGATGCTTAGGAAGCTCTCTGTGGACCATGGCTTTTGCTGTGGGATGTGACTAAGAAAATTTCAGGAAAGACCAACTAGAGCAGCTTAACTTTATTTGGGGTTAATCAGAGGCACTTTAAATGATGGCAGGTGTATGCTGACTCCTATTTAACACGATTTGGAATGTGATTGCTTAATTCTGAACACAGCTACATCCCCAGTTATAAGAGGGTGTGCAGACTTATGCAAACACAGGATTTTACGTTTTTTTCCCTTTCTCCACCTAAAAAAAATTTCAGTTTGTTTTTCAATTGAGTTGTACAGTTTATAGGTCACATTAAAGGTGGAAAAAGTTCTGAAATGATTTATCTTTGTCTCATTTCTTTACAGCACAGAAATCTGACATTTTACCAGGGGTGGGTGGATATATATATATATATATATCGATCTGCTTCTTCTTGGGGTCCTGATATGAACCTAGTTCAAACCTACCCCAGCAGAATCATGAGGTTCCTGTTCTCTGTGGCACAAAAGATGGCCTCTGAAGAGGGCAAGGCCCAAAAGCTACAGGCAGAGGATACTGGATCCAGGTTACTTAGTGGCCCATAGCAAGACCACTCCCCAAGTCACGATACAACACGTAGAAATAGTCTCACAACTTGTTTATGTGAAAACTCTCTCTCAACAACCTTTATTTGGAAAACACACGTATATAAACTCTTTACAACATAGTAGAGGGAGGGGCTACCTGAGGTCAGCCCCTAATGGCCTCTGGCCAATCCCATAGCTTTACACCGTGGGAAACATGAGACTCCTCCCAGGTCCGCCCACTAGGTTTGGCTACCTAATTTAGTTGGTCTCTGGCTCTCAAGGGAGAGACATCTCCCTTTTTGCTCTGCTGCCTGCACTAATAGTTGGGAGGGGACAAGCTGTAGACCCCCTGGAGTTATGGTGCCTCTGTGTCTGTGGAGATCCCCTTGTTTGTTTATGGCTCCTATCTCTTAAGTGAGTGTATGTATTATGTCAGACCATCTGGCTTGCAACTGTGGGCTATCAAAGCTCTTGAGATCACATTAATTAGATATCTAGTGAACAAACCTTTATGTTAAACTGAAGTGTTTGCCCAGGACCACTTGAGGCCCATGCATCTGTCTTGACCCAAGGTCTGCATGTTTGAGTGTGCAATGATCTGCAGCTAACTTCTATGCAGAGCATTTCTACCAATTCCACATATGTTCTATATAACATTTTCCCTCATAATATATTATACCTAGGATACATAATAACCATGTACAGGCAACATATAACCACACAATAACACATAATCCCAATGTAACAATGTCATGCTCCCTTGGACATACTCACAAACCACTGACAATAGGAGTCCTTAAACATTTAAATCATGATATATATATATATATATATATATATATATATATATATATAAATGAATATTCCATTTATTTGAGAGCAAAACCATACTGATCAAGAGTGTCTTCGGAAATCACTTCATCCTCAAAAAAGAGAATACACCCTTTTCTCAACTACTTATAAATAACTTACATAGTTAGTAGTCATTGAGGTTGAATAAAGACGGTCGGTCCATCAAGTTCAACCTTTTCAGATCTCTTCTAATCATTATAATAAGTGGATTATTTATTACCCTGCAATAATTGTTAATTATGAATTGATCCAGAGAAAGGAAAAAAAAAAAAAAAAGCCCATTAAAACATTGCCAATTGTCTCATAAGGAAAAAAATACTAGTGATCGGACTCCTCCCTGGATCAATACTCCCTCTCTATTTATCCAGGATAATCCTGAATGCCCTTTATTCAAAAATATATCCAATCCCGTTTTAAAGTTATCCATCAAATCCACTGTCACCACGTCCTTTGGTAAAGAATTCAACAGTTTAACAACCCTTACGGTCAAGAACATTTTCTATTTTTTAAGGTGGAATCTTTTTACTTCTAACCTCAAGGGATGTCCTCTTTTCAGTCAAAACTTCTTGGTACAAAAAGTACACTTGACAAACCCATTGTCATGATTTAATTGTTTAAGGACTCATATTGTCAGTGGTTTGTGAGTATGTCCAAGGGAGCATGACATTGTTACATTGGGATTATGTGTTATTGTGTGGTTATTTGTTGCCTGTACATGGTTATTATGTATCCTAGGTATAATATATTAATGGGGAAATATGTTATGGGTTATAATATGTTAGTATTATATTGTATGATGGAGTAATAGCTATGTTTTGATTAGTTAACCCTCCCCCATTGTATAAACTCTCAGTCAGGAGTTGCCCATATGGCCCTGAAGGTTAACACTTGAAATGATAGTAGTCAGGAACAAAGGGATCTCCACAGACATAGAGGCACCATAACCCCAGGGGGTCTACAGGGATTCTCACTCAGAGAATGAGGGCAAAGTCCAGAGGGTAGGGAGATGTTTCTCCCTTGAAAGTCATAGACCAAATGAATTAGGTAGCCACACCTAGTGGGCGGACCTGGGAGGAGTCTCATGGTTTACACGTAGGGACCCTGCCTGATTGGCCAGAGGCAGTTAGGGGCTGGCTAAAGGTAGCCCCTCCTGGTAATTTTGTATGCATGTTTAAAAGATGGTGTTTTCCAAAATAAAGTTGGTTGAGAGATAGTTTTCACATAAACAAGGTGTGAGACTATTTCTGTGTATTGTATCCTGACTTGGGGAGTGGTCTTGCTATGGGCCACTAAGTAACCTGGATCCAGTATTCTCTGCCTGTAGCTGTTGGGCCTTGCCCTCTTCAGAAGCCATATTTTGTGCCACAGAGAACAGGAACTACATGATTCTGCTGGGGTAGGTTTGAACTAGGTTCATATCAGGCCCCCAAGAAGAAGCAGATCGTGACACCCATATATTGACCCTGGATGTATTTATAGACGGTATTCATATGCTCTCTAGAAAAAAGGCACCTAAGAGGGGATAAGTTTAATTTGGTTAATCTTTCTTCATAGCTCAGTCCCTCCAATCCCCTTATTAATTTTGTTGCCCTCCTCTGTACCTTTTCCAGCTCTAAAATGTCCTTTTTGTGTAGTGGTGCCCAAAATTGTACTCCATATTCTAATTAAGGGCATACTAGGGATTTGTATAGTGGCAGAATTATATCCGCTTCCTTTGATTCTATACCCTTCTTAATGCATGCTAATATTTTACTTGCCTTTACAGATGCTGCTCAGCACTGAGCACTGCTACCTAGGTGGTTGCCCACAAGTCCTGGCAAATCCCTTTCAATATCTGATACCCCTAGCATTGCTCAAATTAAAATTGGCTATTTTTCCTTCCCAAATGCATAACTTATTACGTATTTTTATTAAATCTCAACTGATATTTAGTTGTCCACTTCCCTAATTTATGCAAACCCCTTGAGGGAAATGTAATTACCTTGCACAACTTCGAAGTAGGAGTGGAAAGTATTGTCTCAATGTTTGCTGATGACACCAAGTCATTAATATGTTAAAAAGGAGGAGAGGACCTAATGGAACCCCACTTACCACATTAGTCCAATCAGAGTATGTTCCATTTACAACTACCCTTTGCTTCCTGTCTTTTAGCCAGCTCTCAATCCATGAGCAGATAATTACTGCAATTCCTGAATCTCTTAGTTTGAACAATATTCTTCCATGTGGCACTGTATCAAAAGCCTTTGCAAAATTTAAAAAAAAACTTACTTGAAAATAGATACTTTCTTAATAGACACAGTGTTACTGAAATCAACAAACTCAATTAGAAATAACTCAACGTTCATGGCCAGATCATATATTGGTTAGAATTTCTCTAAACTGCTCTGCCCATCCAAAACTCCCCAAAATTTTGGAGATTAAATTAATTACTCTTAAAGTGATCCTCATATCATAAATTCAAAAAAGGGCCCTTCGACTTTTGAATTTGTTAAAACTTGTATTTCCCCTGTTCAGCGCTACGGAATATGTTGGCGCAATACAAATAATAGATAATATAATATAATATAATATAATATATATATATATATATATATATAAAGCTAGAAATGTGTACAGTAACCCCTGATTGGAGCAATAAATATTGGTCCAATAATTACAATATCATATATAGCATGTGATGACACATAATTTGGCAATATCACATTGATATACAAATAGGGCCTCATTCTATTACGGCCGCAAGGACCGGCCGCAAGCTTTACGGCTATTCTATTCCCCTCCGGCCGGGGACTCCGGCAGGCTTGCGGCCGGCGCCTTGCTATCCCTTGCGATCGAGACTGAGGAAAGCCTTTGATCTAAAAACGGCCGCAAGGAAATCGGCCGTAAGAAAAGCCTGGTTGCGATTCTATTGCTCCGGGAACCCTGTCTGCAAGGCTAAAAACGAGCCGCAGCTTACTTGCAGCAAACAGGTCTCGCTAGCACCAATTAAGCACATAAAATAGCTCAAATAAAGCCATCCTGCACTTTGAGAAGACTATAAAGTGATATTCGGTGTTAGAAAAAATAGCACATAATTATCCTATACTCAAATCCGTAAAATATTTTATTTTTAATATATGTAAAATATCCATGTAAAAAGTCCAGAGTGCTTGGAGCACCTCAGACCCGCCCACGCTGCGGCCGGTAAATAAACAGTTAATGTAAACTCGGATTTGGGCTGATATGCAAGCTTGAGAGGGGGTTCCTTTTAATCCTCATGTCCCCCAAAATGATCCCTAGCATTTACAGAGCTGTACAGTGCAGGCTTGAATTTATTTTTGCGTTTTTATATTTCAGAGCTTACGGCCGGTTTCAAGATATGCGGCCGGCCGTAAGGGGAGATCCTTGCGGGGCCGTATAATAGAATCGCGAGTTAACAGAACCCCCGCAAGGAATCGCAGCCTTACGGCCGATTTACGGCCGGTAATAGAATGAGGCCCATAGTGTCTAACAATAGCTGAAGTGATCCAGGGGAATTATATATAAAAAGTAATCCTCATTTATGCACATGCAAATCATAGGATATACTTAAAGTGACACAAACTAAAAACATGATGCACAAAAGTGCTTATAAAAATATACAAATAGAGGATTTGAAAATCGGAACTGCCCCAGGCAGGTTGATAAATAAGTATTACAAGACATGCAAATCGGTATTATTGAAACATCGGACTAAAAGTTTTAATGAAATAAAATCTACCGGTTGAGCTCCATTGGAAATGCTCGAGGCTAAGACAGTCATGATCCCTAAAAAAAGATAAAAACTTTATCTACTGTAACAACTACAGACCAATTTCGCTACCAAATATGGATACAAAGCTGTATTCTAAGATCTTAGCAAAGCGGTTAAATCAAATTATTACTAAACTAGTTTCAGTGGAACAGACTGTTTTATTAAGGGGAGACAGGAGGCAGACAACAATAGGAAGATCTTGGATCTCTTAGTCTATTAAAGTAATATTACATTTCCAATAATTTGTTTAACTGTTGATGCTGAGAAAGCTTTCCGCTGGGTGGGAATATATGGACCAGGTTTTGCTTAAGTTTGGTCTGGGAGAATTTGCTTCCAGAGCAGTAGGGGCACTGTATGTTAACCCATCCGCGTTTGTCAGAAACTTCGGTCAGAGTTCAGCAAAATTCAATATTACAAACGGTACACAACAGGGTTGCCCCCTGCCTCCAATAGTCTTTACCTTAATGATCGAAACCCTGGCAGAACACATCAGAAATTCAGGGCATTTCTATTGGGGGAATAGATCATAGAATGTCCCTTTTTGCAGATGACCTTATGGTCACCCTTACCAATCCATTGGAATCATTAAGGGGGTTGAAGCATATAATAGCAGATTTTAGTAAAGTATCCAACTATAGCCTGAACGCAGAAAAATCAGAAGCTCTTTGTTTAAATATCCATCCTTCTGAACTTGAATTCTTTTTTCATAATTTCAAGTTTAAATAGAAGTTCAGCAATATTAAACATCTGGGTAAAGTGTTGGATGTAAATCTTAAGCAATTGATTGTTATAAACTATAACGATTCATTGAGAAAATTTTAAAATCTTGTAAGAGCTGTAGTCGGTCTTGGACAGGCAGAATTATAGCAGTCAAGATGTTTTTACTTCCCAGGTTTAATCTTATGAGGAATATCCAAGTACCACATCTCCAAAATAACTATTGGGCAATGTCAAACATTAAATTGATAGTTATATCCAAAATAACAAGCAAATAAGCATTAAAAGGACGGATATGTCTAGGAGATTTAGTAAAGGGGGGATAGCTTATCCTATGTTAATAAGATACCATAATGCTACAATGTTATCTCATATTGCTAGTGGATTTAGCTCCCCCCAGTCATCTCAATGGATTCAGATTGAGAACAGTTGGATATCAAAAGGGAACTGGAAAACAATTCTTCAGATAGTGGTTATAACCAAATGGTTGATTGTCAGGAAAAGGAAGCAGGACACTCCTCCAAGTTGGAGTGGAGTCAAGTGGAAATGACAATTATGAGAAAGAGAATTCAAAAAGGAATTGCCCCTCACAAGTATTTCTAAAAGTAACAAGATAAAAATGGTGGGTCTGGCCAGTTTTCTGAAGGTTACCAACATTGTTTTTTATTAAAACAGAATAAAATACATATAAACATCAAAGAAAGAAAAAAACGAAAAAAAAAACGAAAAAAAACGGAAAAAAAAAAAAACACACATACTACATACACAGAGCACACCATCTGGAAATAGCCCATTTATGCAGTAGAATTTACTGTATTCTGTCTTCATTCTTTAAAACCGTGTTCAGTGCAAACATGTTTAGTACTTGCTAAATCACCAATATACCACTTTTAGAAAAAAAAAAAAAGGGATTTTGCCTCTCCTATGAAAGCTCTGTTCTTGTATTGTATTGTTCTAAGATGAAAGTCAACACTTGTTTTGATCCAGTGGAGACAGGTTGAAAAGCAAGAAATTGAACACTACCATTTATGTGTAAAATGTAACTATTTTGCACAATTAATTGTAGTGCTGAAAACGGAGGATTCACATACCTCTCACATAATATCGTACACCAGCTCGAAAACAGCTTCTTCTAGAGATGAGAATCCATTCAAAATACTTTCCATTAATGGAACATGAGTGCATTGCAATGACTGAAATCAAAGGTAAGGATAATAATAAAAAAAGTAAGCTGAAATAAAAAAAATAAAAAATAAAAAAGATTTAAAACCTTTCCAGTGTCAAAAGGACCACAGAAGTTAAAAAAAAAAAAAAAAAAAAAAAAAAAAGGTGACTGGTTTGTCAAGTATGTTCCAAGTTAGCAGCTGTTTAAGCCATGGACATAACACATTTCCGAAATTTTTTGGGTTTGTAAAATCACATTCTAAAAGCTTAAAATAGATGTATGTGTACTGGCCATCAGTGGTTTGAGAGGGAAGAGGGAACAGGCAACAGGCAGAAGTCCAGAGCCATTATGTGATCACTGGATAAAACTGAAAGAACACCTTCCTTTTTTACAGTCCCAGAAGCAGGACTTTGTTCTCGAAAGTTATGGTTCCATCCTTTGATGCACTCACACACTCTTCTAATTAAGAAGAGGTTGAAATGGAAAGGTTCTCCCCTCCTTTGGGTTTAAGGCAAACTGGAGAATATGACACTATTGTCAATGATCACAGCTAGGTAAGACATAAAAAAATGTAACTTAGATTTGCCCAGGGCATTTAACACTTACAACAAACTAAATAAAACCAAAGTTACATTTTTTATGTATTTTAAATAACAGCACTTGCAACCAATGTCCTGACTAGAATCAATTATGAATCAATTACCTCTCCCTTTATATCAGACTACCAAAAAAAGCCAAAAGCATCCCCGGTTTCATACCAGTTTACACGCATAAAAAATCTGTAATTGAATAGGGGACAGATATAAGCTAAGATCCATACCATGACTGATACAAATTCTCTAAAACCGTTAGAGAAAGCTGGTCTGAAATGAAGCTAAGATTTATATAATGAAGATATACCAGTACAACTCAAAACACTTAAAATTAAAGAAAATCAGCAAAAGCACACATTTTTTTCCGGGCACATGAAAATGGACACTTTTGGATTAGAAAAGCAGGTATATACAAGCACTGGCTAATTTTGAAAAACTATGTAATTATTACAAAATCCAGACACGCTTAAGTCTCTACACGCTACAATTTATTATATGACAACATGCAACTACTTGAGCTCCGCTACATGATAAAGTGGGAAAGCGATATTGGACAAAGTCTAGTAGCAGATCTAAGAAATACATAACAAGCTGTCTATAAAGAGCAAAGCTATAAAACCTTATTCAAGTGATGCACTACTCCAGATAAATTATACAGAATAAGTAAACTCCCGAACCAAATGTGCTTGAGAATGTGTGTACAAATAGGTACGAGACGTGTCTCGCAAGGGAAGCACAATTACTAAGTGTTGTCAACTGGCCTCAGAATTTTTGTCTAAACCATCTTAAAGTTCAAATTCCTATGTATACAGCAAAATGTTTCATTGTATATTTTAAATATAGGGCTTCAGTGGTCTTTTATTAACAGTAGTGCTGTGTACATTCCAAAGGATACATCCATGAACCACTGGAATGGCAAATTTCTGAACCTGCAAGTCAAAAACAAAATAAAAAGAGACTTTATTTTATTGTCAAACAACAAATATTTGTATAAGTTCTTGAAACTTAAGTGGCATTACAGGAGAACATTTTATGTAAAATCGAAAGAGTAAAAAAAAAAAAAAAAAAAAAAAAAAAAGACAAAAAATTCCTTTGTTCTGTTATTGTAGAAATAAGTGTTTCTCCACAAGACAATGTATCTCCCACAAACCCAAGACCATTACCAATAGCTGCAATTTCTGATTTTTCACCTGTGGTTCTAAAAGCAAATAATATAGGATGAGCGTGCTCAGATCCAAATAAATAATGTAATTAATGTTAATCTCTGGTGTCTGAGCATGCCCGGTCTTGATACTACAGTGCCTTGCAAAAAGTATTTAACCCCTTGGCATTTTTCATGTTTTGTTGCATCACAACCTGGAATTAACATGGATTGTTTGAGGATTTGCATCATTTAAATTTACAGAACATGCCCACAACTTTGAAGGTGTTTTATTTTTTATTATTGTGAAGCAAACAATAAATAGTACAAAATAACAGAAAAAAAAGTCAATGTGCATAACTATTCACCCCCCTAAAAGTCAATACTTTGTAGAGCCACCTTTTGCAGCAATCACAGCTCCAAGTCGCTTTGAAAAAGTCGCTATGAGCTTGCCACATCTTACCACTGGGATTTTTGACCATTCCTCCTTGCAAAACTGCTCCAGCTCCTTCAAGCTGGATGGTTTGTGCTTGTGAACAGCAATCTGTAAGTCTCACCACAGATTTTCTATTGGTTTGAGGTCTGGGCTTTGACAAAGCCATTCCAACACATTTACATGTTTCCCCTTAACCACTCAAGTGTTGCTTTAGCAGTGTGTTTGGGGTCATTGTTCTGCTGGAAGGTGAACCTCCGTCCTAGCCTCAAATCACGCACAGAGTAAGCGGCCGTCCCTTGGCAGGTTTGCTGTTGTGCCATGATCTTTCCATTTTGTTATGATGGATTTCATGGTGCTCCTGGAGATCATTAAAGAATTGGCTATTTTTTTTTTATAACCTAACCCTGACTTGTACTTCAACAACATTGTCCCTTACTTAGTCCTTAGAGTTCCTTGTCTTCATGGCAGTGTTTGGTTAGTGGTGCCTCTTGCTTAGGTGTTGCAGCCGCTGGGGCCTTTCAAAAAAGGTGTGTGTATATGTAGTGGCAGATCATGTGACACTTAGATTGCAGACAGGTGAACATCATTTCACTAATTATTTGACTTCTGAAGGTAATTGGTTGCTCCAGAGCATTTTATGGGCTTCATAACAAAGGGGGTGAATGCATACGCACATGCCAATTTTCTGTTTTCTATTTCTAAAAAATAGTTTTATGTATATATTTTTCTGATTTCACTTCACCAACTTAGACTATTGTGTTCTGATACATCACATAAAATTCAGATTAACAAAACATTGAACTAAAGGCTGTAATGTAACAAAATAGGTAAAAAGTCAAGGGGAGTGAATACTTTTGCAAGGCACTATACACTGAAGAAAATAGACTCTCAGCCCTAGTGGTGAATGAGCAATAAGAGGTTAAAAAACATTTTTTTTTTAAACAAGAGATGCAGAGTACGTTTACAGTATGTACGTTTACTTCATAAAGTTTTTAGTTTGGAAAATGTAAATATGGTATAATTTAAAACTATCCAAAAGTACTTCTTATTCACTGAATCAAAATGTAATTTCTTCTATACTATTTATAAACATTTTAGTGAAATATAGGTAATATCTTGGAATTGCTTTATTTTGATCAGTAGATCACCCCAAAACAATCTCCATCAATGAGACTTGTCCATCTTTTTAGCTGTAGTTTGCAACAGAATGTGCAAATGTGATGTCACTTAGGGGTGCAGCCATCCATCAACGAGTCAGGGTTTACTTACAACATGACAGGGGGAGCCTTCGGACAAATAAAGTACAATACATATTATTGTACAGCACACAAAAACTCTTTGATAGAGTGCACTAAAATGTTTATAAAAAATGTACAAGATTTATTTTTATTCAATATAAAAAAATAAAAATAAAAAAAAAGTTAAGTAGTCCTTGCAACACACATGATTCATCTCACCTATTGGCCTAAGCAGAAGAAAAAAGTTGCAGGATTCATAACTGTACACATAATAAAAAGAAAAGCATATTTTACTTTTGCATCTGAAACAGGGTATTTGAATTTTTTTCTGCATTGTTTTTTTTTTTTTACTTTTTTTAAATTAGAAATATAAGATTGACTAAAATATTAAAATGTTTTCTTTTTTTTTTACTTTGGTGCTGCATGACTACAAGTCAGTGACACATTTGTTGCAATTTTAAAATGTTTGACTTTTCTTGTACATTTATAATATTTAAATCATGGTCTTTTTAATACAAACAAATGTATGAAGTTACAGTGATAAGTAGCATTAAATACATTAATATTTACAACATCCAACTTCTAATATTGATAAGCAAGGCATAAACATGGAGCTGAAGTAGCTCTAAGGTGATTAACATATTGCTGTTACACAATTTGCTTGACTTGCCTTGAAGGGTTGCCTTGAAGATATTTTTATTTATTTTTTGTGAAAAAAACAAAAGTAAACTATTTTATTGCTAATTCTAGACAGATGAGTGACATAGCACCTTTGTATAAAAATAAATTAACAAGTTTATCACGGTCTAATACACTGCTTGGGAATATTTATTTTATGAAGCATCTTGTTGCTTTCTATAAGACACCACACATGATAAAACAAACATACACATTCCTAGTAAAACATAAAAAAGCATGTTGTACATAGTCATTCCACAGGTCAACTTGTTGCAGAAAAGCACTATATGGTAAGGGAATTGATAATTGCCCATCTGCTCATTGCTAGTTTGAGGAATCCCTGGCATTTGCTACAGTTAATCAAATTTGTTTTAGTTTAGTAATTTGATTAGGATAACTAATACATTCTATTACCTCAGGTTGTGCAGAAAATTCTCTAAGAAGATGGCAATTCCAAACAAACCGCTGGTCCGCCTAAAAAACAAACAAAAAAAAATAGTACATTTAATAAGGCTTCCAAAATATAGGCACATTCTTGACACAGTAGATTTTTAAATCATGAGCTTTTCAGAAACAAAAGCTTCTCCACGACGCATTACAATTTTATGATATTAAAATATAACGCAGTGTCCTCGTTTTTAGGCCTGTTCCTGGGGTTTTTTCAGGCGCCAATTCCGAAAATTGCATTGGATAGACTGCATCAGCTCTAGTTTCTTAAGATACAGATATGGAATAGTAAAGCCAAACAAGAACATTGGGCAAGAAAAGATTGACCTCAGAGGGAATATATGTTCGTTGGAGGGAAAAAAAATGTAATCATTGAACCTTTTGCAGCACAAGATAAAAATCATACTGCCCCCACTAAACTAGGCCTAATGAAAGTTTGTAAATTGAATAAAGACGGTTCATGCATAAATTACCTGGACTTCCCATGGAAAAACTAAAGGCAAGAATTTGATAGTCCACAGATCAGACAACTTATAAAATTACCCAAATTTCATAGCATCAATGAATTACCGTAAATCAAATCATGTGCCTGGTCTTCTTTTATTCTTGTAGTGAAACACTTTCTTGGCAACAAGAAGACGGACAACTACACACAATTAGTAGAGAATATGCGCTTTCATTTGAACAGGTTTGGCTGTAACATGAGTGTTAAAGATCGAAGTGACTGTGCAGATAATGGTCTTTTTCCAGAGAACCTTGGAGACAAGCGAAGAGCAAGGTGAAACATTTCACCAAGTCATAAAAAGACAAAGCCAGATACCAAGCAAGATGGGATGCACACATGATGGCAGGACAATCCCACATAGGATTCCAACAATAGTCTGTCAGTTCCCTGCATTTCTAGGTACAGGTTTTCTAGGTGATACTTTGTTCACAATAATAAAATTGTCCACTTATTCACAATGCTCCCTTCTGAATAATCCATATAGATTTTATAAAGCACTTGCTATGTTTTAATATTTGTATCCTTTATGAATACTTTAAAAAATTACAGTTGTTTAATTAAAAACCATTTCATTTATTAAATGGCAGAAATCATTTTTTATGTAGGATTGTTGTGTTCCTAAGTTTTATAGGTGATGCTTTAACATGTTGTTATATACCCAATTGTGATCACTTCTCCATATTAAAGACAAGCTTAAAAAGGTCAACTAATGTGGTAAGTGGGGTTCCTCAAGGTTCAGTATTAGGTCCTCTCCTTTAACATATTTATTAATGCCGTAGAAGTAGGACTCAAAAGTAGTGGCTCCATTTTTGCTTATGACACCAAGTTGTGCAAGGTAATTAAATCAGATAATGATGTACTTTCCCGCCAAAGGGATTTGCATTAAATTAGAGAAATGGGCGGCTAATGGCAGATGAGGTTTAATACAAATAAATGTAAGGTTATGCATTTGGGAAGGAAAAATAGCCATCCAATTTATAATCTAAATGAAGCAAATCTAGGGGTATCTGATATTAAAAGGGATTTGGGAGTGCTTGTGGACAACCACTTACGTAACCGTTCTCAATGCCAAGCAGCAGCTGCATAGGCAAATAAAATATTAGCATGTACTAAGAAGGGTATAGAAGCAAGGGAAGAAAATTCCATTTGGAACATGGAGTACTATTTTGGGTACCACTTCATAAAAAGGACATTTTAGAGCCGGAAAAAAGTACAGACAAGGGCAACAAAACTAATAAGGGGAATGGAGGGGCTAAGTTATGAAGAAAGACTAACCAAATTAAACTTATTTTCTCTCGAAAAAAGACGTCTAAGAGAAGATATGATTACCTTATATAAATACATCCAGGGTCAATATAAGGCTTTGTCACGTGAACTTTTTGTACCAAGAGATTTTCAACTGACAAGGAGGACATCCCTTGAGGTTAGAGGAAAAAAGATTTCACCTTAAAACAAAGAAAAGGGTTCTTCACAGTTAGGGTGGTTAAACTGTGGAATTCTCTACCAAAGGAGGTGGTGACAGCGGATTCAATAGAAAACTTTAAAAATATGTCTAACCCCTTTTTAAATAAAAAGAGGGCATTCAAGGTTATCCTAGATAACTAGCAAAGGAATATTGATTCACAGAGAAATGCTATCTCCAGTCTCTGGGTCAAAAAGGAATTTTGCTTTTCTTGCCCCCCTTTTGAGACAATTGGCAAAGTTTCAATGTATTTTTTTTTTCTGTTTGCCTTCCTCTGGAAGAATTAACAATTATTAACTAACATTCCACATATTAAAAGGATCATAAAAAAAATCTTAAAAGGTTCAACTTTATGGACTAACAGGCTTTATTCAACCTCAAATACTATGCAACTTGAAATATAAGCGTAGTATTAAACTTTCTAGTTTAGACTTAGTTTTTTTTTTAATCAATATCAACAATTGAATTGCACAGAAACTAGAAGCCAATACAGCTATAATGCAACAGTTTTATATCCTCTAGCTGTTAGGGTATGAGCCCATTTGATATGATTTGGCTCCAAAGTCCTTGACAATATAACTCAAGTGCTTCATACTAACTATTGGATATATAATATATAGTCCATCTCCCATTTATAACATGGTACTGCACATTCATACTACATGGTGTTATGAAAGTTAATCTTAGAGTATCTCAATTCATTAAAGTTTATATAGTTTTGGTAGCCTGTTCGGGCTTATCACGGCCCGTGGGGCCGCAACTGCAAGTGTCGTTGATGCATAGAAGCCTTCCAAGCTCGGAGCACTTGGGCGATGATCTAGGTAACTAGGTAATAAGCTGAAGACAAGGACCTCCAAGGTAGTATTTTCTGAGATACTACCAGTGCCACGTGCTAGCCCAGGGAGGCAGAATGAGCTTAGGGCTAAAGATGTGGTGCACTAAGGAGGGGTTTGGGTTTTGAGAGCACTGGGCTGACTTCTCACTTTGGTACAATATCTACAGCAGGGATGGATTGCACCTTCATGATGAGGGAGCTTTTGTGCTAGGATGGAGGAGTTTTTAAACTAGTAGGCGAGGGGGGGGAGGGACTATATATATATATATATATGTAATGGGGTAGAAAGTGTAGAGGGTATGAGGGAAGAATTAACAACTCATAGGGGAGGAGATGGGGGGGGGGGTTATTATAGTCAATAGGAAGGTTGTACGAAGTAACTCAAGTACAGTGGCAGGCACTTCAGAACTACAGACTCATAACATAAGGTGTATGCTTGCTAATGCCAGAAGCTTGCCAGGAAAAAATGGGAGAGTTAGAATTATTAGCAGTTAGTGAAAAATGGGATTTAATAGGCATTACTGAAACGTGGTGGGATGAATCTCATGACTGGACTGTTAATCTGGATGGTTATAACCTATTTAGGAAAGATAGAGGCAATGGTAAAAGAGGAGGGATTTGTATTTATGTTAAACCTGAATTAAAGCCTATAGTCAGAGAAGATATTTTGGGCGGAACTAGTGATAAAGTTGAATGTTTGTGGGAAGAGTTAAATAGCAGAGCAGCAAATTCCAAAAGAATATTAGTGGGCGTATGCTATAAACTCCCAAATATAGCTGATAGTGAGGAAATACAATTATTGTTACAGATTGGAAATGCAGCTAAGCATTGGCAAGTTCTAATAATTTGATATTTTAATTACCCTGAAATAAACTGGATAAATGAGACCAGCAGTTCAGCTAAGGGGAGCAGGTTCTTGAGTACACTCAGGGATCATTATCTGGCCCAGGTTATACAAGAGCCTACTAGAAATGAAGCTCTTGTAGGTTTAGTCATCACAAATAATATTGATATAGTATCAAATGTTGGAATAGGGCAACCTTTTGGGAAACAGTGATCACAACACAGTCTTATTTGAGATTGAATTAAAAAAACAACATTTTAAGGGGCCAAGAAAAACTCCTAATTTTTAAAAAGGACAGATTTTAATGGTCTAAGGGCAGCAATACAAAGTACAGAATGGGACAGAGTACTGAAAGGCAAAAAACACTGAACATAAAATGGACATTTAAATCCTTACTAAATATACATACTTATCACCATATACCAAGTGTGAATAAAAGTAAAAGGAGTAAATCACATCCAATGTTACATAGTTACATAGTATTTAAGGTTGAAAAAAGACTTTCAGTCCATCAACTTCAACCTTTTAAGATCTCCTTTGATCTGCAATATGCGGATTAACTATTAATTCATTAGTTGTTAATTAATTATTAATCAATTATTTAATGTTTTTTTTTTTTTTTTATTATTATTAATTAGTCCAGGAAGGCAATAGAAAGAAAAAAAGAAAAGAAAAAAAAAAAAAGCGAGACTTAGCCAATTGTCTAAAGGGGAAATGTTAAATTTGGATCATTACCGTCTCTCTAATTATCCATGATAACCCTGAATACCCTTTTTAATTAGAAATAAATCTAGTCCCCTTTTAAAGTTATCTATCGAATCTGCTGTCACCACCTCCTCTGGTAGAGAATTCCACTGATTAACCACCCTTACTGTGAAGAACCCTTTTCTTTCTTTAAGGTGGAAACTTTTTACTTCTAACCTCAAGGGATGTCCTCTTGTCAGTTGAAAACCTCTTGGCACAAAAAGCTCCCCCGACAAATCTTTATACTGACCCTGGATGTATTTATATAAGGTAATCATATCTCCTCTTAGACGCCTTTTTTTCTAGAGAAAATAAGTTTAATTTGGTTAGTCTTTCTTCATAACTTAGCCCCTCCATTCCCCTTATTAGTTTGGTTGCCCTTCTCTGTACCTTTTCCAGCTCTAAAACATCCTTTTTATGAAGTGGTGCCCAAAATTGTACTCCATATTCCAAATGAGGGCGTACTAGAGATTTGTATAGTGGCAGAATTATATTTGCTTCCCTGGCTTCTATACCTTTCTTAATACATGCTAATATTTTATTTGCCTTTGCAGCTGCTGCTTGGCTTTGAGCACTGTTACCTAGGTGGTTGTCCACAAGCACTCCCAAATCCCTTTCAATATCTGATACACCTAGATTTGCTCCATTAAGATTATAAATTGCATGGCTATTTTTCCTTCCCAGATGCATAACCTTACATTTATTCGTATTAAATCTCATCTGCCATTTAGATGCCCATTCCTCAATTTTATGTAAATCCCCTTGGAGGGAAAGCACATCATTTTCTGATATAATTAACTTGCACAACTTTGTGTCATCAGCGAAAATGGAGACACCACACTCCAATCCTACCTCTAAGTCATTAATAAATATGTTAAAAAGGAGAGGACCTAATACTGAACCCTGAGGAACCCCACTTACCACATTAGTCCAATCGGAGTATGTTCCATTTACAACAACCCTTTGCTTCCTGTCTTTTAGCCAGCTCTCAATCCATGAGCAGATATTTACTGCAATTCCTGTATCCCTTAGTCTCCCATGTGGCACTGTATCAAAAGCCTCACTTCTGTAGTGGGGAAGATTTTAGAAGGGTTAATAAAGGGATAATATACAAGAAAATATCTATTTGTACAGGATTATAAGTCAAAATGGATTTATGAGGGATAGGTCATGTCAAACAAATCTAAATTAGTTTCTATGAGGAGGTTAGTAGGAACCTGGATCAAGGCAACTCAGTGGATGTAGTCTTTTTGGATTTTGCAAAGGCTTTTGATACAGTGCCACATGGAAGACTATTGGGCAATCTAAGGGATACGGGAATTGCAGTAAATATCTGCTCATGGATTGAGAGCTGGCTAAAAGACAGGAAAGCAAAGGGTTGTTGTAAATGGAACATACTCCGATTGGACTAATGTGGTAAGTGGGGTTCCTCAGGGGTCAGTATTAGGTCCTCTCTTTTTTAACATATTTATTAATGACTTAGGGGTGTGACTGGAAAGTAGGGTCTCCATTTTCGCTGATGACACAAAGTTGTGCAAGGTAATTAAATCAGATAATGATGTGCTTTCCCTCCAAATGGATTTACATAAAATTGAGGAATGGGCATCTAAATGGCAGATGAGATTTAATACGAATAAATGTAAAGTTATGCAACTGGGAAGGAAAAAGAGCCATGCAATTTATAATCTTAATGGAGCAAATCTAGGTGTATCAAAACTGAAAGTGATCTGGGAGTGCTTGTGGACAACCACCTAGGTAAAAGTGCTCAAAGCCAAGCAGAAGCTGCAAAGGCAAATAAAATATTAGCATGTATTAAGAAGGGTATAGAAGCAAATATAATTCTGCAACTATACAAATCTCTGGTACGCCCACATTTGGAATATGGAGTACAATTTTGGGCACCATTTCATAAATAGGACATTTTAGAGCTTGTAAAGGTACAGAGAATGGCAACAAAACTAATAAGGGGAATGGAGGGGCTAAGTTATGAAGAAAGACTAACCAAATTAGACGCCTTTTTTCTAGAGAAAATAAGTTTAAGAGGAGATATGATTACATTATATAAATACATCCAGGGTCAGTATAAAGATTTGTCAAGGGAGCTTTTTGTGCTAAGAGGTTTTCAACTAGAGGACATCCCTTGAGGTTAGAAGTAAAAAGATTCCACCTTAAAAAAAGAAAATGGTTCTTCACAGGAAGGGTGGTTAATCAGTGGAATTCTCTACCAGAGGAGGTGGTGACAGTGGATTCGATAGATAACTTTAAAAGGGGACTAGATTTATTTCTAATTAAAAAGGGAATTCAGGGTTATCCAGGATAATTAGAGAGACAGTATTTATCCAGGGAGAAATCCGATCACCAGTATCTGGGGTCAGGAGGGTATTTTTTTTTTTTCTCCTTTGAGACGATTTACAAATTTCTGTTTGCCTTCCTCTGGATTAATTAATAATTAAAATTAAAACAGATAAAAAAAAATGAATAATAATAATAATAATAGAGTAATAATTAATCTGCATATTGCAGATCAGAGGAGATCTTTAAAAGGTCGAATTTGGACCGAAAGTCTTTTTTCAACCTTAAATACTATGCAACTATGAAATCATTCCTTAACTGTGCCTCTACCCATGTGGTATATTACATAGTTACATGGGCCCTCATTCAATTGTGATTTGGCCAATTGAATAGGGCTCTAAATAAGCACATAACATATTTTTAAAGTAGTTTTTAGTTAGTGAAAACCTTGTTTTTGAATATATGCCAACTAAAAACTTCTTAAAAAAAATATGTTATGTGCTTATTTAGAGCCCTATACAATTGGCCAAATTGCAATTGAATGAGGGCCATAGTATTTAAGGTTGAAAAAAGACTTTCAGTACATCAAGTTCAACCTTTTAAGATCTCCTCTGATCTACAATATGCAGATTAATTATCAATTTTTTTTTTTTTTTATTATTAATTAATCCAGAGGAAGGCAAACAGAAAAAAAAAAAAAAAAACCCAAGCAAGACTTAGCCAATCGTCTCAATTTTTTTAATTTATTTTCCCTTTCCTTTAATTCCTTCTTGAACACAGATACTGGCGATCTGATTTCTCCCTGGACCAATACTCTCTCTCTCTAATTATCCAAGATAACCCTGAATTCCCTTTATTAGAAATATATCCAGTCCTTTTAAAAGTTATCAAATCCGCTGTCACCACCTCCTCTGGTAGAGAATTCCACAGATTAACCACCCTTACTGTGAAGAACCCTTTTCTTTCTTTAAGGTGGAATCTTTATGGTCTGTCTCTTTGAAAAGATCTATGTTGGTAAAACGGACAGAGAAATAAGGAGAGAGTGTTGGAACAGGTCTCATCTGTAAGAAATCTTCTGGACACCCCTGTGGAAAGACATGTAATGCTATATCACCAAAATAACGTCAACAGCTTGGAATTCCACATTATTGATTAAGTAAAAAGAGTGGAGCCAGAGGAGGTGACACTAGGAGGAAATTATTACAGAAAGAAAGTGAATGGATCTATCATCTAAAGGCTCAAACGCCTCTGGGATTAAATGAAGGTTTTTCCTATGGGGCCTTCATAGGATCGTAGTGCCCTAAAAAGTGAGAAATCTGAATGATTAGACCTTCACTAAATTTAAGAGAGAAGAGTAACCTTTTCAATATAAAAGTTCCCTTTGGAGATAGAATAGGATTGGCCCATGTAGAGAGATGATACATGGCATTAAAAGTCACAAGATGGTACAATTGAAATGACAATCATTTAGTATTATGAAATTGCCACAATAAAGATGGCGCTGTTGAAACAACAGAAGGCCTTGATTGGCTTATGTGGCGGCGCACCGTATGAAGATATATGGCGCATTTCAAAAGACGTTTTGCAAGTATAACTGAGCTGCCACAACAACAAAGATGGCGTCATTACAATTGTGATTGGCTTATATAGCAATCACATGTTAGAATATGGCACTGAGCTACCAAAACAAAGATGGTGTCAACAGAACTCGGATTGGCTCATGTCATATGTTTTGATAATAAAGGTGGCAATCTTTTTCCCTAATAAAAAATGGTATCCACAGAGTCCAATCAATCACCTTAATAAAGATGGCGTTAATAGGTAATAAAGTGAATCCAGGATTAACCTACAGTGGATATAAAAAAAAGTCTACACACCCCTGTTAAAATGTCAGGTTTCTTTGCTGTAAAAATGAGACAAAGATAAATCATTTCAGAACTTTTTCCACCTTTAATGTGACCTATAAACTGTACAACTCAATTGAAAAACAAACTGAAATATTTTAGGTGGAGGGAAGAAAAAAATATAAAAATAAAATAATATGGTTGCATAAGTGTGCACACCCTTAAACTAATGCTTTGTTGAAGCACCTTTTGATTTTATTACAGCACTCAGTCTTTTTGGGTATGAGTCTATCAGCATGGCACATTTTGACTTGGCAAGATTTGCCCACACTTTACAAAAACACTCCAAATCTGTCAGATTGCGAGGGCATCTCCTGTACACAGCCCTCTTCAGATCACCCCACAGATTTTTCAATCGGATTCAGGTCTGGGCTCTGGCTGGGCCATTCCAAAACTTGAATCTTCTTCTGGTGAAGCCTTTCCTTTGTTGATTTGGATGTATGCTTTGGGTCATTGTCATGCTGAAAGACGAAGTTCCTCTTCATGTTCAGCTTTCTAGCAGAAGCCTGAAGGTTTTGTGCCAATATTGACTGGTATTTGGAACTGTTCATAATTCCCTCTATCTTAACTAAGGCCCCAGTTCCAGCTGAAGAAAAACATCCCCAAAGCATGATGCTGCCACCACCATGCTTCACTGTTATTTTGGTGATGTGCAGTGTTGTTTTTTGCACCAAACATATCTTTTGGAATTATGGCCAAAAAGTTCAACCTTGGTTTCATCAGACCATAACATAACATCTTTTCCCACATGCTTTTGGGAGACTTCAGATGTGTTTTTGCAAAATGTAGCCTGGCTTGGATGTTTTTCCTCGTAAGAAAAGGCTTTCGTCTTGCCACTCTACCCCATAGCCCAGACCCAATGAAGAATATGGGAGATTGTTGTCACATGTACCAAACAGCCAGTACTTGCCAGATATTCCTGCAGCTCCTTTAATGTTGCTGTAAGCCTCTTGGTAGCCTCCCAGACCAGTTTTCTTCTCGTCTTTTCATCAATTTTGGAAGGAGCTCCAGTTCCTGGTAATGGCACTGTTGTGCCATATTTTCTCCACTTGATGATGACTGTCTTCACTGTGTTCCATGGTATATCTAATGCCTTGGAAATTCTTTTGTACCCTTTACCTGACTGATACCTTTTAACAAGGAGATCCCTCTGCTGCTTTGGAAGCTCTCTGTGGACCATGGCTTTTGCTGTGGGATGTGACTAAGAAAATTTCAGGAAAGACCAACTAGAGCAGCTGAACTTTATTTGGGGTTAATCAGACGCACTTTAAATGATGGCAGGTGTATGCTGACTCCTATTTAACACGATTTGGAATGGGATTGCTCAATTCTGAACACAGCTACATCGCCAGTTATAGGAGGGTGTGCAGACTTATGCAACCACATTATTTTTCTTTTTTTTTTCCTCCACCTAAAAGATTTCAGTTTGTTTTTCAATTGAGTTGCACAGTTTATAGGTGACATTAAAGGGTGGAAAAAGTTCTGAAATGATTTATCTTTTTCTCATTTTTTTTACAGCGCAGAAACCTGACATTTTAACAGGGGTGTGTAGACTTTTTATATCCACTGTATGCGGAGAGATGGCATATGGCATTAACACGTCACAAAATGGTTTAATTGAAATGTCTATCATTATAATGGAACGGCCACAACAAAGATGGCGTCATTGCAAAAGCGATTGGCCTATTTAGCAGTCACATGTTACAATATGGCGCTGAGCTGCCACAACAAAGATGGCGTCAACAGACCTGAGATTAGCTCATGTAGCAGTCACAGGTTTTGATTTGGCGCCAATTAATGACGCGAGGGGCGTCTTTGTATGATGCACATTAAATGTTTGTATATAAAAAAAATCACCAAATATAGAAGAGACGTTCATAGCCTTTGACAAAGACAGTCAGCTGTCGAAACCGGTCAGGCGACAAATCCTACCTTTTTTATTTGAGTGGCGCAACTGAGTGACTATGGGGCAAGACACAGCATTGTACAATTATTGATCTGTTTTTTCTATGATGCTGGTGGTGAGTTTCCCTTATCAGGGTAACCAATTAAAAAAACTTACTGATAGCCAGCTACAATTGAGCTTGGGAAACTATTATAGCTCATTATTGAGCTTGCTCAAATATTTAGATTCCTCATTAGCTCAGCGACCAGTTGCCACTGGTTTTAACTGTAGGTTTTCTTTTCCTTAAAATTTAAAAAATCTTCATTTCATTACTCACGTGAAATAACCATCTATAGAGATAGATCAGATCTAACAACACTCACTATCCTTATTACACTTTTTCCCTCTTATGCAAATACTTACACTTTGAGCACTTAATCAAATTTATTATTTTTATATATTCCTATACCTAATTTATTATCACAAGTAATAGTGTTTTCTTCTCAAAGCACTTTATATAAGGGGTTGTTTTACCCTGTTTATGCTCAATGCGTATACACTTCATCATTTTGCACTTTTTTTTTGCAACACTGGTGTAGATAAAGCCAGTCAGTTTAAGACTATGTTTTGAATAGTTTTATATATTCTAGGATAATCCTGCTACTGTACCTATGAAAAATAATCCTAAAATTTTTTAGGCAATAATTGTAAAATTCTCAAACACACTTTAGAAGGCCAAATAATATAATTAAATGTATACCTAATTATAAACTGCATAGTTTTTTAATTTTATAATCTACTTATTAAAGTCTTATTAGTTTTACCTTTAACTTTAGTTATATGCATTCAATTAGTTAATCACTGAAAGTATGATGTTTAATTGGCAAACATTGAAAATGCTTTTCATGTCATTTTACAGTTTGCTCATCTCTGTGGACACTGGACCTGCATGAACACAGACCGTGAGTTTTGCAGCACTTCCATCTGCAATTACATCACCACTACAGGTACATTAAATGATGCCCTTCTTTAGGAAAACAAGATTAAGTATTTTTGTTTTCCATTAATCACAATTCTTGATTAACGTTTATTAATTTATTAATTAGTAATAATAATAAATAAAAACAATTTGGACAATTAACTTAGTATTGCTCACTAGCTGATAGGGATAGCACACTCAAAGAAGTTAAATATTGAAAACACTTTATTATGCTCGGATACTTGCAAAAAAATTCTATTTTACACTATACTCAAAAATAAATCTCTATTTTACATTGTACTTATCTGTATGAATGCTCATTGCCAAACAGTGATTTAATGATACCCTTTAGGAAAACATGATTAAGTCTTTTTGTTTTGCATCACAGTGATTAATTAACGTATATTAATTAAATAATTAGTCATCCCTAATTTCAATTTATTTTGCTTCAATGGGTGCAACATTAAAACAGTAAGGATCATGTCCTGGGACATTTTCTGCTAATGTACAAGGACAAATTTACCACCGGACTTCACATTTACACCTTGAAGCAGGAGAGCAAAGGAAATTTGCACAGTTATATGTCCTAGACACAATGGAAGCTGTTGAACAACAAATTAAGAAGAAAAAAATGCTTATCCATAGTCTTTGAACAACTGGATAACGTTATGGCCAACAACCCATATAATCAAGCATACCATTTTTTTTTGCATAGGTTGAGAAAGAACAAGCACATGCGCAAATAAATCAGTTGCCAATGCCAAGAGTAAATATGGTTCTCAAAAGAGATTGCCATACGGACCAAAGACGGTATAATTTACCAACAGCAAATGAGGATACCATGGTCTTTAAAAATGATGATGGTGAACCACCATATGAGTGGGATATTAGCATATATCCATGCAATGAAGACCAACTTTTTATAAACATAAATATATTAAGTATTAATTTGGATCCAATGATATATCCCATTTTCTTTCCAAATGTTGAGCCAGGATGGCAACCAAAATTACAATTGCCAAGTTATACCAATAGAAATATTGTTTCTAACACAAACTTTACTATTATGGAATATAAAGTGGCACAAACTGCTATTAGGGATCATTTTAATCCTATTTTATGTGGGGGGGAAATTCACACAACAATGGATTATTGATTCATATCTACAAGTCGAAGTAAATCTAAATTGTCAAATTTCAACAAAAACAAGCTTTGAGTAGAATACTGTGGATTGATGGATTATGTCGCTGAATTGGCTGCAAACAGACATTCCAGCTGGAAGAGCAATCATTTTGCCATCCTCATTCCAAGGATCTCCTCGCAATATGCTAGAAAGATAAAATGATGCCTTGGCTATTGTGACTAAATTTGGAAAACCAGATTTATTCATTACATTCACATGTAAGCCAGAGATTAAGGAAAATTTAAAACTTGGCCAAGATACTTCTGACCGACCATATTTGGGGGCTAGAGTATTCAAAATAAAACTAAAATCATTAATTCATGATATAACTAAAGCCCACTTATTTGGGAAATGTGTGGCTTTTGTTTATACCATTGAATTAAAAAAAAAAGGAGGCCTGCCACATGCACACAATCTTTAATTCTGCAAGAAAAAGATAAATTGAATACGGAAGACAGAGTGGATTCAGTAATTACTGCTGAACTGCCAGATACAGAAAAATATTCAAAACTTTATGATATTGTAATACATAGAATGATTCATGGTCCATGTGGAGATATCAATCCAAATTCACCATGTATGGAAAATTAAAAAAAAAAAAAAAATGTACAAAAGATCCTAAAATGATTTCAAAAATGCAAACTTAGGCCAATTGTAAAGGATACCCTTTGTATAAAAAAGGACAAAACTGCTATTATGCATGGCCAAAATGTTGATGATAGATATGTAGTTCCATACAAAATCAACATGTGTTGATGAAGTACAATGCACACATAAATGTGGAAGCTTGCACTTCTATCAAATGTGTATAAATATATATATATATATATATACAAAGGATATGATGCAGCAACTGTTGTTGTGCAAGGTGCACAAAATGAACAAGAAAATACATGCATGACGAACTTTCATCTTATTTGGATGCTCGCTATGTCAGTGCTCCAGAAGCAATGTGGCATCCTCTGAAATTTGAGACGCACGATCGGTCACATGCGCTATATATATATATATATATATATATATATATATATATATATATATATATATATATATATATATATATATATATATATATATATATATATATATATATATATATATATATAAGCTGTACATTTGCCACAAAGTCAATTTGTTTGCTTAACTGCAGGGAATGAAAGAAATGCTTTATGACAAAGTGAAGATAGAGCAACAACACTTACTGCTTGGTTTCAATTAAATTGCCAGGACACGGAGGCCAGACAATTTTTATACATTGAGGTTCCATATCACTATGTATTAGTTAATGGCAACAACGAAAAAAAGATACTAATATAATGATCCCAAGAATTTATACAGTTAGTCCAAGAGACCTTGAACGTTTCAGCTTAAGGTTACTTCTCTTACATGTTCCCGGTGCACAAAGTTATGAACATTTCCGCACAGTCAATGACATAGTTTATGATACTTTCAAATTAGCTGCAAAACATCAAAACTTCCTGGCAGATGATAAGGAATGGGAGATGTCTAGAAAAAGCATCACTATGTCAAATGCCAAAGCAAATGAGAACAATTTGCATATTTTGCAATGTACCAGATGCATTAGCTTTGTTGGAAACCTTTAAATGAAAGGTGTGAAGACTTTCTAAAACATTACAAGGAGACCATTGAACTATTAAAAGCATTAATGCAAATTCAAGATATCTTTGTCATGGACTAAATTGTGCAAATTTGAATCTGCCTGATCCAGGACTTCTAGATGAAATTAACTTTGACGAGTAGGACACCGAGATTGAATACCAAAAAACACAAGAAAAAAATTGCAACTTTAAATGCATTACAATTGCTAGCATTTAACACCATTCCAAATGCAATTGTAAAGTTAGTATTCAAATGATATAGCAATCCTAGGATAGGAATTATATCAGAACTAGCGACTTGCCCATTAAAAATGACGGCAATAAAATTGTAAGGCTGGGACTGCTGTTTGCCACAGAATATGAGTCTTTGACACTCTTAACCTTTTTAGTTATCTGCAAATAAGTACAACAATTATAGTAGAATTGTTTAATTTTTTATCATGCAACTTGTAGTTCAACAACTGGTAAACCATTCTTTTTAAACAATATAAACGTATTTTTTTTTATATTTGTCCGCTATGCATGAAGAATATAAGAATGGGTCAAGTTTTGTATGACTTCTTATTACGTATTGCTTTTGAACATGCACCTTGTAGTTCAATGACTCAACTTTTTTTTTTTTTTTTTTTTTTTTACACAATAGTAACATTTGTAAATTGTTAACTATGCAGGAGTAATAAAACAACCGGTCAACTTTGTATGAACGAGTATTGCAACCATTCCATAATGCTTTGTAACCTGCAACTTGACATGCTTAAAGATCGTTATTTCTATCTAGATGGCCCTGGTGGATCAGGAAAAACGTATCTATATACATTTATTGATGAGTTGAATTCGAGCACAGGGTCAAATAGCACTGCAATTTGCAACAACTGAAATTGCCGCACTTTTGTAAGGTGGTGGCAGAACTGTGCATAGTGGATTTAAACTGCCACTTCCCATTTCAGAAACATCAGTGTTGGATATTCAAAATGAATTTATTAGAAGCCAAAACATTTTTAAAAAAGTCAATTAATTATAATAGATGAGGCAACAATGATGTCATATCATGCCCTGCAATGTATTAATCGATTATTAAAAGAAGTTATGAATAATTATTTGCCATTTGGTGGAAAGGTGATGTTAGGAGGAGATTTTAGGCAAACATCACCTGTTGGGCCACACGGAAATAGTACTAACATCGTTGAAACGTGTATTAAGACCAGTAAATTGAGGAATATTTACACACCTGAAATTAGAACTAAATCTGAGATCGGTTTGCCTTCCTCTGGATTCAATACCTATGTGGTTTATCAGTACTTGAGCTACAAGTTGCAGGTTACAAAGCATTATGGAATGGTTGCAATACTCATTCATACAAAGTTGACCGGTCGTTATATTACTCCCGCAAAGTTGAGTCATTGAACTACAAGGTGCATGTTAAAAAGCAATACGTAGTGCCAATTCATACAAAACTTGACCCATTCTTATATTCTTCATGCATAGCGGATAAATAAAAAAAAAGTTTATATTGTTTAAAAAGAATGGTTTACCAGTTGTTGAACTACAAGTTGCATGATAAAAAATTAAACAATTCTACTATAATGGTTGTACTTCTTTGCAGAATCTGTGGCAAACAGCATTCCCAGCCTTACAATTTTATTGCCGTCATTTTTAATGGGCAAGTCGCTAGTTCTGATATAATTCCTATCCTAGGATTGCTATATCATTTGAATGCTAACTTTACTGCAAGCTTCAATACATAGAACGGCTGTCCCACGCCTTAAAATCGGCTTACAAACATGCTTTGAGCTGCAATAGACTTGAATTACTAAATGAACAACATAAACAGGAAAAAAAAAATCATCAAAAAATTGCAAGATAGGAGTTGGATGTATCCTAACCTATGGTTATGATTCAAATACAATTAGAGAAATGCTCTCAAAATATTGGTAACTCCGGAAAGGGAGAAGTGGGGAGGGCGAGTGAAGGGCGGAAGGCCAGGCGAGTGAAGGGCGGAAGGCCAGGCGAGTGAGGGGAAAGGGAGAAGGGGAGGCGAGTGAGGGGAAAGGGAGAAGGGGAGGCGAGTGAGGGGAAAGGGAGAAGGGGAGGCGAGTGAGGGGAAAGGGAGAAGGGGAGGCGAGTGAGGGGAAAGGGAGAAGGGGAGGCGAGTGAGGGGAAAGGGAGAAGGTGGACAAAGAGGGCACGAAAACACAGGGGTCAGCATGTTGCATGATAAAAAAGTAAACAATTCTACTATAATTGTTGTACTTATTTGCAGATAACTAAAAGGTTAAGTGTCAGACTTATATTCTGTGGCAAACAGCATTCCAAGCCTTACAATTTTATTGCCGTCATTTTTAATGGGCAAGTCGCTAGTTCCGATATAATTCCTATCCTAGGATTGCTATATCATTTGAATGCTAACTTTACTGCAAGCTGCAATACATAGAACGGCTGTCCCACGCCTTAAACTTCGGCTTACAAACATGCTTTGAGCTGCAATAGACCTGAATTACTAAATGGACAACATAACAGGAAAAAACAAAAATTAGGGAAAAGAAAAAAATCATCAAAAAAGTGCAAGATATGGTTATGATTCAAATACAATTAGAGAAATTCTCTTAAAATATTGCTATCTCCTGATAAGTTTAGAAAATTTGAAAGATACTTTGCAGTATGTAATTGCAACAAGGGTACCAATTTAAAAAGACATGTTGGTCCACAATTTCTTCAAAGAAAATAACTTAAGTCAAACATGGTTACAGCCAAAAAAAGGAGCTTTTAAAATGTGGACATACTAAGTTATGTCAGACCCTCAAAAATCTATGAACATCCAGTAACCAAAGAAAAAAAAATGTTAAATCAAAAAATGTTTTCTGTGAAGACAACTTTTCTTTCTTGGCATAAAAAATTCACCTGACCTTTGCGGACTCTGGATGAGTTTACATAAGACAATCATACCACCTTTAAACGCCTTCTTTTTAGAGAAAGAATGCAGAATTTGGTGAGCCTCTCTTCATAGCTTAATCCCTCCATTTCCATTATTAATTTTGCTACCCTTCTCTGAACATTCTCTAGGCCTACAACATTGATGGTCAACAGGCGGTTCTCAAAAGCACTTCCCAGATGGCCCCCACTGTTCTCTGGATTTGGAGTGCATGCCCCTATTCAACAATACATATTTCATTATCTCTCTCTAAAGCTAGCAAATAATACCCAGTTGCAGCCCTACATTTATCATTATCTATACTGCTATTACCAAATTAATTCTTTTCATACAATAATTGTACTAGTTTGCCATAATTACACCCATTCTTAAGAAACCCTCATCTGACCTAGTTTCTGCCTCCAACTATCGCCCTATCTTAAGCGGCTTGTTTACAATCGCCTCACTCAATGTATTTCCTCCTGCCTTCGATACAGTTGACCACCCTTTTTCTAATCCAAACTCTCCGCTCTTTTGGCATCCACAACACAGCTCTTGCATGGTTCACATCTTATCTAGAAGATCGTACATTTATTGTCTCCTTCACTGGCACCTCTTCTTCACCTCTCCCTCTGTCTGTTGGCGTTCCCTAAGGTCCTGTCCTAGGCCCCCTCTTCTCCATATGCACATCCTGCCTTGGTACCCTTATAAAATCTTTTGGATTTCAGTATAATCTTTATGCAAAGGACACTCAAACCTACCTCTGTGCGCCAGATCTATCCCCCTCTCTTTTAGCTCAAGTTTCCAACTGCCTCTCTAGCATAACCTCCTGGATGTCTGCCCGTCAACTCAAACTCAACACGTCTAAGACTGAACTCATCTATTGAAAATTATATCATCACCCCCACCTCCCTCACCGGTTGTCTTGGGGTTCTACTGGAACCCACCCTCTCTTATTCCTCACAATCAATCAACAACAAAATCTTACAGAAGACACACCAAATTTAGGAAGAAAAAGAAAACAAAAGAAAGGGTCGGCAGAATGCAGGAGCAAACCCCTCCAAGCAAGAAAGCTAAACCATCATATCTCGACTACTGCAATTCAATCCTTGCTGGCCTACCCATCTCTCATCTGGCTCCCCTCCAATCCATAATAAACGCCTTCGCTAGACTCATCTTCCATACCAAACAATCAGTTTCTGCAGCTCCTCTTTGTCAATTCCTTCACTGGCACATAGGGACATGATTTTAAATTTGATTCTGGAAGCTAACATATAAAGCAACCAACTACAGTGCACCTCCTTATATCTCTGCTCTTGTTTCAAAATACTCTCCCAACCGCCCCCTTCGTTCTGCTAATTACCTTCTGCTTTCCTCCTGTCTTATCACCTCCTCTAACTCCCATCTTCCAGATAGTAGGGGCGGTACAAGAAAAGTATTTTACTCGTTGCCCCACTCCAAAGAATATACTTTACCTATTTTTAAGCATTGTGTTGAAGAGCTGGCAATCTGTTTTGATGTTGCTGGAGCATTAGTGGTGTGGAGCTGCCGTGTAAGCATGCTGAATGTGTGCCCTGTGTGGTATGAATATCCGTAGGTCGTTTGTGGCGTTTTGCGAGTTTAGAGTGCTGTAGCCTCGTTTTCGTTTTGTTCGGCGGCCATTTTTTCTCTCGCTTACAGTTTTTTTACAGTCTCTAAACTCTTTTATTTCGAGTAAAATGAAGGTCTAAGTTGCATTTTTGAGGTCCTAGGTGCTCCCTCTTGGTGTAGGTAAGGTTTTTATGTATGTGCTGTGTGTATGTATTGTGTTTTACATTTTGTAATGTTCGCGAGATGCGTCCAAGTGTTGCGAGGCCGTAATGTGTGTGAACGTGTGTCGTATGTTGTTTGCGAGTGTCGTAATGTGTGTTTCGTGCTCTTTGGGTTGCGACGTAAACTTTGCAAGGGTCGCAGTTGCTGGCATGGAGCGCCTTTGGCGCTCCATGCCAGCAACTGCGGCCCTCCCTTTGCGAGGTCCTCAGGTGCTGGCATGGAGCGCCGCCAGCAACTGAGACCCTCGCCCAGTGCAAAGCGAGGGCCGCGGGCTCGCTATGCGAGCCCGCAGCGTTAGCAACAACTCGTACGCTCACAACTATATATGTGATATTATTATTATTTAAATCAAAAAGATTTAAAAATCACTGTGAAGCCCTTTTATGAATCTTGGTGCAGCGTAATGGCAAGATATCTTTCTTGAAGGACCTAAATGGTCTACAATGTATTTTTTCAAATGGGGTTCAGCATTGTGCTTGTTTTTCAAAGTATAGCCTTACCATTTAGATTATAAAAAATCACATACTTATTTTCACTTCCCAAATGTACACTTTGAGTGTTAAATATCAGCTGCCATTTAGCTAAAATCAATTTAAATGGAAAGCACATCCTTGTCTGGTTTTGCATAATTTGAAAGGCTAAAATAAAAAAATATATTGTTTTGGATTTATTCAAAGAAATTTAACTTCTAACCATTATTGCATTGGACTTCATGATTGAGGTACTGTATTCAACAGGATGTGACTTACAAAACCTAATCCTGTAATGTCAGGGCTCCTGTTCATGGGTAAATTAGTAGTTGAAATTAAGGCAACGTATTGCAACAGTATTTTAAAAACAAACCAAAAGGATACAATTTGGCTAGTAGCTAGAAAATGTAGAGGAACATAGATACATATTCTTGCTGCTGACATCTTATGCACAGCCACCATGTTGTACTGTCGCGTACCACGAATTACATGGAATTGCCTAATCAAACATCATGTCTGCATAGGAGATTTAAAATATCAAGAGCCTGCCGTGAAGTTTTCCTGGTAAAGGAAGCCAGATAGTGACACTAGCTTGTTAATTACCCCTCCTAGACAAGGGAATATTCAGCTGGTCTGTTTTTCCCCACAAGCATTTAAAAAGAGCACATTTTAAAAACAACAAGACTTGTTTTGTATGAAAAAATATTAAGTAAAACCTGTTCAAACATCATTAAAATCAGGAAGTGCAAGAGAGGATACTTTAGACTGTATGATCTCTTTGGCTGATAGAGGGCAAGTCCTAAGAGAACTTTATTTGAAGAAAGAAAAAAAAAAAAAAAACACATACTGTGACACTTTAAATACCATCTTTCTGAAGCAACAAAGAAAATATTCCCATTTCTCTTTAACACAATAATAATACTAATACTAATAACACATGCCAGAATGACATGCCTGTGAGATGTATGGAAGAATTCATCTGACGTCAGGCAAGAAAGTACAGCAATATCCCGTTTAACGCTGTAGACAGGTTCCGGGAAATAGGAGTATTAAAGTGAAACATTGCTAAATAGGGACATTTAGGGCCTCATTCTAAAATCGGGGCAGTAAAACGCAAGTCTGCGATTGCTTGAGACTGGGTTACGGGCCTGCGTAGCTCTACGTCAACGCTGCTATTCAATCGGGCGGCGCGGCAAGGAGGTCCCCTTTATGGCCGATCACAAACCATGCTATCGGCAGTAAGCACTTCCGTGGTCAAACAGGATCGCGGCCGCAAGGCTTTAACTTGTGTTTTTAAGGCTGCAATCTCGGAGAAATGTAAAATGCAAATACATATTTAAGACAGCACTTTAAATGATGGGGTACACAATGGGTGACATGAGGATTAAAAAGGCAAAACATTCTCAAGCTGGCACATCGCCACAACACAATACTTTTTTTTTCAGGTTTCATTTTATGTCCAAAATTAGAGTAATATATTGTGGTGATGTGCCAGCTTGAGAGATTGTTGTGCCTTTAATCCTCATTCCACCCATTATGTACTCCATCATTTACAGTGCCGTCTTGAATTCAAATGTGCATTTACAGTGCTCCGAGTATGTGGGCTTGAACCACGAGCTTGGAGGTCATTCAAGCGCGTAGGACCGCAAAAGGTCTTCCTTTCAAATCGTAGCACTTCATAAGCAAATAAAAAGGCCATCCTGTAACTTTAGTAAAAGAGAAAGTGATATTAGGTCTTAGATTTAACAGTACAACATTCACAATCTCTCAAACCGTCATAAATAAAAATTTCATGATACATTTCGGTCATAAAGTCAAAAACTGGCTTCAACCTCCAAGCCTGGAGGTTGGATTCAAAAGTCCTAGGGGCTTGGAGGTTGAAGCCAGTGGGACTTTATGACGAGTGCTACGTTTTTCACCAGCTATCGCGGCCATCGAGCCTAACTCCCACGGGCCTGCAGCGCTTAATGCAGCCTGCGCGCCTCAACTGCTCGCCTCGCAAGGGCCGCAAGTGCGTGACCAACATTGTAAACGTCACCAACATCGCAATTATCCATAACTAGTATATGTGATACTTCTCTGCTAATCTATGGCTGAACTATGGCTGTTTGTTAGGGAACATTTAAACACCCCCCCCCCCACCCCCTCTAAATACCTTTAAGTATTACAGCCCACCATTATAAAATTATGACTAATAAAAACTAATTATGAAAACAACAATGGTACATCTTCTTTAATATCACCACATATGCAGTTACATTCCAATAGCTATGAATCCTTATTTGTTTGCTATTGCCATCTAGCATGCCTCATCATGCAAATGGCTTAATCTTCACAATTAAGTTTTTGTTTTGAGGGTAATTAATATAACACCAGGTATCTTAATATAACACCAGGTATCTTAATTCAATTCTGGACAGAGGTCATTAGACTTTGGTTGAGTTTATTTTACTGAAAGTAAAGAACAAGTGAAGGTAAAGAACAGGTGACAATTAGGTACTAAACCTTTAGCATAAAGCTGGTGTTCAGTTAAAACTGTTAGATTCAAACAACTGTGTTATGCTTGCTTACTGTGGCAAATCAGGGGATACAATGTCATGGGAAGAAGGCTGTCACAAAGTAAAAATATATAAAATGAAAAAACACAAACATTGATCTTTATACAAATTTTACCCTTTCCAACAGGCCCATTTCTTGGAATTCAGGACTTGTGTTTGATAATCTTTGCAGTGTATGGGTAAGGTCATATGAAGTTGAAAAGTAGAAACCATCCACACTCAGAACATGACTCATCATTGCAAGGAAGACTTTATTATCCTGTAACTGTAACAAAATTATATTTAGTAATTACATTCTCTTCAAAATGTAGCCATAATGTAAATGCATAATTAAAAAAGCACACAAACAAAACCTCATAGCATAACATTTATCAATTTTGTCAAACATGTAAAAATGGCACATTGCTTGAAACCCAAGAAGCACATTTCATCCATATTGCAATCGCCTTTAGAACATTTTTGCTCCATCCAACAGGAGTCATGTGACCTGGCCCTGGGGCCCCTAGCTTTAGGATCCAAGACCGGAGGAATGCGCTAGCTGGCCATTTGGAAGACATTTGTATGTCCACTGCAGTGAAGCAGATATCCAGAAGGAGCTTTATTTCTCTGTCAAGAGAATGTGGGTGACTTTCAATACCACCACTAGAGTACTACTGGAAAATATATCCAGAGTCAGGTAGACCAGTGCCCGAATGCTACCTGTGGCTCCTAAACATTTGTGAAAAGATTATTAATAGGGAAATGCAGAATTGTATCATTTAACATCAGTACAATGACAAGATGCTAATTTATGTATAGCGAACATCATTTTTGCCCAATTTAAGCAAATACCTTTCTTGAAATTACTAGTTTTGTTTTACTGAACTACAGTAATTTTTAAGCATGGATAGAAAAAAAGAGGACGAAGAACAAGTTGATGTCAGACAGAAGGGGAAACCACCAAAGTAATGCATATTATTGTGGCAGAGAACACTTTCCTACAGCTAGTTCAATTGTGCATAATGCAGCTCAAGTGTAATATACTTAATAAATTGTGCTGCATTTTGCAGCCATTAGTCATCTTGATTTAAAAAAAATGTAATCTCTATATAAAATGCATTATGGGTAGAAGTAATTTGCCATACAACATTATGCATGCAACTATAGGTTGTGCCATACATACCTGAGTATCCATTAAGTGCAACATTGTCTTTTTATAAGAAATTATATCAAAGTCTGTCGCTTTCCATACTGGATGATTAAGAAGATCGCCTACTTTCTTCTTTCGGGTAATAACAACCAAATACATGCCTAGTAAACATAAGAATACCTTTTATTAAGGAGTTATACGGATGAGTGACTGGTTCTTATTAACTATCACATTATTAACTATTATACAGTACCAAACTTTAAGACTTTTGCTCTATTTAAATTGTTAATGTTTTTCTTCTGCACTTCAATAACTTGAAAAAACTATTATTATGTTTATCCCCTTCTAAAATGCACTTTTAGGTTAACAATTTTCTTCTCTTTTCCAAAGATGGATGGGGTGTGTGTGTGTGGCGGAAGTAGCAGTCCTGTCTCGCGCTTACGCAATACACCAATGAGCCGCAGTTCCTGACCCAACTACAGCCAATGGGGTATTGCTGTCTCCTTTAAATATAGCCTGTGAACTAGGGGAAAGTTTTGGAGTCATTCTCATAAAGTTCCTTGAGAAAGTTGATTATATGCAGCAAAACCAGTCGGAAGGAAAACGGCATGCTAACTAAGATTATCCATTAAGAATTTGGGCGCAATTTTGTTCTCACACATTGTTGTGAGAAAATGAAGAAACATTGAGGTTGGTGCAGTATTTATTTATTTGTCTTGCATGGAACTAATGCATGAGATGACCGCAAAAAGGGTGCTTTTCTAAGTTTAAAATTATATTATAGACCATAGTCCCACATATATAAGGGAATCAATATATCACAAATGTGTATATATAGCCTTTGCATTACACTGCATGTACCAAGCGGCATAATGATATTATTATTATCATAACTTGCACCCAAACGACTACCGTATATCTAGTTGTTTTTATATTTCACCCCCTCCCACTTTTCAATATACAGTCAGGTCCATAAATATTGGGACATCGACATAATTCTAATCTTTTTGGCTCTATACACCACCACAATGGATTTAAAAAGAAACGAACAAGATGTGCTTTAACTGCAGACTTTCAGCTTTAATTTGAGGGTATTTACATCCAAATCAGGTGAACGGTGTAGGAATTACAACAGTTTGTATATGTGCCTCCCACTTTTTAAGGGGCCAAAAGTAATGGGACAGATTAACAGTTATAAAACAAACTTTCACTTTTTAATACTTTGTTGTAAATCCTGTGCAGTCAATTACAGCCTGAAGTCTGGAACGCATAGACATCACCAGACGCTGGGTTTCATCCCTGGTGATGCTCTGCCAGACCTCTATTGCAAGTTGGAGTATATTGTACCTTTTACCTGATAGCTTAGGGATATATCTATCTTTAAGAGGAGTCTCCTGTACACAAATAACATCAACATTTAATTAATGGAAAGAAATTCATGACCATTGCTCTTTTTGATGGAATATTCAACCCATTCACATTCTGGGAT
This sequence comes from Discoglossus pictus, assembly GCA_027410445.1. NCBI lineage: Eukaryota > Metazoa > Chordata > Amphibia > Anura > Alytidae > Discoglossus > Discoglossus pictus. Next base: position 259,943,775 of record CM050166.1, on the reverse strand, counting down.
ATAAATTTAAGTCCCATAATATTCTAGAAATTTTGATTCATTACCTCCTACTCCTCTCCTCCATTTGACATCCATACTGTGAAAATCTTTCCAGCATAAAACATACGATATTTCATGATTATCTTATTTATATTTTTCCTAAACATTTCTTTAAGACAAAAAGAACTGTTCCAATTATATAAAAGAAAATAAAAATTAAGTAAAAAAGAAACACATAAGTACATAAAAACAATTTAAAATAGTATTGTGGTAGCAAAGTAATTGTATTTGCTACCATTTTTGTAGTTTTAATCTGGTCGTCGGCTAAACCATACACATTTATTTACTGTTGGATTATCGATAACGTTGCTGAGGTAATGACTTGCCTTTCCCTCCTGGGCATTACCCAGAATGCTGCTGTCTCAGTGCACATGATGCTGGGGAGCCAATCACACTATGGCAGGAAGGAAAATTGTCAGGAAGCCCGCGAAAAAAGGACCTGTTTGCTTCCTATAAATAGTGTTAAGCAAAGTAGTTTTGGGCATTCTTACTATATTAAATGTGACATTGCCCTACTATATGTTATTATAGGTTACATATGCCACATGTTCTTAGATAAATATAAATTGGACCAATATCTATTGCTCCAATCAGGGGTTGTAGTACACATACTTTTGAAAACTTTTCTTTTTTGCAACGTGGTTTATAGATTTAATAAAAGGAATACTGTAATTTTGAATCCCATGAACAATTGTGCTTTAGTGCACTAAGAAATGTCCTTACTGTGAGTGTGTGTGTGTATACACTCACACACACACACATTTTTTTTTTTTTTTTTTTATTCAACAAGGAAAAAGTTTAAATAACGAATATGATACGAATCTTATGACATTGTGACACTATCTATACATTACATGCGTATACCAGTAGAAAAATAAAATACTACAGAATTAACTATACAGGAAATAATCAAAAACTAAACCAAAATTATGCTAACTGTTGTGTTGCTTCATTGACCTAAGTAGAAATACATATCCTCAGGACAACATTTTGCATGTACTTGCCATGGAATTTGTGTATGCACATGAAAAATAGTAAAGCATTCAGAGGCACATACATATTAACAATCCTAGGTTTGAATAAAAAACTATGCACTCCTGTGTGCTTACCTGCAACCAGTCGCACTGTTCCCAAAATACCATATATAGTTCTTGTTATTGCTGATGGAGGTATGCCATTCTTAACTGAAAAGTAAATGAAACATTATTTGATTAAAATAGCCACAAAATTACTAAAAATAGAATTCTCATATTTAATTAAAAACAAAGTGTTTATTAGAAAGTTTTGTTTTTCCCCCAAAATTTCATGACCGAGTTTGTTGAAGTTTTTAAAGAAAAATGCCAATATAATGTCTAAGCAAAAGGCATCTTTTGAAACTCTTAGAAACGCTCTAATAATACTAGTTAGTTGTCAATCAACTTTTTGTGGGTATTTCTAACATTTTTTCTGTCTCTGATGACCTTGGGCATTTGATGCTGGTAATGCTTAGGTCATTTTTATTTTGTCTTTTTTAATGTTTTTATATCTTTAACTAAACTACCTTTAAAACAGGATGCAAAGGTTAAAGTAAAATGGCTATAGGTCTTTATTTAAACAGATGTGCAGAGAAACCACTAGTTTGAGTGATACTAAAACACATAAGGTAGTAAACAGGATTGCTCTTCTCTCTGTGCCTACTGTGATAAGTCAACAAAACTAATATAAAGCACATCAGACTCTTAAACTTGCATTCTCTCTCAAAAAATGTTTTAAAGAATGTCCTTGACTGGTAAATGTTCATTAAAGAATTTAAAAAATTGTGACTATTTCTAAAAAATAAATCAAACTACTGTACCTGTAAGGGTGAATTCTGTTGACACTCTGTCTATAGAAAGAACATCCTCAGCGCCATCATCACATGCTTCCACATAAAATTTCTCAGGTGTTATATGCCTGGGAGAAAGAGAACCAGGGAGATAGGGGGGAATAAAATATAACACTTGCCTGGGAAACAAAGTAGTCTACACAATCTAAATTAAGTTTATTGCCTACATATGGTTGCTTAAAGTATAAACATGTTCCAATTGAGTTAAAGGCCATGAATGGTGTACTGAGAGCAATTAAACTAGCTGTATTGGACAAAGAGAATGGTGGAATATTTGTCTACTGGAACCAAGCACTCTTTTACCATTTTCTAAAAATGTGTTTAAGCAGGATCCTGGTAGAAAGTCTGACTGAATCGAGAAGGTGCACCCCAAACTTCTTGACCAGAGAATCACTACCAAATGAGAATGCAAGTTAAACAGTAGGTGAATTATTGTTAACCATTGAGATGGTGTCCTTTGTCAACGACACTTCAGACAGCTGCCTGGAATGTATGTCTTTAAGGAGTAGCCCTGATCTTAGTTTCCATGCGAGTCAAAAGGAATTCCACATTGGACTGTTAGGCTGACTAACTTGAGGGGTAGCACAGATCTATCCCGTTTGAAATTCACCACCAATGCAGGCTGCAGGTGCTGGCAAGTGGCCACTAGATAGCACTGTGGGATATTTGTGCAGCACTGCCGATATTAAGGTTGACCTAACACTTTAACTAACCCTAAAAGTTTATCTAACCCTAACCATTTGGTATCAGCACTGAAAATGAGGCAGCACCATCTAGCTGTTAGTGGGTGGCACTGCTGAAGAATTTTTTGGCGAATTTCAAAAGGGAAAGGACCAGAAGCACTATCCTCCTGGGTTTACGCTCCAAAATTAGCTCTATTGTTGACCAACTAATCAATTTCCCCTCTTCTCCCCCCTTCTCATCTCCCCCTCTCCCTCTTTCCCCCCCCTTCTCCCCCCTTCTCTCTCCCCTTCTCCTCCCCTTCTCCTCCTCCTCTCCCCCTCCCTCCTCTGCCCTCCTCCCCTTCCTCTTCTCCCCCCCCTTCTCCCACCCTCTTCCCCCCTCTTCTCCCCCCCTCTTCTCCCCCCCTCTTCTCCCCCTCCTCCTCTCCCCCTTCTCCTCTTCCCCCCCCCTTCTCCCCCCCTTCTCCCCCCTCTTCTCCCCCCCCTTCCCCTCCTTCCCCCCCCCCCCTCTTCTCCCCCCCTCTTCTCCCCCCCTTCTCCCCTTTTCCTCCCCCATCCTTCCTCCCATTCTCCCCATCCTTCCTCCCATTCTCCCCCCATCCTTCCCCCTTATTCCTCCCATCCTTCCCCTCTTCTCCCCCCCCTCTTCTCCCCCTTCCCCTCTTCTTCACCCCTTCCCCTCTTCTTCCCCCCCTTCCCCTCTTCTTCCCCCCCTTCCCCTCTTCTCCCCCATCCTTCCCCCCTTATTCTCCCCATCCTTCCCCTCTTCTTCCCCCCCTTCCCCTCTTCTCCCCCATCCTTCCCCCCTTATTCTCCCCATCCTTCCCCTCTTCTCCCCCCCCTTCCCCTCTTCTCCCCCCCTTCCCTCCCCCCCTTCCCTCCCCCTTCTCCTCTTCTCCCCCCCCCATTCCCCTCTTCTCCCCCCCCATTCCCCTCTTCTCCCCCCCCCCTTCCCCTCTTCTCCCCATCCTTCCCCTCCTCCTTCTACCCCCCCCTTCCCCTCTTCTCCCCATCCTTCCCCTCCTCCTTCTCTTCTCCCCCCTTCCCCCCCCTTTCCCTCTTCTTCCCACCCTCCTTCTTCCCCCCTTCCCTCTTTTCCCCCCCTTCCTCTCTTCTCCCCCCCCCCTTACCCTCTTCTCCCCCCCCCCTTCCCCTCTTCTCCCCATCCTTCCCCCCTTCCCCATCCTTCCCCCTTCCCCATCCTTCCCCTCTTCTCCCCCCCCCTTCCCCTCTTCTCCCCCCCTTCTTCCCCCCCCTTCCCCTCTTCTCCCCCCCCCCTTCCCCTCTTCTCCCCCCCTTCTTCCCCATCCTTCCCCTCTTCTCCCCCCCTTCCCCTCTTCTCCCCCCCCCTCTCCCCCCCCTTCCCCTCTCCCTCCCCTTCCCCCCCCTCTCCCTCTTCTCCCCCCCTTCCCCCCTTCCCCTCTTCTCCCCCCCTCTCCCTCCCCTTCCCCCCCCTTCCCCTCTTCTCCCCCCCCTCTCCCTCCCCTTCCCCCCCCTTCCCCTCTTCTCCCCCCCTTCCCCTCTTCTCCCCCCCCTCTTCTCCCCCCCTTCCCCTCTTCTCCCCCCCCTCTTCTCCCCCCCTTCCCCTCTTCCTCCCCCCCTTCTCCCCCCCTTCCCCTCCTCCCCCCCCCCTTCCCCCTCTTCTTCTCCCCCCCCCCCTTCCCCTCTTCTCCCCCCCCTTCCCCTCTTCTCCCCCCCCTTCACCCCCCCCTTCCTCCCCCCCGCTTCTCCCCCCCCTTCCCCTCTTCTCTCTCCCCCCTTCCCCTCTTCTCCCCCCCCTTCCCCTCTTCTCCTCCCCCCCCCTTTCCTTTTCTCCCCCCCCTTCCCCTCTTCTCCCCCCCCTTCTTCTCCCCCCTTCCCCTCTTCTCCCCATCCTTCCCTCCTCCTTCTACCACCCCCCTTCCCCTCTTCTCCCCCATCCATCCCCTCCTCCCTTCACTTCTCCCCCCTTCCCCCCCCTATCCTCTCTACGTCCCAACCTCCTTCTTCCCCCCTTCCATCTTTTCCCCCCCCTTCCTCTCTACTCCCCCCCCCCTTACCCTCATCTCCCCCCCCTTCCCCTCTTCCTCCCATCCTTCCCCCCCCTTCCCCATCCTTCCCCCTTCCCCATCCATCCCCTCTTCTCCCCCCCCTACCCCTCATTCTCCCCCCCTTCTTCCCCCCCTTCCCCTCTTCTCCCCCCCCTTCCCCTCTTCTCCCCCCCTACATCCCCATCCTACCCCTCATTCTCCCCCCCTTCCCCTCTTCTCCCCCCCCCCTCTCCCCCCCCTTCCCCTCGCCCTCCCCCTTCCCCCCCTCTCCCTCTTCATCCCCCCCCTTCCCCCCCTTCCCTCTTCTCCCCCCCCTCTCCCTCCCCTTCCCCCCTTCCCCTTTCTCCCCCCTCTCCCTCCCCTTCCCCCCCTTTCCCCTCTTCTCCCCCCCTTCCCCTCTTCTCTCCCCCCCCGTCCCCTCTTCTCCCCCCCCTCTTCTCCCCCCCTTCCCCTCTTCTCCCCCCCCTCTTCTCCCCCCCTTCCCCTCTTCTCCCCCCCCTCTTCTCCCCCCCTTCCCCTCTTCTCCCCCCCCTTCTCCCCCCCCTTCTCTCCCCCCCCTTCTCCCCCCCCTTCTCCCCCCCCTTCCCCTCTTCTCCCCCCCCTTCCCCTTCTCCCCCCCCTTCTTCCCTCTTCTCCCCCCCCTTCCCTCTTCTCCCCCCCCTTCCCCTCTTCTCCCCCCCTTCCCCTCTTCTCCCCTTCTTCTCCCCATCCTTCCCCTCTTCCCCATCCTTCCCCCCTTCTTCTCCCCATCCTTCCCCTCTTCCCCATCCTTCCCCCCTTCTTCCCCATCCTTCCCCTCTTCTCCCCCTTCTCCCCCCCCCCTTCTCCCCCCCCCCTCTTCCCCATCCTTCCTCCCTTCTCCCCCCCCCTTCCCCCTTCTCCCCCCCCTTCCCCTCTTCCCCATCCTTCCCCCCTTCCCCTCTTCTCCCCCCTTCCCCTCTTCTCCCCCCCCCCTCTTCTCCCCCCCCCCCCTCATCTCCACATCCCCCCCCTTCCCCTCTTCTCCCCCCCTCTTCTCCCCTTCTCCCCCTCTTCTCACTCCCCCCCCCCTTCCCCTCTTCTCCCCCCCTTCCCCTCTTCTCCCCCCCCCCTCTTCTCCCCTTCTCCCCCCTTCTCCTCTTCTCCTCCTCTTCTCACTCCCCCCCTTCTCCTCTTCTCCCCCCCTTCTCCTCTTCTCTCCCCCCTCTTCTCCCCTTCTCCCCCCTTCTCCTCCTCTTCTCACCCCCCCCCCCTTCTCCTCCTCTTCTCACTCCCCCCCTTCTCCTCTTCTCTCCCCCCCTTCCCCTCTTCTCTCCCCCCTTCTCTTCCCCCTCTTCTCCCCCCCTTCTCTTCCCCTCTTCTCCTCCCCTTCTCTTCCCCTCTTCTCCCCCCCTTCCCCTCCCCTCTTCTCCCCCCCTTCCCCTCCCCTCTCCCTCTTCTCCTCCCCTCTCCCTCTTCTCCTCCCCTCTCCCTCTTCTCCTCCCCTCTCCCTCTTCTCCCCTTCTCATCCCCTCTTCTATCAAGTTCATCTACGTGAAATAACATACTATAAATATATACACGTCAATGGGCCTTTAAACAGCGATGGCGGACACTGCAGGCTATAGATGCATACAGTTTTCACACTTACAATTTCAGGTTCTCATAGGCCAGCGCCATGATACGTTCGCTGTGGTCTCAGACACGTCAAGCACTACAGCACATGCACAAAGTGGAGCGTTTTCTACAACACTCGGTGTATGACACAATGCACGCTACTCTCGCGCCCCTCTATAACTACTACCCTCTGAAACTACCGGTGACGTTGCAGCAGCTGACAAGGTTACTGCCGGAATCCTGGATGACGCATTTGTCAGGAGACGACTGTGAGCATGGCGCTGGTATAATGCATCAGGGCAAAGAGGCAGGGATCTTGTTACGTTGCATGGTGCAGCCTCGCCTAATTCTATCAGTGACAAAGGGTTGGCCAAAGGGTTTTGTAGAACGCTCTGCCGGCAAAACCATTAAAAGTTCAACCAGCTTCATGTGTTAAGATTTGTTTTATAATCAAAATACTCTCTATTGTTGGAGTTATTGAGTACTCGTTTAAATGTGCTTAGTGTTACAATGCTTTTGCTAATAATTCATCAGTATTGTTTCTGACTTGGTAAAGAGAGGTCTGGATGAGCCCAGCTATAGCCTATTACTCACAACCTAAAAGACCTACTTTCACTTGGTGAAATAAAAAATACTTCATGAAAAACCTTACACCAGTTCTCTTTGCCCCTACAGTTGAATTTCCTAGGGTCCATAGACCCACAAATTGACTAAAACCCTAAACTGGCCTACTGGTTCTTTTATGAGCTCCTGAAATGTAAATAATATGCACATGGGTAACACAATTGGACCATTCCTGTTTTGTGTTCACCGCTGTTGAAGCGTGCCATATCTGACTCTTGGAAGGTGAAAAACAAGAAAGGACTCCACTCACTCTGTCAGTCTCACTCACTCCCATTCCTGGGTCTCTATCCTTCACAGACTTATCCTGCCCTTCACCTAGCTGTCTATATTCTCTCTCTCTCTCTCTCTCGTCTCCCCTCACACTGTCTCTCTCTCTCTCTTGTCTCCCCTCACACTGTCTCTCTCTGTCAATCTCCCTAGTCTCTCTCAGTCATAGTCTCTCTCCCATTCCTGGCTCTCTAACCATCTTCACATACAGTGATATCTTCTCCAGTCCCTCATGTCTCTGAGTGTGTCTCCTGTCTCTGCACCTCTCTCAGTCCCGGCATCCTTGAGTCCTCTCCTGACTCTCTTGGCCCCGGGTCCCCCTCTCACCTTTTTCACAGACCGTGATATGTTCTCCAGTATCCGTTCCTTCACCTCCCAGGGCAGTCGGCAGTGGCATGCTTCAACAGCGGCGAACACAAAACAGGATAGGTCCCACAAAATATATAAAGTGGTCCAGCATTGCTACTACCAATGGAACCGCAGCACATTCCTGTACATTCTAGTTAGTTACTCCTGAGTATGTGTTATCCCTCAGATCTTCCTCCCTCTTTTACCCTAAAATTGACATATATGTTAGGCAGCTGTACAAATATATATTTGCAACTAATTAAGTAATTGTTTTTTATTAATGAATAACTCATCATAAATGAATAAGTCATCAGTAGACGTCATTCCAACATTTACTTATGTTATGATTTTTAAAATGTCCCTATAATGTTAAAGATTTGAAAATATGAAATGATGGTGAAGTATTCCCTTTGCACTAAGCCTCAAGGCTCAGGGAGGGATTCACTGTACTGGTGGTACTAGCTATGGGTATATTATTCACTGTATTAAAGGTGGCTGTGCATTATATTTGTGGGTAACCGCCTGCTACAGAGGTTATATACATGTTAAATATGACTGATATTTGTATGTATTGTTTTATAAAAAGGTTTATGGTAATTCAAGGTAAGCTGTGCGACCTGGTCTATGGAGGTATAATATATTTTTTTTTTTTTGCAAAAGCAGATATAAGAGGTTCTTTGTGAAGCTAAAACAATGTGTCAGATGGAACAGTTTATCATTGAAGGCCTAATGTGAACAGAAGGAAACAGCCAGCTTACTAAATAGTCACATTTTCAACAGCTCTTGAGTAATTAAATTAAAGAGACGTGGAAGGTTTCTGAATTTCACTAGGAATACAATATACCTATGTATCTATTTACTCTTGTGTACTTTATTTTATTATATTATTAAGAAGTGCTTAAAACTGTTCTTTTCTGCCTAAGATCTTAGAAGTTGTTTTTAACTGGTTTCTCCCCTCTGCAGCTCATGAAGACAGTGTACTTCTAAATATTATAGTAACCAATTAGTGGCAAAAATCTGCAACATTCTACTTGAGATAGGTCAATGGCATGAGCTGCATGAGTTACAAAGGGGAAATCCAAAAAGGTAAAAAAATTCCTAGTGAAATCCAGAAATAGTCCATGTCCCTTTAATTTGGCCTTCTGATATAGTAACCTCAATTATGGTACTGAGTAATATTGTTTAATGTCACCACTTTTTAATTACTTTTTGTTAATGTGTTAAGTTAAAAATGCTGTAACCTGTTGAATAAAGTTCTTCTGTTGTTGTCATCCAAGCATTGGGACCAATACAGCTAGGTGCAGTTAGGGAATTGATCAAGTATAGGGGCCACTTGCATTTAGGGAAATGAAAGGGATTGCCTCCAAATAAGCTGCCTGGAGTCAGCTTATCTCAAGTTGTTCCTGCACGACCTGATCAAGTGACAGATGAAGGCATATTTGGTTGACACTATCTGCCCAACTGTAGTAGGATTTCATGGGAGGAGGCATGGATGATGCCAGTTCACCCAGAGGCAAAAGGGAGGCAGTACACTTGGTGTAGTGCTCCCCAATGGGAGGGAGCATGGAGAATGCTGGAGTTCCTCAGCAGCAGATGGAAGGCAGCAAGTAAGATGTCAGCTCTCCCTAGCGAAAGATGGGAGGTGGCCTAGGTGAGTCAGTCACTCCCTAGCAGCAGTGGGATGCATGGGAGGGTGAGGAGAAGGAAAGGTGCCATAGAAGGAGACATTTAATGTATGATTTTTTTAGGTAGGATGTGAGCCATGGGAGAGCTTTGTAATATATGCCAATAGAGTGGAGACTTTGGATTAGAAGAGGATGGTCAACTGCATCAAGGGCAGCAGAAAGATCCAGGATACTTAGAATAGAGAAGTGTACCTTTGGCTTGTTGGTGAGCAAGTCATTAGTGACTTTTATGAGAGATGTTTCTGTAGAATGTTGGGGCCAGAAGCCAAATTGGAATGGGTCAAGAAGGGAGTTATAGGAAATAAATTGGGTAAGGCGACTGTAAGACAGTTTTGAAGCCAGGAGAAATAGAGAGATAGGGCAATAGAAGCAGAGTCAGCTGAGGCTTTCTTAGGAATGGGTGTAATTATGCCATGTTTTTAAGATGATGGAAACTTACCACTGTTTAGGGAAAGGTCATTAAATTGAATAGATGTGTAAAAACTGGGCAAAGTGTGGTAGAGAGGTGAGGGATTAGCTGTGATGGCATAGGATCATGTGAACAAGTTGTAAGGCGAAAGGTATTAGAGACTTCATCCTCAGTTAACAGGGTCAAAGGAGTCCATAGTGTTTTTGTGATTGGGGAAGGGTAACGGCTGGATGTTGTTGTTTGTTGAGAGCAGGGTGTGTTTGAACAAAGCTAAGAGTTTTGTTTCACATGTTTTCATTTTTATTTTTAAAGTGGCCAGCAAAGTCTTCAGATGTAAAACAGGAAGGGGCAGGAGGGGTTGGCATAGTAGGAGGTTGAATTTAGCAAAAAAATGTTTAATTTTGGAGGGTAGAATTAACGATGAGAAGTGGTGTTGTTTAGCAAGACTGAAGGCAAAGTAGGAGCACAAAGTAAACTTGTAACGGAGAAAGTCTGCTGATGTGCACCTCTGCATATAGTGTGTTTGTGTAGTTTGCCATGGTTATGGATGAAAGAAATCATGTTGTACTGTGAGATGGCAATGTCAAGGCAGGTGAGGGTGGTGAGAGGGCTGAGAAGGGATTGTGGTACATTGGAAAGTTGTTGTGGGTCAAATGCTTGCAGGTTTCTGGGGATTCTGGTGGCGGGGCTTGAAGAAGGGTAGTGAGTCAATGGTGTGGTGAGGTTGCAGGTTAGGAGGTGGTGGTCAGATACAGGGGAGATGACAAGTTTGCAGATTGTTCAGAGATAAGTAAAAATAAGGTCTTTGGAGTGTCCATCATGGTAAGTTGGGGATTCTGTCCATTATGAGAGGCAGAGAGAAGAGGTACAGTGCCTTGCAAACGTATTCACCCCCTTGGCATTTTTCATGTTTTGTTGCCACACAACCTGGAATTCACCTGGATTGTTTGAAGATTTGCATCATTTTATTTACAGAACATGCCCACAACCTTGAAGATGTTTTTTTTTTTTTTTTTATTATGAAGTAAATAACAAATAGAACCAGAGCCACCTTTTGCTGCAATCAAAGCTTCAAGTCGCTTTGGATACATCTCTAACTCTGTAACTCTCACCGCAGATTTTCTATTGGATTGAGGTCTGGCCTTTGACTAGGCCATTCTAACACATTTACATGTTTCCCCTTAACCACTCAAGTGTTGCTTTAGCAGTGTGTTTGGGGTCATTGTCCTGCTGGAAGGTGAACCTCCATCCTAGCCTCAAATCACGCACAGAGTGGTACAGGTTTTACTCAAGAATATCCCTGTATTTAGCACCATCCATCTTTCCCTCAACTCTGACTAGTTTCCCAGTCCTGGCTGCTGAAAAACATCTCCACAGCATGATGCTGCCGCTACCATGTTTCACTGGATGGTGTTCTTAGAGTGATGTGATGTGTTGGGATTGCGCCAAAGATAGCGTTTTCTTTGATGGCCGAAAAGTTAAATTTTAGTCTCATCAGACCAGAGCACCTTCCTCCATATATTTTGGGAGTCTCCCAAATGCCTTTTCGCAAACTCAGAACATACCATTTTGTTTTTTTGCTGTAAGTAATGGCTTTCTTCTGGCCACTCTGCAATAAAGCCCAACTCTGTGGAGCGTACGGCTTATTGTCATCCTATGTACAGATACTCCAGCCTCGGCTATGGAACTCTGCAGCTCCTTCAGGGTTACCTTAGGTCTCTGTGCTGCCTCTCTGATTAATACCCTCCTTGCCCAGTCCGTGAGTTTTGGTGGGTGGCCGTCTCTTGGCAGGTTTGCTGTTGTGTCATGTTCTTTCAATTTTGTTATGTTAGATTTGATGGTGCTCCTTATCAAATATTTGGATATTTTTTTTTTATAACCTAACCCTGACTTGTACTTCTCAACAACATTGTCCCTTACTTGTTTGGAAAGTTCCTTCATGGCAGTGTTTGGTTAGTGGTGCCTCTTGCTTATGTGTTGCAGCATCTGGGGCCTTTCAAAAAAGGTGTGTATATGTAATGACAGATCATGTGACACTTAGGTTGCACACAGGTGGACATCATTTCACTAATTATGTGACTTCTGAAGGTAATTGGTTGCACCAGAGCTTTTTATGGGCTTCATAACAAAGGGGGTGAATACATACGCACATGCCAATTTTCTGTTTTCAATTTTTTTTAAATAGTTTTATGTATATATTTTTCTCATTTCACTTCACTACCTTAGACTATTGTGTTCTGATCCATCATATATAATTCAGATTAACAAAACCTTGAACTTAAGGCTGTAATGTAACAAAATAGGTAAAAAGTCAAAAGGGTGAATACTTTTGCAAGGCACTGTACGTGAAAGTAATTTTGCGGCTGTTGAGTAGGTGGGTGTGTCAGTGTTGCAAACTCCAACAATGTGCGAATGTACGTTTTGAGTAGGAAAAGTAAGGGAGCCAGTCGGCAAAATTATCCAGAAATTGAGAGGGTGGTCCAGGCAGGCAATAGATTACAGCAATTCACAGAGAGATGGGTTAGAAAAGGCAGATAGTGTGACCTTCAAAAGTTGAGAATTGGAAGGAGGGAACCATGAGTATGCATTGGCATGTTCAGTGAGAGGAAAGTAATACACCCACCCCTCCACCTTGCTTGTTCTAGAAGTCTAGGGGTGTGCCTGATGGAGTGGAGCTTGTGGGAGGGCAGGGAAGGTGAGATAATTGTGTTGTTGGAAATAAGATTTGGAGAAACTGACAATTGTCTGAGAAAGAGGTTACAAAGAAGAAGAAGGTGTGAGGAAACATTGTGACGTAATGTGTAAAAAAAAAAGAAAAAAAAAAGCAATAGAATAAAAATATAAATGTTCTTGCCTTCATTACATAGTTACATGGTAATTGAGGTTGAAAAAATACCTTTAGCCCATCAAGTTCAACCTTTTAAGATCTATGATCTGCAATATGTGGATTAATTGTTAATTGATTCAGAGGAAGGCAAACAAAAGAACCCTAAGTGAAACTTTGCCCATTGTCTCAAAAGGGCAAAAAAGCTAATTCCTTCCTGACCCCAGATACTGGTGATCAGATTCCTCCCTGGATCAATACTATCCTCTCTAATTAATCAGAATAACCCAGAATGCCATTTTTTATTTAAAAACATATCCAATCCCTTTTTAAAGTTATCTATTGAATCCGCTGTCACTACCTCCCTTGGTAGAGAATTCCACAGATTAACTACTCTTACTGTGAAGAACCCTTTTCTTTCTTTAAGGTGGAATCTTTTTACTTCTAACCTCAAAGGACGTCCTTGTGTCAGTTAAAAAAACCTCTTGGCACAAAAAGCTACCTTGACAAATCTTTATACTGACCCTGGATGTATTTATATAGGATAATCATATCTCCTCTTAGACACCTTCACCCTTATTAAATTGCGATTCTGTAAATTTAAAAGGGCTCTATTTAAGCACATAGCATATTTTCTTTACAGACGTTTTTCTTTAGTGAAGACCTTGCTTTTGGATAGAAGTTCACCAACTAAAAACTTCTGTAAATAAAATATGCTATGTGCTTAAAAAGAGCCCTTTTAAATTTACAGAATTGCAATTTAATAAGGCTGCTTGTTTCTAGAGAAAATACGTTTAATTTGTTTCATAACTTAGCACCTCCATTCCCCTTATTAGTTTTGTTGTCCTTCTCTGTACTTTTTCCAGTTCTAAAATGTCCTTTTTATGAAGTGGTGCCCAAAACTGTACTCCATATTCCAAATGAGGGTGTACTAGGGATTTGTATAGTGGCAGAATTATATTTGCTTCCTTGGCCTATACCCTTCTTACTACATGCTAATATTTGATTTGCCTTTGCAGGTGCCGCCTGACATTGAGAACTGTTGCATAGGTGGTTGTCCACAAGCACTCCCAAATCCCTTTCAATATCTGAGATTTGCTTCATTAAGTTTATAAATTGCATGGCTATATTTCCTTTCCAGATGCATAACCTTACATTTATTCATATTAAACCTCATCTGCCATTTAATTGCCCATTTCTATAACTTATGCAAATCCCTTTGGAGGAAAGGAACATCATTTTCTGATTTTTTTTAACCTTGCACAATTTAGTTTCATCCGCAAAAATGGAGACAATACTTTCCAGTCCTACTTCTAAGTTGTTAATAAGTATGTTAAAAAGGAGAGGACCTAATACTGAACCCTGAGGAACTCCACTTACCACATGAGTCCAATCTGTTCCATTTACAACAACCCTTTGCCTCCTGTCTTTTAGCCAGCTCTCAATCCATGAGCAGATATTTACTGCAATTCCTGTATCCCTTAGTTTGCACAATAGTCTCCCATGTGGCACTGTATCAAAAGCCTTTGCAAAATCTAAAAAGATTACATCCACTGAGTTGCCTTGATCCAAGTTCCTACTAACCTCCTCATAGAAACTAATTAGATTTGTTTGACATGACCTATCCCTCATAAATCCATGTTGACTCCTACTTATAATTCTGTTCGAATAGACAAATTCTTGTATATTATCCCTTATTAACCCTTCTTAAAGCTTTCCCACTACAGAAGTGAGGCTTACTAATGCTCTTGCAATTTGCTCTTGCTCCCTTCTTAAATATAGGTATCACCTCTACTTTTCTCCAGTCATCTGGTAGTGACCCAGTGTTGAGTGAATCTTGAAAAAATAGATATAATGGTTTGGCTATTACAGAACCCAGTTCTCTCAGTACCCTTGGATGTATTCCATCAGGACCTGGGGCTTTATTAACATTTATTTTTTCCATCCTCTTGGATTTCCTCCTACCTTAACCAATTATTTGGTGAAGGTAGTGTAGCCCCATTATGTTACAGTCTCAACCATTGGTGCCTCTCTTGTGTATACAGAAGCATATAACCTATTTAGCTCATCTGTCTTTTCCTAGTCACAAATGATCAGATGACCTGTTTCACATTGAAATGCTCCTACAGCTTCCTTCCTGGCCTTCTTCCCATTAATATACTTAACAAATATTTTAGGGTTACTCTCTTTTGCAACACATTTTTTATGTAATATTTGAGCCAGTCTAATAGACCTTTTGCAAGCCTTGTTGATTTCCTTGTACTCACATAATGCAGTCTCTGTCTCCTCTTGTTTGCATAATTTAAATGCCTGTTTTTTTACTCGGTATCTTGGTCTTTAAATCATTGTTAAGCCACATTGGATGTGATTTACTCCTTTTATCCCCACATGGTATATGCTGATGTGTATGTATATTTAGTAAGGATTTAAATGTTGTCCATTTATGTTCAGTATTTTTACCTGTCAGTTCTCTGTCCCAGTCTATACTTTGTATTGCTGCCCTTAGACTGTTAAAATCTGCCCTTTTTAAAATTAAGAGTTTTTGTTGTGCCTTACAGTTTTGTTTTTTAAATTCAATCTCAAATGAGACTGTGTTATGATCACGGTTTCCCAAAGGTTGCCCTATTTTAACATTTGATACCATATTAATATTATTTGTGATGACTAAATTCAAGATAGCTTCATTTCTAGTAGGTTCTTGTATAACCTAGGCAGGATAATGATCCCTGAGTGTACTCAAGAACCTGCTCCCTTTTACCTGTACTGCTGGTTTCACTCATCCAGTTTATTTTGGGGTAATTAAAATCTCCTATTATTAGAACTTGCCCATGGTTAGCTGCATTTGCAATCTGTAACAATATTGTATTTCCTCACTTTCAGCTATATTTGGGGGCTTTATAGCATACTCCTACCAATAATCTTTTGGAATTTGCTGCTCCGCTATTTAACTCTAACCACAAACATTCAATATTCTCACTAGTTCCAGCATACATATCTTCTCTGACTATAGGCTTAAATTAAGGCTTAACATAGACAAACCCCTCCTCCATTTTTACTATTGCCCCTTTCTTTCCTAAATAGGTTATTATCATCTAGATTAACAGTTCAGTCATGAGTCATCCCACCATGTTTCAGTAATGCCTATTAAATCCCATTTCTCATTTACTGCTAATAATTCTAACTCTCCCATTTTTCCTGGCAAGCTTCTGGCATTAGCAAGCATACACCTTATGTCATGAGTCTGTACTTCTGAAGTGCCTGCCACTATACTTGAGTTACTTAGCAGAACCTCCCTATTGACTATACTAACCCTCCCCCCATTCCCTTCCACAAGACTGGTTAATGCATTCCTTACCCCCTTTAAACTTACTACCCCATCTGTCTAGTCCCTCCCCCAACCTATTTGTTTAAAAACTCCCCCAGCCGTTCCATCCCTTCCCTTAGCACAGCAGCTCCCTCTTTATTAAGGTGCAATCCATCCCTGCTTTTGAGATTGTACCCAAGTGAGAAGTCAGCCTAGTGCTTTAAAAACCCAAACCCCTCCTTAGTGCACCACTTTTTTAGCCATGCATTAAGCTCCCTAATTCTCTAAAATCATTCTTTAGGACACTCCATCTTCCACTAACTTTGTCATTGGTACCAATATTTAACAAGACACCTGTTCATTTCCAGCTTCTCCAAATAATTTATCTACCCGATCCACAACATGCCAAATCTGAGCATCCGGGCGACAGCAAACTGTTCGATTGCTGTGATCTGGGTGACAAATCACCTTCTACCTTCCTAATAATAGAGTCCCTTACCACCAAAACCTGTCTGTTTGTTTCTCTGCCTATTCTGCCCTCCCACTCCTCCAGTAGAACTGCTCTCCCGGCCATTCCTGAATTCACTCAATCTGGCAAATCTGTTGGCACTTACCAACTCAATACTGGCCTGCCTCCTCCTGATCCCCCTGCTTCCCATTGAAACTGTAACCCAGCTACCTCCCTGGACATTCTCACTAGCCTCAGCTCCACCCTCCATGCTAGGCCCATCTAAACTGTGCTCAGTGAGCACCAGCTCCCTTTCCAGTAGAGCAATATCACTAAGTACTGCAATTCTCCACTTCAGTTCTCCAATCTGATCTTACAGAGAGGTAACATGCTCACACCTCTCACAGAGGTATGGACCCTGGATCAGTTCTTCCAGTTGTTCATACGTGTGGCAGGATGTACACTGAGTGAGGTTGCCACTGGACTGACTCATAATTACAAATGACAAAAAAAATACTACAATTCAACCCTTTTCTTTGACCTCCCTCCTGCAAACAGTCACACACAAGGCCCAAACTTATATGCACGTTTAACCCAGGCAAAAACACTCCCCTCTCACCTGTACCAAATCACTGCACACAGGAAATAAACACACTTTACTTGTCTATGGGACTCATTCAATTGCTACTTGAGATTGGGGCCGCAAATAGAGATAGCAAGTTACTTTGCTATTCAAATGCCTCCAACTTGCGTGCCCCGCTTGGGTTACTTACTGCGCACTACAATCCCTTAGTATACTCATAATCGCAAGTTACTTCCATCAAAGCCTTTGAACTTTAATGGCTGCAAGAGTTGTGGCCGCAAAAAACACAAATCGCTTTTCAATTGCTTCAATTGACCCTTATGTCAAGCCGTAAATAGCTAAACACAAACTACAGGTTACTTATACCAAGGAGGTCCCGCAAAGGTCTTACTTACAAATCGTAGCACTAATAAGGCAAATAAAAAGCAATCCTTTACTTTTATTAAAAGTGAAAGTGAAGTTTGGTCTTAGAATTAATAGCACAACATTCTCAAGCTCGCAAATCAGCATAAATAAATACTTTATTTCATGTTAAATTTTTGCCATAAAGTCCTACGGGCTCCAACCTCCAAGCCTGTATGACTTTGGAATCAACCTCCATATTTCATTAAAGTCCTACAGGCTTGAATAACGAGTTACGGGCTTGGAGGTCATTCAAGCCCATAGGACTTTGGACGGAAATTAAACATGAAATAAAGTACTTTTGATTTTAGCGATGTGCAAGCTTGAGAATTTTGTGCTTTTAATTCTAATGTCACCCATTGTGTTCCCAATCATTTACAGTGCTTGACAGTGCTGTATTGAATTTATATTTGCATTCACAGTGCTCTGAGTTTGCAGGCTTGAAACATGAGTTACGGGCTTGCGGCCGCTATCCTATTCAAGCACGCAAATGCTTACTGCTGATAGCATGGTTTGTGATTATCAGGAAGGGGGACTAACTTGCGTGCCCGGCAAATTGAATAGTTAAGTAAAAATAGAGATACTGGAGCAAGTAACCCAAAATTAGCAAATCGGAAAATTACTTGCAAGTAACAGTCCCGAATTGAATAAGGCCCTGAGAAAATCAGATGCAAACAGTCACACACAAGGCCCAAACTTATATGCAATTTTAACCCAGGCAAAAACACTCCCCTTTCACCTCCTTTTTATTTAATAGCATAATAATTAGGGATTTCCCTTGCCCCCGCCCCAAAAGAGACTTACTGTATATACTAGAGTATAAGCCGAGTTTTTTAGCCCTTTTTCTAAGGCTGAAAAAGCCCCCCTCGGTTTAGACTCGAGTATATCCTGTGTCTCTTTCCCCCGTGTCTCTCCAGCCCTGTGTCTCTTTCCCCCTCTCCCTCACCTGTGTCTCTTTCTCTCCCTCGTGTCTCTTTCCCTGACATGACCCATCCCTCATAAATCCATATTGACTCCTACTTTATAATCTTGTTTAAACAGACAAATTATTGTATTATTGTATCACCTCTGCTTTTCTCCAGTCATAGAGTTAGAGACCCTGTGTTGAGTGAATCTTGAAAAATTATATATAATATGTAAGTGGTTTTAATATATCAGGATCATGTATTGATAGTTGAAAATACAATTACTTCAAATCCTCAAGAAGAAATGTGTGTGGATCCAAGTCATATCATCATTATAATAGTATTATTATTATTATTATTATTACTTTCCTTTATTTGTAATGCGCCAACATATTCTGTATCACTATACAGGGTTTAAGCAGAAGGCAAAAACAATATTAGCACATTGAAAAAGAATGGAGGCCCTGTCTTTTAGCTTAAAATCAAATCTACATAGTGCTTGTTTCCAAATCACCTTACAAGATTGAAAAATTGCAAACTTACAATCTAAAGGTTTTGGGTGTTACACTTGAGGGTGATCGATGCAAGATGGCAGATGGCAGTGTGTGAGGCAATAGGCCCAAGCAAGTGGAGTTGGTTTTGTTTTGCAAAGTAGACTCTGGGTGTTAGTGCTATAATGCTGTAGTCCTGAAGGTGAGAGTGAGAGTAGGTAATCAGAGAGGAGGAAAGAAAAATGTAATTAGAATGAAGAGGGTGCTTGGAGGAGTATTTTCAGATGAGCACAGAGATATAAGGGGGTGCCCTGAAGTTGAGGGTCAAGATTTAAAATTTTATTCTGGAGTCTATGGGAAGACGGTGGAGAGATTGACAGAGAGGAGCTGCAGACATTGAGTGTTAAGTAGGGTTGATGAGTCTAATCGAGGTGTCCATTATAGATTGGATAGGAGACAGACATCAGGCCTCGGAGGTAAGAGTGATGAAGGCATTGTCAACAGTGAGAGATATATTTCAGGAGTTGAAGCTGGAAAGATTAAGAGCTCATACTTTGACATGTTGATTTTAAGTTGACAGGCAGATATCCAAGAGGATATGCTTGAAAGTTAGATGGCAAGTCATGCTAGAAGAGAAGGGGATAGATCTGGTGCTGAGAGATAGATTTAAGTGTCATCTGCAATCACATCATAGGATGTGGCCCATGAGTTAGCTCTTGGCACGGATGCCAAGGGAGCTGAGAATTTAATACTGACATTGGTTAATACACATAGACCTCTCACATTGAAATTACTACCAATGTATGACCTTCCTCATTTATACACTTTGAGATGTCCACAGTATACTGGAATTTATTCATGTGATCAGAATCTGAGAAATTGTAATGTTACACATGCATTTTTAAGTATATAGTGCCAAAGATGGATCATGACCCATAGGAATCAAGGTCGTTTCCCTGTACTAGGAAGGATTTTCTGTAGTCCATGGAGAGCTGGTCAGGGCCAATTTTAGAGCTTGAAAAGGTATCTTCTTCTGGGTAAGGTTGGTGAGAGGCTTGACATTGGAGCTGTAATAAGGCACAACCATGGGATACTACCAGCAGTTCCCAGGAAAGCCATTACCTTTTTGGTGTGATGTACAGGCCAGGAAGCAATCCCCTCTTAGGCGTTTCATGTCTGATCTTCCAGCTCCCTACCCAGTGCTCCAGGTACTGCGCCTTCACACA
The DNA here is from genome assembly GCA_027410445.1 of Discoglossus pictus. NCBI lineage: Eukaryota > Metazoa > Chordata > Amphibia > Anura > Alytidae > Discoglossus > Discoglossus pictus. The sequence continues at coordinate 259,924,068 of CM050166.1, read as the reverse complement.
CTAACTCTTATCCAGCCTAATATTTAGCCCGGCACCCTGATTTTGTTCAATATACACCATATGTGAGTGACATGCTTCTTCTTCATGAGATACTAAAGATGGCAATTTCACTGAGACATGCAAAGGGGTGTCAAACTTGGAATATTTAGTCTACCAAATTATGAAAAGTGGATGGGGCATTTTCATCCCATTAGTGCATTACAGTGAATTGATATAGCACAAAAGGAGCAATAAAAAACAACTTTTTTTTTCTTTTGTCTCCTGGTCTAGGGGTATTTGCCAATAACTCTTCCATAAATCCAAGGTAGTGGAGGGCAGCTCCATAGCGTTGACAAAAATCACATGTGTCATAGAACTTTTTAACACCCTAAATTATCCAGGGCCAATAGAACACATGGGTGACTTATAATCTAGTCTTTCTACTCGGCATGAGCCCCGGTAGTGGGATATTTTTCATTTCTGGGTTATATTGATCTCAGGAAACAATGAGTTAATACATATCAGGCCACAAATATGGAATAGGACGGTATTGGCATTCATTTTTATTATTTTGCGGGTTTGCGTGTCCGATTTCATATTGGACCTCTAAATGCTAATTGATTGATATGTAACCTCCATATTCTACTGCCGTAAAGATGACAGCCTCAATTTCTATTGGCTGTGTATCAAAGGGTAGTTATGGCCTTGATTAATTGATCATTTTCACGCCCTGAAATGCTACATACGATAGCATGGTTTAAGATTTCGGCTTGTTCCACGGAATAGCACCGTAATTGTAGCAGAGCCCGTATACTGTAAGATGTGGCCTTGCAATTGAATGTGGCTCACAGTCTATGGAGCCAGCGCAGGCTTCCGGTTGTTACCAGGAGCTTGGTGAAGTGCCCAGTATTAACGGTAAAGACCCTTTTCACATATTATTACTCCCTCCAGGACACAACATATTCATGCAACAATATCAACTAGCGACTTTGAAGCCATGGCAATGCACACAATGTTAAGCTTTTTATACTCTAAGGACCTTCGGCGCTCATTTCGAGGCTCTACTCGCGTGTGTTTTGGCTCCTCTCTCTCTATTTTTTTAAATACTTATTAATGAATTAATTGAATAATAAATTAATATAGTTTACCTTTTTGTAATGAATATATGTAACAATCAATAGCCTGATGAGGTAACAATATCTTTTTATTGTCCTGCAGCATATAATGACCAGTTGGACTGTTGCTGGCCTGAGGAGTGTTATGAATGTCCCAACTGTGCATTAGAAATAGGCTGTGTGCGCGAGGGCAAACTGTTGGTTTATTTGTGTAAAGCGCTACTTTAGATGCATAATGGGGTTAGTGGCAAGTTAGGATTGTAAAATAGCGTTGTTTGTCTATGTGCTACGCGGTTCGCAAGCATTTGGTGTCCTTTGTAATATTGTATTTTGTACCTCGTACGTTCCTGGGTGAAAGTGGTTGGCGGTGTTTTGCGTGGTCCAGGGTCTTGTAGCCTCATTTTAATTTTTTTGGGCCGTCATTTTTTTTCTCGCTTAGCCGTATCTCGATTGCCAAAATTCTGCAAAAATTATTTAAATTTGCGTTTCACCTCACTCCCAGACGTCCTGGCTGTCCTCCCGTGCTGTGTGTGATGTTTTTGCTGTATTTTATTTTGTGTGTGTGTTTTTTGCTTTGCGCAGTTCGGCCATTAACTCCGTATTTTTCCTATCTCGTATTTCTAAGTCCCCCGTTGGTTAAGTGCTTGCAGTCTAAGGCGATCCCGCGTTTCCTAAGTGTTTGGAGGCTAAGTCTCACGTGTTTCATTGCCTTCACTGCTCGTCTCGCAGGCAATGAGCGCCTTTGGCGCTCATCACCCAAGTGCTGCAAATTTTAGTGCCTTATGGCTTAAGTGCTGCAAGTTAACGGCTTGCCTCGCTATGCAAGGCTCGCAGGCAATGAGGACCTTCGGCGCTCATCGCTCAAGTGCTGTGAGTTTTAGTGCACTAACGGCTCCCCTCGCTATGCGAGGCTCGCAGGCAATGAGCGCATTCAACGCTCATCGCCTAAGTTGTACGCACCACGCAAAGCATGACGACGCCTCGTAGTTCGACAATTATAATATATGATTACAAAAGGGGCAAATATTCTCTTTTTCTCACACTGATAATACTAACCACCCACTAAGTGAACATATAATCTTTTCAGTATCAAGGTGGGTGGTTACGATAATCATGTTCAAGTGTCTGAGTTGGAAATATACAGGGTAGATTGGGTACAGGTCTGGCAGGTAGCTGCTGATTCTGACATTTGTCAGTAGACAGCAAATTCCCAGTAGCCTTTTAGCATATCAATTGGCTACAAATAATGCATAGAATCCCACCATCCAGGAAAAGGACATCGTTCTACCATTTATGTCCTAACCAAGAAGAATTTATTTAGCAGGATGCAGAATAATTGTAGGAAAAATACAGTGGTAACATTAGACATTAAGTCAAAGAAACAAGACAGTGGTTCCATTCATCACTATCACGTGGTAAAGTAAGCAGTAGTTTGAAGCTGAGATTAAAGGGACATGGAAGATTTCTGGGTTTTACTAGTAATATAATATACAATTGCATCTATTTACATTGTTGTACTTTATTTTAAGAAGAAGTGCTTATAATCAGTTTTTCTGTCTACAATTATAACATTTTTACTTATTTGAATCTGCACTCAGTACATGTGTTCAATTTGTCAAACAGTGATTCCTCTGAAGGAGCATGTTGTAGAATGTTGCCACTGATTGGTTGCTCTGAGACTGTGCAACTTCTGTACCTAAAAGAACACCATCTTCATAAACTGCAGATGAAAGAAGCCAGTTAGGAACTGTTTGTTATTTCTATGCCTAAAATCTTACAGAGATTTTAAGCACTTCTTAATAAAATATAGTACACAAAAGTAATAAGATACTGTCATGATGGATGGTGGGACTCCCCTGAATCACACAGCCTTTCTATTTAGGACTCTTTTGGAATACTGGGTTGCTAATATCAAAGACTATTAAATTGACATGAGACTTGTTGTGGGGACTGTGTTGTTTTTGTGTGTAGTGCAGTGTGGGCCACAATAATTAATCTTGGTGTTGCTTTATGTGTACTGTAAAAATGTTATTTTACCTGTAACTAACACTTTCTGCCACGTTTGTTAGTGTGACCACAAAGAGTTAACTCTGCAAGAATTTGAATGTGCCCCAGATGAATTAAGAGATTGCACAAAGGGGGAGATGTGGGTTGCACAATGAGCAGAAAAACTTCTGGTGCGAATGTATAGTTCAAAGGTGGCATGAGGTATCTAATCTGTGTGATTTCAATAATTCTGTAAATCATATGGTATGCCTATTGCTGATTAGGGAATACAAGTCAGTTGCCCCTCTGGGGTTGCAAAACAGACCAAGAAAAATCTACCCTGCCTCTACCTATTGACAACAGACACACATCAGTGGTTGTATCTCAGATTAAGGAATGTCGGGGGAGGTGGATCTTTTGATGTTTGTTTATTCCTCTTACAAAGATATTTAAGGGAGTCTATCCCTCTGTACTAAGAAATGGAGTGAGCTGCTATTTCTCTACTTCTCCACAAATTATGTTCTGATCTGAATTGGCTTGACGGCTGCCGAGATTAATATAAAGGCACAACATGCAGATTGCTCCTGTAAGCTAAAGGAGGAGAATTAGGGGTACATGGACCCTTTGTCTCTAGGTCTTGACATGTTGGTTGGCAGCTGTAGGACCTCTGCGCCGTAACCAGCAACCAGGATGGCATATGAAAACTTATCCAAGATGGAAATCAAATACTTTCAGAGACTTGAAGGAGATGCAGAGACCTATAGGCGATTTGCCTAGTACTACCAGACCAGCTCCCTGATTGCCTGCAGAGCAGTGGTGATTCAGAAAAAAATTAGCCAGATCACAAGGATGATGGAGTGGAGGGAATATCAGGTGGCTGTCATGCCCAGGGGACACTGGGTGTCTCTTGGGATTGATTCAACCAACCCGTGCCCCTGGAGGACATGGGGTACGTGTCACAAGGAGTACCATTCAGGGCAAACATTGCACCTCTAATGTGTATCTGCACTGTACAAATGGATATATGGACTGTATCTGGACTGCTATATCCCTGTGAGCAGGGTGATCATAATTGTGGTACCCACTGGATATGTGGGTTAGCGTTGCCATCTTGACACATGTGGGTTCATAATAATTATGGTTGCCTGCATGGCATGTGTAGTTTAATATTGCATGTTGTGGATTAAGTATAAACATAGATCACTTATATGTACTGTTAAGTATGAGAATCCCCATATCATGCTTGGCATCAAAATAATATAATAAAGCATGTCGCCAGAATAATGGGGTAACAGGCTGAGGTGGTTTGGGAACATTTCAGAAGCCAGACGTGAAGGAGCCAGGAAATGTCATTCAGTGGAGGGTGAGCAGGATCTAATTAGCCATTATGATCCCCTGGACAGCTAGCTTCAAGGCAGAGGAAACTTAACGTGTGAATTCCCCTAACCCAGGCAAAAAGTCCCATTAAGCCAGTTATTCATTACAGGGGGCAGCTAGAAAGGCTAACAGCATTGATTGACAGATGGGTCACAGAGTTAAAGGGAGAAGGGTGTGGCTTGGTAATGAGGGGTGACCATGGTGTATAAGATTTTTTAAGGTTTTTGTCATACATAATTTTAAGTGTGTGCTCATTATTGAGGCAAGGGTTATCTCTGATCATAGAGGGTTAACAATTCTACATCTGCCTAAAAGAAGAGTTACAGCCGGTAACTCTGCTGCCCTTCCTAAAAATTACTGTGTTCCTGTGATTGTCCTGAGAGTCCAATGATGGTCTGGTTCTGTCTGCTACCAGGGATAATAACAAGAACCATCACGTATTGCTGGGAGGATCAGAACTAGGTTCTGGTCCAGCCCAATAAAAGCACCGATCGTGAAAGTTGCCAAGGAGGAGGACCTGGCAGCAGCTTTTATGGATCAGTGGATGACATTCCTGGAGCTCCAGGAGGGAGGTGAGCTATCAAAATGGCTGGAGGTATTGGTTTAGGAGGAGATTGCTTTGGAGGAGTAGTATGATGATCTGATGGAGCTGGATATCGCATTGCAACGGCCCTACTACGACAGACTGGAGTTAATGGAAGGGCTACGGGGTGTACTGCAGGGCGATCCAGCATGTGGCATTGGGCCTATAAAATGGGGGGGGGGGTGATTCTGTATAATCAGCACTGCCAAGAATTGGGACTAGTACCAGGGTCCAATGAGGTTTCTTTGATTGAACCCTTGATCCAACAAGAGTTGGAGCTGGAAGCCATTTACTTGGAGCTGCTCGTGGAAGCAGCCCAGGGTAGGACCTGGCTCAAGGGAGGGAAGGAGCAGGCCCTGGTTGGATTATTGTTTGCCCTCAAAGAGCATGGATTGTTTGAGAAGGACAGCTCTGGAAGAGGATGTCACAACCTACAATGATGATGGAGTATAGAGGATCCTAGTCCTCTTATCTCCTGTAGGTTTTAGACCTAAGTTTGGGCTGACTCTAGACCTATGGACCTTCTTTGCGGATGCAAGAGCATAAGTCCCAGCTTAAGGTAGTGTGCCTGGGAAAAACCTGTCAGGGAGTCAGAAAAGATCTCCTCTACCAGCATATGCCCCTGGGTCAATAATACACCTGCACACAAAGTCTTGATGAAAATTATGAACCATGTTTTATTTTAGAACAGCATATTTAACCACATCACACAAGAATGGGGGAAGTGGCTACCGTTATCCAGCCCCAAATGACGTCTGGCCAATCATGAAGGGGAACTGTGTGTGAACCAATAGCCCCCTCCCAGGTCCGCCCACTAGTCGAGGCCAACTAATTCATTTGGGCTCTGAATCTCCAGGGCAAAGCATACCTTGGTTCTCTTGTGCCCATGCTATGAAGGCTGAGAAGCCTTCAGGCCATCCCATTGTTTCTGGGTGCCTGCCTGTCTGCTCTCCAGCTGTGAGCTCCCCATTGTGTAGTTCTCTGCTGGATACTTAGCTAATGGGATTAACAGGCCTTTGGGAACAAAGGAGGTTTTGGCTGTATTCAACGGCTTCCCCTCTACAATATAATAACCTACTAATATAATAACATACATTCATATTTACAAATATAACACCCAATGTTTCACCCACATACAACCAATATATCCCGTTAGATCCCTCACAGGATACCCATTACAATGAGCCTAAACATGGAAGGGATGGGAATATGCTAAGGGGTAAACTTATAATACTTTATCCCCTAGACCACAAAATAACAATATAACCTTATAACAGGGGGTCTGGGAGCCCCAAACCCCCAGGTATCGTCTCTTGTGTCAACAGTCTGTGACAGACATCTGTCCAAGTCCCAGATGACTGCCAAGTGAGCCATGACAGAGGACTGTTGGTAGAACATATCACCGTTGGTAGAACCAAGGCTAGCAGCTATGCTCACTGGCCCTTGGGAAAGACTGTAAAGGACTGAGAACCATTGAAGGAGTTCCAGCTGATAGCCAATGTCAGGGAGCAAGCCATAGGTCGAGGGACAGACTCAGTAAGCAGTTTTGGGAGGACTGGAGTGGCATTGCCAACAAGGCAGTGGAGGGCAAGTATAAACATGGCAAAATGGTAGCCCAAGGGAAAGTCTGGAGTGGAGCAGCCAGACTCACCAACCCTTGAAGGGGAAGAAAATGGACTATGCCCCAAGTACCGTGACTCTAGCATGGGGCTTTCGACAATAACTACTGTCCAGGAGCCAGACACAGAGAACAATGCTGGGACTGTGTCAGAACAGGGGGATTAGCCATACCCAGATGGCTGGGGTACCTTTGCTGACAACAAGGCAATGGGGAAGACATAGCATGTCTGTCAAATTGATGGCCCAAGGCCAAGTCTGAATGAGAGCAGTCATGCCCTTGGAAGAGGAGGTAATGAACTCTGTTTCAATACTGGAAATATCTATAGGCCAAGAGATAGCAGCTGGAGAGAGCAGTGAGGTCCTGACAGGGGACACCATTGGCCATGGACTCAGAAGGAGGTGAGTGCATGGCCCAGCCTTATGTTTCAATCCAGTGAGATGAAAGCTACAGCCAAGGCTCAGATCTCTGATGCCAGCCAGCAGATCCAGCTGGCACAGGACCTACTGGGATTATCGTGTGTTGTCGCAAAGAAGTATATTTACATTCCTAATCCCATAAGAAGAAGTAGACACTTGCCCTGGGCTTTGTGTGCACAGGGGACCCACGAGGGTCACTCTCAGAATTGATTACTCCTGTGGAATTGGTAAAAGAGAAGAATGGCAAAAATCTACCCTACACACCCAGGATCAGGCCTGGGGATATATTTGAGAGACTATGTAGAATGTTGGCGACCGCAACCCCACTCACACAAGCAAGATCAGTGTAGCTAGGAATTCATCTGAAGTCATCTGAGAATCACTTTTTTTAGGCCACACTAGAAAGGGGGTACTAATTGTCATGACTGATTTTGTATCATGGCCTGGACTAGAAGGGGTTAACCGTCATAGAATTTGGAGTTCTTTCAGAGGGTCATAAAGTAATAAACTGAATTGGGAGTTTTGCTGTTCCAAGAGGGAGAAGCTAATGGGGGTTGGTCCTTGGTACTTTTAAAAACGATATCTAAAATAAAGGCAATCTGTCAGCACTGAGAAAAGGTGTATGTGAATTCTTGTATTCCGAACTATCCTACATAAAGGGATAGAAAAATTGGTTATTTTTTGTTAAATGAGTGAGAGCCAGTAACCTGTGATTTCCGGAGTTCCTGAGAAATGGTAGTGAGACATGCTGGGCACTGAGAGACTGAACAAAAAATTCACAACCTCAGAGATTGTTCCTGTAGCAGAAAGAAGAAAAGTATTGGGGTGCACGTGGCCCCTTGTGACAAATACATAGGTATATTATATTCTTAGTGAAATCCAGAAACCTTCCATGTCCATTTAAGATCACTAGATCTTTTGCATAATCTGTTTAGCAGCTGTTCATTTGTTTAAAGGTATTTGAACAGTTGTGTCAATTCCATAGGAGGCCTTCTCTAATAATAACTTGATTTTATGTTGAAATACCATAAAGCTATGGTACAGTGATACAGTGGGTATATGCTTAAAGGAAACCATGTTTGAAATGGTGATGGCACATTTGCATGCTTCTTCCACGGTTTCCAGAATGCAGTGTAATAACTGTATTTCTCAGAATTCTGGGCATGAAACAAGTTTTTTTAACCTATTCTAGATGTTTAAATGTGAACACAAATGTATTATTTATTTGCATTACTACTGTACGGTGGAGGGCATCTATAACTCTTTTGCCCACCATAAATTAAATGATTGTTGTATGTCCTCAAAAAACCTACTACCCAAGCTAGGAACCGGCCCCATGCTAACGAGAGGCAGTAACCTTGAAACATCTGTACGTAGGTGGGATTTCTATCTTGTGTATAATCCAAACTTAGCTTTGCTCAAAACTTTGGGATACAGTGGGTATATCCTTAAAGAAAGTCATATTTGAAATAGTGATGGATTGCAAGAGCGAAACCTTTGTGGGCACATTTGCATGTCTCTGCCCAGGCTCCCAGATTGCAGAGTAATAACTGTATTTCTTGGAATTCTGGGCAGGGTACACTTTTTTAAACTTGTTTTAGAAATTCAAATGTGAATACAAATGTACTATTTATATACTGTACTACTATATGGTGGAGGGCCCCTATTGCTGTTTTGCCCACCATATATTAAAGGCATATGTAAGTGAGCTGGATTATGAATGCATCTAATAGAGGAGCATTACTAGTGCAATGTAAAAAAATGATTGAAAATGATTTACAAAAAAACATAAATATAACAGGTTTTAAAAAATAAATTGGTTGAGCGTTTGTTCGTTTACAAAACGAACCCTCGAGTTCTGCACATGCGTGAAACTGATTCCAGTCAATCAGCAATGAGCGGTGACGTCCGCTGTGCCATCACTGCTACTTCCAAAGGCTTCTGAGAGAGCTTGGAGGTTGTGCCAAACCCCTCCTATATGCAGCTAGCTAGATAAGTCTGGAAGGCAGGGGCTGTTACACTGGGGCTAAGGGAGGTGACAGGGAATGGCGCTATGTTTCAAATGTGTAGACCAGCCATCCCTAAACTAAAGATCCTTAAAGGACCATGTCATGATTACATTGTTTAAAGACTGATATTGCCAGTAATTATGGATATAGCCAAGGGAGCATGACATTGTTGCACTGGAATTATGTATTATTGTGTGTTGTTATATGTTGCCTGTACATGGTAAATATGTATCCTAGTTATAAGATATTATAAGAAGGAAAATGTGATATAGAACATTGTAACCAAGGCTACAAGGCAGATGTGTTTCGTCACACATATACACAGAGGTACATATAGGCCACTAGCAACCTGTATCCAGTGTTCTCTGCCTGTACCTTTGGGCCTTGTCCTCTTCATAAGCCATCTTTTGTGCCACAGAGAACAAGAACTATACGATTCTGCTGGGGTAGGTTTTAACTAGGTTCACATCAAGCCCGCTTGAAGAAACAGATTGTGACATTGGCTGGCAGTGGTGGGATCTCGGTATAAAGTGCAGAAAGATGGCAACTTATGAAGTGATGTCTACAGCAGAGGAGGAGGAAGTATCCAGATTGTACCAAAGATGGAGAGAGATATTGCCTGCAGATTCAACCAAGGATCAGCAGAGGGAACTCTGGATACAGATCGTACAGAAGTGGAGAGGGGTAAGCAATGGCCATGTCTCAGCTCCTGTGGAGGGGAAATGCTTATCCCCAGTAGAGACATATCATTTTCTGGTGACTGACTGTAGAGGAATGGGCCTTCTAAACAAATGGATGGTGTTGCTAGGACTATGGCTAGGTCACAAGCTAATGGCATGGCTGGAAGAATTGGTATGTGAGGAGGTTGCTCTGGAGGAGCAGTATGCTGTTTGGGTGGGACCTGATGGGATACCTCATGGGGGGACCTGTTTTTCATTGGGGCTGGAAGAGGCACTTTGGTGACATTGTATACAGGGATCCGAATTGTGTCTTGGGGACAGAGAAAAGACAGCTGTGTCTGTTTGGCAAGCGCTGTCAAATGCTGGGACTGGAGACAGGCTCTCAGGCAACTAACTTATGTTGGCCTTTGATCCAGCAAGAACTACAGCTGGAGTTGGATTATATAGACTGGCTAGATGAAGCATCCCTGGATGGGTTTTAGCCACCCAGTTGGGAGGGCTCTTGCCAGTCAGGCATGGAACAGAACCAGCTAACAGAGACTACAGGGACCCAGCTAAATGTTGCCATGGTTGGGTAAGAAGATAAAGGTATGGACTGTTGGTATAGTTCTGATATCGGGAATTATAAAAATTACAAGGATGCGTTCATAAATGGGGTTGACTGGGATGGCCAAGGGAGCATGACATTGTTGCACTGGGATTATGTATTTTTGTGTTTGGTTATATGTTTGTCTGTACATGGTTATTATGTATCCTAGTTATAAGATATTATAAGAGGAAAAATGTCATATAGAACATATGTGGAAATGGTAAAAATGCTCTGCACAAAAGTTAGCTGCAGATTATTGCACCCTCACACATACATGCCTTGAGTCAAGACAGATAACTGCTCCTTAACAGTCCTGAGAAAAAACTTGAGCTTTACATCAAGGTGTTTCGCCCTAGCTAACCATAGACACCTGGCCTATCATTAAGATATCTGATGAGTGTTATCTCAATTGTTATAGCAACCAAGGCTACAAGGCAGATGTGTTTCATCACACACATACACAAAGGTATACAAGGTTGTGGTATGGGAGAGTATAAATATGTTGTTTTGATAATTCAATAATGGTTCAGTTCTAGATTGTACATATCCAAGGTGTGAGACTGTTTCTGTACTTTGTATCCTGACTTGGGAAACAGTCTTGCCCTAGAACACTAGTAACCTGTATCCAGTGTTCTCTGCCTGTACCTTTTGGGCCTTGCCCTTTTCAAAAGCCATCTTTTGTGCACCACACACAAAGAACTAATAAATAAATGGACATTTAAGAAAAAATGCTTGAGCTGCTACACGGTTGTTCTTTAGCCATAAACCCTCTCCTTGATAAATTCTGATCGTGATCAAACGAATAACAAATTATAATAGTATTAAAACCAAGCATTTCAGCTTCTTCATCATATTCTAATCTGTCTTTTAGGCAAATTAGCATTTATGGTTATTTTATGGTCCTGCAATGACCTGCAACATTTATGAGGAGGAGAGCTTGAGCTCATGGTCCCAAAAGTTATTGCAAAACATTATTTGTTGTATACCACATGATTTATACAAGCGGAGGGAACGATGCTTGTACTTGCCTTGTTTTCATTAACCCAGGATATGCCTAACCAACCCTACTTCCTGACATCCAAAAAGTTTCTACATCAGCGCTGGAAGCCAGAGATTCCTTGGCATGGCGGACCCCACTCTTAAAAGGGGAGATGCAGGTGAGGTCATGTTGTGGGGACAGTTCCATTCATTCCTATTGCACAAACTGCTTGTATTTGATCCATATGGCTTAACAGTGACGCCATTGGTGTAAAGAAACACAGACATACAAAGAATACAGTAGCTCAGACTGGAATACAGTATGTTTAAACCAAATCAGATGTGGCCTTGAATATAAATTGTTGTATTTGTTGCATCTGAAACAAGAGAAGGTTTCCCAGTGTGTGTATTGTATTTAATGAAGTACCCAGGGTTTAATCACATATTATAATTGTCTAACTACGATTCGTCATCACGCTGTGTTGCGTAGGCGAGCCGTTAAATCGTAGCACTTTGGCAATGAGCGCTGCAGGCGCTCATTGCAGGCGAGCCTCGCGTACCGAGGCGAGCCGTTAAACCTTAGCACTTAGAAAAAGAATACGAGATGAAAAAAATTACGAGATAAGCGGTGGAACCAAAACAATTAAAAAAACACTAAATACACACTAAAAAATAAAAAAAATGTCACTTACAGCATGGGGAACCAGGCAGGACGTCTGGGAGTGAGTTGGAACTCCAATTTACATCGATTTAGACGAGTTACAAAGATCAAAAATCGGCTAAGCGAGAAAAAAATGGCCGCCAGAAAAAATGAAAACGAGGCTACACTACTACGAACTGCGTAAAACACAGCCACAGACGTATGTGCTCGAAAAACAACAAGATAAAGGATGCGCATTAACCGCACAATGAGTAAAAAGACAGTAGCGAGTACATTTTACGAAACAATATAACAGATTTACGCATTAACACAGATTTCCCGCCTTTGTCTCGCGCCACATAGGATTTCTCGCCAAAAACAACGGATTTGGCTCGCGCAACAGCAGATTTCCCGCCTCAAAGAATGCATTTGTCTCGCGCACAAAGCCTATATATAGGGCACACTTGACACATAACTGACACTTTCTCCTCAGGTGATGACAGTCTGACTGGACGTTTTCTGATGCCGGGAAATCTCAAGAGATTGTTAGCTCTTCAGGATACTGCTTCAGCATTGTTACATTAAAAAAGGTAAATATCATTTATAATTATTAATTAATTAATTGGTACTTACTTAATAAATCAAAAATAAGAAATTTAATTAATAGAAAAATAATATTGTGCTTACCTGTGTGAAACAATTGTTAATAACATTCATAATGTACATTAATTAATTAATCATTAATATCAAAATTAGTTAACGGAATTATTTTGTTATATATCGTGATTACCTGTGTGAAACAATTGTTAATAACATTCATAATGTACATTAATTAATTAATGATTAATATCAAAATTAATTAACGTTTAAGAATGTGAATAAAAAAGCAACACATTGATTAATTAATTATTGATGTACATTAATTTAATAATTATTTTGTTATATATCGTGATTACCTGTGGGAAAGAATTGTAAATAACATTTATAATGTATCATTACTAATCATTAATATCAAAAAAGGTTAAAGTTTAAGAATGTGCATTAAAAAAAAATTAACACGTTTATTAATTAATTATTAATGTATGTACATTATTTAAATAATTCAGTTCTTATATATTTTGTATAAAATAAACCCCCCAAAAAATTAAAGGCTATATACTCATGCTTACATGTTGATGTTAGATTTAGTCACACATTACTTTAATATTAATGAACATTAATTGATTCTTATTTCATTAGTAATGTACATTATTTTAAGAATTCAGTTGTAACATACTCATTTTAAAATAGCACTCAAACAAAAAAAAGGGAAGAGACTCATACTTATGTTTTTGACGTTATATTTAGTCAGACATTAATTTAAGATTAATACAGATTAATTGAGTCTTATTTAAAGTCTAACAGTAATATTGAGTGTATGTTTATAATCTATGCTTACATATGTGTGTTCATGCTGATTGATTGATATATTTATTTCATGTTTTTAATCTATGCAAAAATATGTATGTTAAGCCTCATTGATTGATACAGATGAAGCAACATATTATACATTAATTTTACTATTTTGTATAATTGCAGTGAACTGTAGCTGAATGAACAGAGATAGTGACGTTCGCACACATTGAACATCATAAGGATAATTTTGACAGGTACAGAATTTGAATTATATTACTACAGCAAGATATTAAAAAATATGATTTTAGGTTTTTAATGTAGCCAAACATATATCTGTTGATGTTCATTTAATGATATCGATGAAGCAAAAGTTTAAAAATATTCTCAATTTGATTTTACAGTTTATTTGGATCTGCAAGGGAATAAACAGACAGCGTGACGTTTGCAGCCTTTGAACAACATCAACATCATCCTCACAGGTATAAAATTTAATTTTGTAGTGATGCATAAAAACTTTGAAAAATGGTTTCATTTCTTTCAATCTAAAGTGCAACATTTGAAAATGTTTTATTAGTTTATTCATCTACTTTAATGGAACAGTACAAAAAGGAAAAAAAATGTATACAAAACAAAGAACAAACAATAATTATATCTCTATTTACAATTACAGATTAAAATGGCGGAGAATGGAGAAGACAAAATTGAACGCAAAAGAAGATTGGCAAGGGAAAGGAAGCAAAGGTGGAGAGATGCTCAGAAACCAGAAACTTCACAACGCTTGCAAGAAGAAGATCGACAGAGACTTTTAAATAAAAGAAAGATGAGTAAGAAAGCCGCAAGTGAGTGTGTTGGGGCTTCCAAGAAACGTAAAAGTAAACAAAAACATCTCTGTGAACATCTCTGTCCAATGACTCTATTTTGCAGAATGACTTAAATGTAGACACACAAGAAAAAGATGTACATATAGAAAGTGGGTCTGATATCTATGTTGAAGAAATGCATGACAATGTGTTTACTACTGCAGTAGAAGTAGATACTCATTATTGTGGGTTACTTAATGTGGTTTGTCAGTTTTGTGGGGCCTATCATTTTATAAAGGAAAGACCTACAGACGGAAATTTCATTAGTTGCTGTCAGAAAGGAAAGGTGAAACTTTCACTAAAACACCCATTTCCATATTATTTAAAATGCATTATGAGTGATCCAACATTTCCAAATTATAATAATTTCAAACAAAACATAAGGTCTTATAACAGTGCAATTTCATTTGCTTCAATGGGTGCAACATTAGTAGAAAATGTACCAGGACAGGGTCCTTACTGTTTCAGAGTTCAAGGTCAAATATACCACCGAACTTCACATTTACACCCACAAGAAGGAGAGCAAAGGACATTTGCACAGTTATATGTCTTAGATACGATGGAAGCTGTGGAACAAAGAATGACACTTCAAGAAAATAGACAGTGTTTGCGCATAGTCTTTGAACAGCTGGATAAAATTATGCAAAAAAAACCATATAGTCAAGCATACAAACAGTTAGCACAGCTTGAAAAAGAACAACAGGAACATGCTGAAAGACATCAATTGCCTACACCAAGAGTAAATATGGTGTTAAAAAGAGATCGCAACACTGATCAAAGAAGATATAATTTACCTACTGTAAATGAGGTTTCCATGGTGTTTAAAAATGAAGATGGTGAACCACCTTTTCAGCGGGATATTAGAATATATACACGCAATGAAGAACAACCATTTATCAACATCAATATATTAAGCTGTAATTTAGATCCAATGACATATCCTATTTTCTTTCCAAATGGGGAACCAGGATGGGAACCAAAATTACAATTGCAAAGTTATCCCAATACTAAACTTCATATTAGATCTAATATTTCCATTCTGGAATATAAAGTGGCACAAACTGCTATCCGTGATTGTTTTAATCCAATTTTACATGGAGGCAAACTCACTCAACAATGGATTATTGTTTCATATTTACAAGTTGAAGCCAATAATCTAAATTTCATTAAATATCAACAAAATAAATTAAGAGTAGAACAGTATTGTGGATTTATGGATTATGTGGCAGATTTAGCTTCCAACAGAGACATTCCAGCTGGAAGAGCAATTATTTTGCCATCCTCTTTCCAAGGATCTCCTCGCAATATGCGAGAAAGGTATAATGATGCCATGGCTATTGTTACAAAATTAGGAAAACCAGATTTATTTATTACATTCACGTGTAATCCACAATGGCCAGAGATCAAGGAAAATTTGAATCTGGGACAAACTACTCCTGACCGACCAGATTTAGTGGCAAGAGTATTCAAAATCAAACTCAATTCATTAATACATGATATCACTAAAGCACACTTATTTGGACAATGTGTGGCTTTTGTTTACACCATTGAATTTCAAAAAAGAGGATTGCCACATGCTCACATACTTTTAATACTGCAGGAAAAAGATAAGTTGAACACTGCAGAGAGAGTGGATTCAGTAATTTCTGCACAATTGCCAGACCAAGAAAAATATACAAACCTTTGGGAGATTGTTACACATAGAATGATTCATGGCCCATGTGGAGAGATGAATCCTAATTCACCATGTATGGAAAATAAAAAATGTACTAAAGAATTTCCAAAACAATTTCAAATGCAAACTTATGCAAATTGTGATGGATATCCTTTGTATAAAAGAAGGACAAACAGCTATTATCCGTGGCCAAAAGGTTGATAATAGATTTGTCGTTCCATACAATCCACATTTGCTCATCAAGTACAATGCACACATCAATGTGGAAGCTTGCACTTCGATTAAATCAATTAAGTATGTGTATAAATATATATACAAAGGATATGACGCAGCTACTGTTGTTGTACAAGGTGCTGAAAATGAAAACGAAAATGCAATTTTACATGATGAACTATCAAATTATTTAGATGCTCGGTATGTGAGTGCTCCTGAAGCAATGTGGCGCCTTTTGAAATTTGAGATGCATGATCGGTCACATGCTATCTATCGTTTAGCTGTACATTTGCCTCAAAGTCAGTTGGTTTGCTTTACTCAAGGAAATGAAAGATCTGCATTATATCAAAGTGAAGACAGAGATACTACGCTTACTGCCTGGTTTAAATTAAACTGTCAGGATACGCAGGCCAGACAATTTTTATACATAGAGATACCATATCACTATGTATTTGTAAATGGTCTATGGCGACAACGAAGAAGAGATGCACATAAAATCATACCACACGTTTATACCGTCAGTCCAAGGGACATTGAACGTTTCAGCTTAAGATTACTTTTGCTACATGTTCCCGGTGCACAGAGTTTTGAGCATTTACGTACAGTGAATGACATAGTTTATGAGACATTCCTATTAGCTGCAAGACATCAAAATTTCATAGCTGATGATACAGAATGGGAGAGGTGTCTTGATGAAGCAGCACTATGTCAAATGCCAAAGCAAATGAGACAACAATTTGCATTCATATGCATATTTTGCAATGTACCTGATGCTTTCACGTTGTGGGAAAAATGTAAATTAAACATGTCAGAAGACTTCTTGAAACTTTACAGAGAACCAATAGCTCTGTTAAAAACATTGATGGAAATCCAAGAAATATTGTTGGCTCATGGATTAAATTGTGCAAGTTTTAATTTACCTGATCCAGGACTTATAGATGACATCAATTTTGATGATTATGACACTGAGCTTCAAAAACAAAAAACCCAAGAAAAACTGGAAACTTTAAATATTTTACAGTTAGAAGCATTTCATGCCATCACAAATGCTACAGATGATGAAATGGTCAAAGACCGGTATTTCTATCTAGACGGACCAGGTGGATCAGGAAAAACTTATCTGTACAATTGTTTGATGAGTTATATTCAATCACAGGGTCAGATAGCTATGCCATTTGCAACAACTGGAATTGCTGCACTTTTGTTAGATGGTGGGAGAACTGTGCATAGTGGATTTAAGCTGCCAGTTCCCATTTTGGAAACATCAGTGTCAGATATTCGATTGAATTCCTTACAAGCAAAAAAATGTAAACTAACTAAACTAACTAGACGAGGCAACAATGATGTCATGTCATGCATTGCAATGTATTGACAGATTTTTAAAGAAGTAATGGATAATAAGTTGCCATTTGGTGGAAAGGTGATGCTGTTAGAAGGAGATTTTAGGCAAACATTACCTGTTGTGCCACAAGGAAATAGAACGGAGATCATTGAAACATGTATCAAGACCAGTAAACTGTGACAAATATTTACACATCTCAAATTAGAATTAAATATGAGATCTGAAGGCCAAAATTAATTCAATGACTGGCTCATTAAAATCGGAGATGGAAAACATCCAGAAATACAGCATTTACCAAATGATACCATGGAAATTCCATCAGAAATGGTTTGCAATGAATCACTCATATCAGCCATATTTCTAAACACTCTTAATAATGAGGATTGCACAGACATTGCAAACAAAGTAATATTAACATCAAAAAATATTGATGCCTTGAATGTAAATAACAAAATTTTAAAATACGTCAATGCAGCACAAAAGAATTATTACAGTGCAGATTCTATTCTGTCAGATGATAAAGACAGTGAATCGAATTTTAGTATTGAATTTATTAATTCGTTAACACCATCTGGAATTCCCCCACATATTTTACAATTGAAAAAAGGCGCAATTGTTATGTTATTGCGAAATATGAATGCAAAAAAAGGACTTTGTAATGGGACCAGATTAATTGTGCATGAGTTAAAAGATAATTTTATACATGCAGAAATTATAACTGGTACCCATAAAGGTGAACGAGTTTTTATACCAAGAATTGATTTAGCTCCAAGTGAGAGTGGTTTGCCCTTTGTCCTTCAACGGAGACAATTTCCAGTTATCATGGCATTTGCCATGACCATCAATAAATCCCAAGGACAAACTTTTAAGTCAGTTGGGATTTTTTTAAAGGAACCAGTTTTTGCACATGGACAACTCTATGTGGCTTTTTCAAGGTGCACTTATCCAAAAGAAATTAAAGTGCATGTTGAAGAAAACGAAACACAAGGTCATTTATTGGACGATGGATGTGTTTACACAAAAAACATTGTCTACTATGAGGTGTTGGAAAGATAGAGGACAATGGTTTCATTTTAATGCCAACATTTTATGGTACTCAATATGATTGCACAAAAACAATATTTCAAGGAAAATATCTAAAGAATGGACAAAAAAACATAGAGAACATTGGTTTGACTTCAAGAACAAAATTTAAGTACTCTGGGACTCTTTAAATAGGGGACCACTATTTCACTTATGAAAATCTATGTGATATTTGCAGAATGGACAAACTGAAAAAAAAAAAAAAAACAACAGTTAAATATCCTTAAACAGATTTGAATAGGTTCAAAGTTTAATATTTACATGATTGGCCCCACAAAACAATTAACTGAATTTTTCAGGATTTACAAGAGTTAAATGTTATTGTTTGATGTTACAATTTCAGATGTTAAATATGTGTTTATTGAATTTTTATAAAAGTTTGTTAAATATATATGTGGTATAGTCAAACATGTATTGCTAGTATAAAGTTGAAGCATTTCATAATAATTGGAAATGTATTATTTAAAGACAAAGGCCCTCATTCAATTGCGATTTGGCCAATTGAATAGGGTTCTAAATAAGCATGTAGCATATTTTTTTTAAAGAAGTTTTTAGTTAGTAAAAACCTTGCTTTTGGATAGATGTTTACTAACTTAAAACTTCTTTAAAAAAATATGTTATGTGCTTATTTAGAACCCTATTCAATTGGCCAAATCGCAATTGAATGAGGGCCAAAGTATTGATTCAGGGAGAAATCCGATCGCCAGTTAATGGGGTCAGGAAGGAATTAATTTTTTTCCCTCTTTGATACAATTGGACACGTTTCAATAGGGGTTTTTTATTGTTTGCCTTCCCCTGGATTCAATGCTAATTTAGTTTAACAAGAGTTTAACAAATATGTTACAAATGATAAAAAGCATGTTATTGTTAAAACAATTTACTTACTCTAAGTTAATATAGTCCGCACTTACTCAGTGATAAATATGTATTGAAAAGTGTTAGTATTGTTAACAAAATATTGAACGAATGTTTCATATACAAGTTGCATGTTACAAAGTTAAATGTTTGTGAAATATAAGTTGAAAGTTAAAAAATAAAAAGTTAAAAAAATTAATGTGTTTTTATTTTTAGAAAAAAAAAAGGGACAAATGTAGGTGACTCATTTTGTGTTGCAAACAAATTTCACACCATTTAATTTTTATTGACCGTCATTTTTTGACGGGCAAGTCGCTAGTTAGTCATTTTTTGACGGGCAAGTCGCTAGTTAGACATATATTGGTGGGGAGACTTATGTGAAAAAATTAATTCTGGAATTTTCACCAACCTGAATGCAGACCTGCACTGTGTATTTTTAATAATTATCCCCTCGCTTAATCACATATTTAAATTTCACAGGTTATGAGTGCATCAGATAAAAAAGAATCAATAGTGTATGAAAAAAAAAATTGCATGAAAAAAATACCAAAATTAACATTATTCGACTTACCCCAAAAGTTTGCTAAATCTCTAAAGTTGATGAGCAGTGGATTTTCAAAAATTAACACCTCTGGAAATCCCTGCTAAATTTAACATTAAACAATCAGTGAATGAAGGGCCACAGACCATGGTCTGGTTATTAAAGAAATCAAAAGGAAAGATGCCAGCTCAATTCAGAGGCGAACAAAATACAATGTATTAAGCTGCCTGTGATTAGGAAATGTATGCTAATTTTAGCAGAGATGTTCAGGGTGTGTCAACATTGAAAGCTAACAGTTTGCAAATGCCAAAAAATCATACACTACTAATGCTCCTCTATCAGATGCATTCATAATACAGCTCACTGTCATATCCAATTAAATGATTGTTGTGGTGAACTACATACTCAAAATATCCACTACACAAGCTAAGGATCCGGCCCCACACTGATGAAAGGCAGTAACATTGAAAACAGCTGTACGTTGGTTGGTTTCCTAGCTTGTGAAATCTTCCTGAGGTTTGCAAAAATGCGGTGTAATTCAGTGGGCATATGCTTAAGGGAAGCCATGTTTGAAATGGTTATGGATTGCAAGAGCGAAGCCTTTGTGGGCACATTTGCATGTCCCTGCCAAGGGCCCCAGAATGCAGTGTAATGTATTCTGGGAATGAAACATTTTTTTGAATTTGTTTTAGACGTTCAAATGTGAACACAAATGTACTATTTATATGCTATACGGGTTATTCCACATTAAATCAACTAAAAAAACAAGGGTTTCGTCACCCTCCGACCCTTCCTTTATGGTTGTAAGAAACCCCTTTCCATTTTTTCCTCTATCTCAAACAGTTTTAATGTTATAGCACTTCAAAGTTTCATTAAATCTGCATTGTCTGACCCTCCTTGAGACTCTCGGCACAAGATGCCGTTGCGTACATTTTATTTGTTTTCTCCATAACCAATGATAACATCTCTTTGAAATTTTACACAGAGCTCAATAAAATGATGAGGATTTCAATACGCCAGCATTCAATTTTTTTTATAAATGCCTTAAAAAATGTATAAATGTACTTGTAGCATAGTTTTTTTGTGTGGAAAAACTAGGTTTAGAAAACCTGAATTTACAGCGTGTGGGCACGATTATTAATATTATTATTATTATTATTAACTTTTATTTGTAACGCGCCAACATATTCCATAGCGCAATACAGGGGATAAAAACAAGGGGAAATACAGCATTAACAACCTTCCAAAAATGGAGGACCCTGTTTTGAGCTTAGAATCTTTGCAGAAAGTGCTTTTTCCCAAAGCATCCTAGAAGACTGAAAACTCGCCACTTACAATCTAAAGGGAATGGAAGGGGCAGAAGTCAGGGAAAGATTAAACAGATAAGGAATAAAAAGGGTCAGAAGAGAAGTGAAAGTTAGAAAGGTTTTTCATTTAGAGAGAAAGAAGGAACAGAGGTGAGGGCTCTAGCATTTAAAATATCTGCCCCTAGTGGTGAGATTATATATGCAAGTAGGAAAGTCAGGTGATTCCCATTTCACTATATATTTAATCAGAAATGGGGTGGGAGGGAGTGCAGAACTCCCAGAATTCAGAGTAACCAGTGAGGCCTTCTGAAACCAGATGCAGGTAAAATTTGGGGCTAAAAGAAAACAATAAAATATGGTATAAGGGACCAATAGAACAGGGAGAGGGAGAGGAGAGGAGAGGGAGAGAGAGAGAGAGAGAGAGAGAGAGAGAGAGAGAGAGAGAGAGAGAAAGCAGTTAGCAGTTAACAGAAAGGAAATGCCAAGACATGTGGAAAGGAGTAAATCTAGGCAAATTATACAGGCCATAAAAGGGGGAAGGGGGAGTAAAGCCAGGCAAGATACAGTAAACATATGTAAAAGTTTGAACTAATGTTAGAAATAATTCTATGTCATCAAATATAATAACAAGCATATAGTAGAAATATCAATAAAAAAGATATTGGCTCCTGGGAAGATGCAGCTTCTCAAGGTCTTCTCCATCCTGATGGTGGTATGAAACTCCCAGAATTCAGAGTAACCAGTGAGGCCTTCTGAAACCAGATGCAGGTAAAATTTGGGGCTGATGGTGTTGTATGAAACTCTCAGAATTCAGAGTAACCAGGTGAGCGCCTTCTGAAACCAGATGCAGGTAAAATTTGGGGCCTAAAAGAAAACAATAAAATATGGTATCATAAGAGGACCCAATAGAACAGGGAGAGGGAGAGGGGGAGGGAGAGAGGGAGAGGGATGAGAGGGGTGAGGGAGAGAGAGGGGAAGAGAGAGTGAGGAGGAGAGAGAGAGAGAGAGAGACAGCAGTTAAAAGTTAACCAGAAAGGAAATGCCAAGACATGTGGAAAGGAGGAAGATATAGGCAAATTATACAGGCCATAAAAGGGGGGTAAGGGGGAGTAAAGCCACGCAAGATACAGTAAACATATGTAAACAGTTTGAACTAATGTTAGAAACAATTCTATGTCATCAAATATAATAAACAAGCATATAGTAGAAATTCAATAAAAAGATATTGGCTCCTGGGAAGATGCAGCTTTCAAGTCTTCTCATACCTGATGGTGTGTATAAAACTCCCAGAATTTCAGAGTAACCAGTGAGGCCTTCTGAAACCAGATGCAGGTAAAATTTGGGGCTGATGGTTGTATGAACTCTCAGAATTCAGAGATAAACCAGTGAGGCCTTCTGAAACCAGATGCAGGTAGAATTTGGGGCTAAAAGAAAACAATAAAATATGGTATAAGGGACGCAATAGAACAGGGAGAGGGGGAGGGAAGAGAGGGAGAGGGAGAGACAGGAGAGGCGAGAGAGAGGAGAGAGAGAGAGAGACAGGAGAGAGACAGCAGTTAACAGTTAACAGGAAAGGAATGCCAAGACATGTGGAAAGGAGGAGATCTAGGCCAAAATTATACAGGCCATAAAAGGGGGAAGGGGGAGTAAAGCCAGGCAAGATAACAGTAAACATATGTAAAAGTTTGAACTAATGTTAGAACAATTCTATGTCATCGAAATATAATATAACAAGCATATAGTAGAAATATCAATAAAAAGATATTGGCTCCTGGGAAGATGCAGCTTTCAAGGTCTTCTCCATACCTGATGGTGTGTATAAAACTCCCAGAATTCAGAGTAACCAGTGAGGCCTTCTGAAACCAGATGCAGGTAAAATTTGGGGCTAAAAGAAAACAATAAAATATGGTATAAGGGGACCAATAGAACAGGGAGAGGAGGAGAGACGAGAGGGAGGAGAAGAGAGGAGAGAGAGAGATGGGAGAGAGAGAGGGAGAGAGGGAGAGAGGAGAGAGGGAGAGGGAGAGAGAGCGAGAGCGAGGAGCAGCACGATGGAAACCAAAATGTTTTGATGTTGAAAATTATTGCAAAGACATGCTCTTTCTTAACAAATAATTAAATGTGTGGGTTTTTTAATCCTTGTAATGAAAAATGTTACGTTTTTTGGACATCGTAGGACAAAAATGGCTACTGGTTAGCCATTTTGTACAACTTTCCTACAATCCATAGCTGTAATAGAAAAAATGAATGAAACAAAGTTGTTCATCTTAAAATGTAACATAATATGGATTATTATAGTTTTTTTAGAAAGCGCAGACTTGTTTTAATTTTGAGATATTTGAATTTGAAGTTATGATAATTGGCTATTGGGAGTAAAAAATTTTTTTTACAGTTTACAGTCTGTAGAACATTAAATGCTGACATGTAAAGAAATAAGACCTAGCAAGAAAAATATTCCAAAAAATAAAAAATTGAGAATTATATACAAACTAGGAACTTGCCCATCAAAAATTACGGGATTAAAATTGTAAGGCTGGCAATGCTGTTTGCCACACAATGTGAGGCTTTTGGTCCTATGAGCACCTTCAGCGCTCATCGCGAGCTTCTCCCACCTGCTATGCAGTGATCACCTTTGGCGCTCATCGCAAGCCACACGATGAGCGCCTTGGGCACTAATCGCGGGGCTCGCAATGAGCGCCTTTGGTGCTTATTGCAAGCCTCTCCCGCTCGCGGTGTTCATCGTGAGCCCCGCGATGAGCGCCTTTTGACACTCATTGCGAGCCTTTCCTCTTGCCTACTGTACGGGGCCGTGCATTGCAAGGTTCGTTAACCTGTAAGCTTAGTGCTTGGGAATGCCAAGTGTCTCTTTCCAGCAACTCCCCCCTGTCCCTTTCCTGTGTCTTTCTCCTCTGTGTGTGTGCTGAATGTTTGCGTGACGTGCAGTGACTGCCGTTGGTTTTATTTTCAAAGGCCTGCGTGCCTGTCATTCTTCGTGTAAGTGTTAGTCTTAAGCGTCGTGTATTTTGTAAGTTTTGCGAGCCTGGCGTTGAGTCTCATTTACATGCTGTTTCAGAACATTTTTGTTTTTTGTCCTCTCTTAGGCGATTTTGGAGTGACGAAAAATGCCAAATATGGGTGTAATTTGCTTGCAACCTCGCTCCCAGGCTTCCTGAGTCTCCCACTGTGCAGTGTGTGAATGTGTTATAATTTTTTGTACATGTTTTTTTCTTGTTTTGGTGGTTTTTTAGAGTTCCACTCTTGAACAGTGCTGCGCCGCTGCTTCGCGCGGCTCCATGTGTGATGGCGCCGCTGGCTGCAATGAGCGCCTTCAGAGCTTATTGTAGCTTAAATGCTGCGTGGCTGCTTTGCCTAGCTTTGCGAGGCTCGCATGTGTGACCGCGGCGCTGGCTCGCCTCACGGTTGCGCCCTTGCTTCACGAGGGACACAACTGCGTTATCAACACTGCAAACGACACAAAAAGCACAAAGATCCACAACTGTGCCACAACAGGCACAATTGAAGCAAGAAGAATGAACATTGATAAAGAACCTTCCCTCACTTTCAACCTGAGGAGCCTCCCCAAACCTCCTGTGAATGCTGATGATCTGTATCCTGGATGTTTTGTTGCTTGCAAGTATGATCATTTGTGGTACTTTGGAATGACATTGGAGATTAATCAAGACGAGGGAGATGCTTTTGTAAAACTTCTTCCTCATATGCTTGGTATTGTAAAACCCCCACAGACAATAACTGAAAGAAGATACTTCTTTCCCAATGAGTGGATGGTGTTTTTGGAAGAAAAAATGGAGAACTTACAGGTGATACTGAAGCTACAGCAAAGAAACTGAGGACCATTAAACTTGTAAGGTAATCAACTGTGATAATAGTCTGTGGTAATTTCTTACTTTAGTTTAATTGTTGTCCTTATTGTTATTAATGTATCTGCTGTAATAAAACTGCCTCATTGTGAATTACGCTTGCAATATATTTAACACAAATGTTAAAAAGTTTCCATGCATCCATTATTTCAAGATGGCACGCAAACATAATTCTTATTTTTTTCTTTTGTAAGATAAACATGTCTTTGTATGCAATAATATTCTGAAAAAACAAATTGGTTATCATGTAATGTTGCAAAATTGAATAAAATGCATAATTTTAAATAATATTTTTCTTACTAGATCTTATTACCTTACTTGTTAGCATTTAAAGTTTCTGACCAATTCTTTTTTTAATTGATTTTATTTATAGCCAATTTTCCTAATTTTAAATAACCCAAAACTAAAAACAAGTCTGCACTTTCGAAAAAAAACTATAATAACCAATATTATGTTAAATTTTAAGACGAACAACTCTGTTTTAATATTTTTTTCTATTACAGCTGCGGATTGTAGAAAAGTTGTACAAAATGGCTACCCAGTAGCCATTATTTTCCATTACAAGGAATAATACTCATGAAGATAATTCTTTGTCAAGAAAGAGCATGTCTTTGCAATAATTTTCAACATTAAAACATTTTGGTTCCATCCTGCCCACATGCTGAAAATTAAAGTTTTCGAAACCTAGTTTTTCCACCCAAAAAAACTATGCTACAAGTACATTTATACATTTTTTTAGGCATTTATGAAAATTTACTGGAGTATTTTTTTTCTGACATCCTCATCATTTTCTTAAGCTCTGTGTAAAATGTCAAAGAGATCTGATCTGATTGGTCATGGAGAAAAAAAATTAAATGTACACAAGGGTATCTTGTACCGAGGATATCAAGAGGAACAGATTTTACATAAACCAAGAATCACTCATATACAGGCCTGTTTCAAGCTTGAAACAGGCCTGTATATGAGTGATTCTTGGTTTGTGTAAAATCCAACCCGGTGCTTTGCTTAAAAGCTGCTTAATACGGCGGGCATATGCTTTAAGGGAGCAATGTATAAAGTTGCTATTTTTGGATTAAAAGAGTGAGGTACATTGTATTCTCATTTGCATGTACCCGCCTTTTAGACATGCAAATGACCTTATTAATGCTTTATTCGTTTTCTGTACTCTGTACGGTGGGGAGCTTTTTTCACTCTAGTGCTCACCATACACTAAATGAGATATATATATATATAATATATATATATATAATATATATATATATATATATATATATATACATATTATTATTTTATTATTATCGTTTATTTGTAACGCGACAACATATTCCGTAGCGCTATACATAAGTTAAGTTACAGGTTAAGTTACAAGTTACATAGTTACATAGTTACATAGTATTTAAGGTTGAAAAAAGACTTTCAGTCCATCAAGTTCAACCAAGATCTCCTTTGATCTGCAATATGCGGATTAACTATTAATTCATTAGTTGTTAATTAATTATTAATCAATAATTTAATGTTTTTTTTTGTTTGTTTGTTTTTTTATTATTATTAATTAGTCCAGAGGAAGGCAAATAGAAAAATGGCGATCAATGGCGATCTAATCGTTCTAGGGATGGTGTCATTATTTACACATTATTTTTGGCTTTATATTGACCCATATAGGATGTATATGGATCCTAAATTATTTTGGACCGGAGCCCTCCATTCACCAGCTCCGCCACTGACACATCATATTACTGAGACCATTAAGCGTGTTTTAAAAATCACATAAATATACTGAAGAATGGAGTAAAACAAGGGGTTTATGTGAGCCACGACTCTGCAAAGCTCTTTTCCCCAGTGGGACTGCAGGGGGTTAACTTTGCTGATAAGTTGATTAGCTGTACCTAGGCAGACCTGATTTAAGACCGGACCTGGAGTACGAGTGGAGCTGTTGATGGATTGAGTGTTTGCCGAGTTGGAGAAAGACACATAGAGAGCAGTTGTCTGAGCTGACATACAGAAAGGCAGCAGTCTGCAGCTAATGATTGTTTGGAGTGGATACCTGGAAATCTGAAGAAATACAGAGGCCAGTCACTGTTTACAAACTATTGGACTGTTAATTTTTGCTCCACCCAAGTTTAGCTGGATGAGAACTGGAAGTTAAAGATTCACACATTGCAAAGAGTGGATGGCCCTGTCTTTGAGCTTGGAATCCAGTGTCCATAGTGCTTTCCCTAAAGCACCTTGCAGGAATGAAACTGTATATGCGTGTGTGTGTGTATATATATATATATATATATATATACTGTATATGCGTGTGTGTGTGTGTGTATATATATATATATATATATATATATCACATATATAGTTGTGAGCATGCGAGCCCGCTTGAGCCGTTGCTAACGCTTGCGGGCTCGCGTAGCGAGGGCCTCAGTTGCTGGTATGGAGCGCCGAAGGCGCTCCATGCCAGCAACTACGTCCCTCGCGAAGCCTCCCCCGAGCACACACAGGCCTGCTGGACAGGTGAGTGGAGCCTGATAGGGGCTCGCTTCGCGAGGGCCGCAGTTGCCGGCAAGGAGCGCCGAAGGCGCTCCTTGCCAGCAACTGCAGCCCTCGGTAAGCGGGCTGTGGTGTCTCTATACCCCCATGTTGAGAGCCCTGTCCCAGCCAGTTTACCATCTGTGACTGCTCCCATTGCGGCGCTCCATAAGGGGAGCAGTCACAGATGGTAAACTGGCTGGGACAGGCCTCTCAACATGGGGGTATAACACGGCGCTCCTTGCCGGCAACTGCGGCCCTCGGTAAGCGGGCTGTGGTGTCTCTATACCCCCATGTTGAGAGGCCTGTCCCAGCCAGTTTACCATCTGTAACTGCTCCCATTGCGGCACTGCCGCTGTGTGTCGGCGAGTCAGACTCCCACAATGCAGCCGGAGATCAGGCAGGCATGGAGGCTGGACTCCTGTACCAATGACTATATCTCTGTCAAATAGTGTACCACAAAGCAGTGGGAGGATCACTCTTCAATGGAGCTGTACAGAAGAAGCACAGAGGCTTGCAATGTGTTTCCCTCTTCTGTTCCCCGGGGAAGAAAGCAGCACTTGGTGCCTTCTGTAGGATGGAGGGGTATGAGACTGTAAGTGGCTGAACAATCAGAATTTCTTAATATGGTTACAGGTCCTTGGAAACTGTCCAGCTGTTAAAGCAGCATTGCCTGTCACATAGTACAGTTTGCAGCCTTATACCCCAAACCCACCTTTAATAAACCCTCTCCATAATAAACATGCCTACTTCATCTATCAGCCTCCATAACAGTGTTGGTCTACGTCACAGGTAAATTCAGTCACAAATAAAGCAGCACTTCCATTTCCTTCCTTATAGTACACACCATGCTTTCATAGCTCACCTTCCATTTTCTAAATCTAATACTATTCTTATTTATTTCCATTCATATTAAACACTAACCTGCGCCATTTTCCCTCATGAATTACATAATTTCTTTAGAGCCCTCCATATTGTAACACTGCCTCATGGAACATATCTTCCCTCACAGGTCAGACCCTCTCCTTCAAACTCTACTCTGTTCTCTATTATGTCCCCCTCTTCTATTACCTACATCAAATTAAACTCTGGTATCATACTAATCCACTTTCCTTAGAAATTACAGGCTATTTTATACTCCAAAACTTATCACAGTGCTCCACTATTCTTCATAGTTTGACTCCATCCCATTTAACTTGATTAAATAATCTCTGCCACAGTCATCCAATTTTCTAACTTCTGATTTGTCTATATTACATAGTAATATGAATAATGTGTCTGCATGTGTATATAGTGTGTGTGTGTATAATGTGTGTGCATGTGTGTATATATAGTGTGTGTGTGTGTGTGTATATAGTGTGTGTGTGTATATGAATAATGTGTGTGTGTATATAACGTGTGTGTATATGAATAATGTGTGTGCATGTGTATATAGTGTGTGTGTGTATATAGTGTGTGTGTGTATATGAAAAATGTGTGTGCATGTGTATATAGTGTGTGTGTGTATAATGTGTGTGTATATGAATGTGTGTGCATGTGTATATAGTGTGTGTGTGTGTATATAGTGTGTGTGTATAATGTGTGTGTATATGAATAATGTGTGTGCATGTGTATATAGTGTCTGTGTGTATAATGTGTGTGTATATGAATAATGTGTGTGCATGTGTATATAGTGTGTGTGTGTATATAGTGTGTGTGTGTGTGTATAATGTGTGTGTATATGAATAATGTGTGTGCATGTGTATATAGTGTGTGTGTGTATAATGTGTGTGTGTATATGAATAATGTGTGTGTGTGTATATAGTGTGTGTGTGTATAATGTGTGTGTGTACAGATATCCAGTCAGTGCATACACCTATATGTGCATGTATAACATATATTACACGGTACATTACAGTCAGTCATTGTATATGTGCCTCATCTCCATCTTATTGTGTGTGTGTGTGTATATATATATATAGTGTGTGTATATAGTGTGTGTGTATATATAGTGTGTGTGTGTGTGTGTGTGTGTATATAGTGTGTGTGTGTGTACAGATATACAGTCAGTGCATACACCTATATGTGCATGTATAACATATATTACACCGTACATTACAGTCAGTCATTGTATATGTGCCTCATCTCCATCTTATTGTGTGTGTGTGTGTGTGTATATATATATATTATATATATATATATATATATATATATATATATATATATATATATATATATATAAATGTGTGTGTATATAATGTGTGTGTGTGTATACACACATTATATATACACATACACACATTATATATACACACACATTATATATATACACACACACAATATATTGTGTCTGTGTGTATATATAATGTGTGTGTGTGTATCACATATATAGTGAGCATTTTAGAACAATGCGGAAGTACACAACTACTCTAACGGTTTGATCTCGCGCACGCACAGTATTACACTGCACACTTTCAGCACGCTTACACAGCAGCTCCACACCACTAATGCTGCAGCAACATCAACACAGATTGCCAGCTCTTCATCACAATGCTTCAAATAGGTACAGTATATTCATTTAGTAATGTATTACATATTTCATTATTATACACCAAACAGCATTAGCTACCTTACAATTTCATTGCCGTCATTTTTTGACGGGCAATTCGCTAGTATATATATATATATATATATATACACATATATACACACACACAAATATCAGAAAAGTAACATAATCAATGTTACAAGCTGTAAATTATAATTACAGTACACTCATTATTAGAATACAGTAAAACAGTAACTTCTGTAGAACACTAAATGTATGATCCTACTCTGCCACTGTAGGACCAAGGGTTCTTTTGAAAATCCCTTTAAGCAGTAATGAACCCAGCACAGCATAAAAGTACCCAGGACTGTCAGGAATCCAAATCAGCAGAGTTCTTCCAGTGTGTGGGAACAAGGTATGCGATAGGATCCATTGCCACAGTTCTGTTATCTTTCCAGAATGAACCATACACAATGCTGGTGTATGTTTAAACTGTCTCTCTCTCATCCTGTGGTTTAGGACACAATAAGAACATCCATATCCTTGTGTAGTACAAGCAGACCCACTTTATTATTTCCGATCTAGTATATTTTACAACACTTTCCCCACCCACAGGCTAACTCCTATCAGACCCAACCCTCCTTTGATCGACAGATGTGTTTTTCCTGGCTGACATAGCTTTACTCACGATAGCTGTCTCAGGCTTTGGGAGGGGGTAATTGTTAGGGGGCTGATTCACTTTTACAACCCCACTTAGACCAGATAGAGGGGTATGTAAATTTATTATGCTTTGATCTGTTGCAAGAGCCTGTGTTTACACTATGTGATCTGCTCTGCTCAGGTCGTGGAGGGGGGAAGTGACAGGAGTGTTTGGGGTCAAGAACCAGTCAACATGGCCCCAGCTAAACAAAATCATTGATCACAGTACATTAATAACAACACATACATGTTAACCCAGAACCTGTGATGGTACTTTATAAGCACCATGTCCAGCTGTCAATCTAGTTATGAAATAAACTTTAAGTGATACCACAAGTAAAGAGATTCCCTTAGTCTAAAGGGAATATTCCACACAGTACCTGACGGGCCCAGGGTAGGACAGTAAGTAGCAAAAGAGACAGAGATAGCTCATATCATCCTCTACAGGGATTATGATACATATTTATCTTCCAGAAATCTTATTCCAAATCTATATTTATCTACTCAGACAGGGATAGCTCTTATCTTCTCTAAGGATCTTAATACACACAGATATATTTTTATCTATCTATCTATCTATCTATCTATCTATCTATCTATCTATCTATCTATCTATCTATCTATCTATCTATCTATCTATCTTGTTCCATATGCATATTCACCTAGTCAGAGACTGTGATATATGCTACCCTCACTTTATGAAGTCTAAAGCATAACTGTATAGGGAGAGAAAAGATCCTGTTTTAGGGCACACCTAATAATCTAAGGGCCTCATTCTATTATCGGCCGTAAACCGGCCGTAAGGCTGCGATTCCTTGCGGGGGTCCCGTTACCTCGCAATTCAATTAAACGGCCCCGCAAGGATCTCCTCTTACGGCCGGCCGTAAATCTTGCTACCGGCCGTAAGCTCTGAAAACTTAAAACTCAAAAATAAATTCAAGCCTGCACTGTACAGCTCTGTAAATGCTAGGGATCATATTGGGGGACATGAGGATTAAAAGTAACCCACTCTCAAGCTTGCACATCAGCCCAAACCCGAGTTCAAATTAACTGTTTATTCTCCGGCTGCGGCGTGGGCGGGTCTGAGGTGCTCCAAGCCCTATGGACTTTTTACATGGATATTTGACGTATATTAAAAAATAAATATTTTACGGATTTGAGTATAGGGGAATTTTGTGCTATTTTTGCTAACACCTAAAATCACTTTATAGTCTTCTCAAAGTGCAGGATGGCTTTATTTGGGCTATATTTCGTGCTTAATTGGTGCTAGCGGGACCTCTTTCCTGCAAGTAAGCTGCGTCTCGCTTTTAGCCTTGCTGAGAGGGTTCCCGGAGCAATTGAACTGCAAATAGGATTTTCTTACGGCCGATTTCCTTGCGGCCGTTTTAGATCAAAGGATTTCCTCCGGCGCGAGCGGCCGCAAGAGATAGCAAGGCACCGGCCGCAAGCCTGCCGGAATCCCCGGCCGGAGGGGAATAGAATAGCCGAATAGCTTGCGGCCGGTCCTTGCGGCCCCGCAACGGCTGCGGCCGCTAATAGAATGAGGCCCTAAGTCTCAGAAAGAGATAATAAACTAAATTATAAAACTTAGCTTTTATTAACTAGTAAAATCCATATTAAAATATGTAAACGTAGGTAGCAAAGAGACCAAATAAATATTGGATTGACTAATATGGTATCTCAAAAATGGTGCTATATAATTGTATAGAATGTATATAATGTTTATTTATTTCATGTTTTGTACTAATTATTTTGTTTTGTTTTACCCCTAGGTTAGTGATCTGAAGCAACATCTTAAAGGTAAGTGGTCTTAATTATTTTATTTTAGCTTAGAATTAGGGTCTGTGTAGTTAGGACTGTAATTATTTTATTTTAGCTTAGAATTAGGGTCTGTGTATGTAGTTAGGATTTATTGTATATTAGATAAATAGGGGGATGTATTTGATATAGTTAGGAATTATTTTATATTAAATAGATTGTATGTTAGATAGATAGGGGTATTTGATTTGTATTATATGTAATATATTATATGTAATGTATTGTATGTATTGTATTATATGTAATATATTATATGTAATGTATGTAATGTAATGTATTATATGTAATATATGTAATGTATGTAATGTATTATATGTATGTATGTATTGTATTGTGTATATCTGTCTTTCCTTTTCAGGTGTGTAATTTTTTTATTTTCTGTTGTGGGGGGGTTGTAATGTATTTGTTTTTTTTTCTGTACTGTAGGTTTTTTTTCTGTACTGTAGGTTTTTTTTTCTGTACTGTAGGTTTTTTTATTTTCTGTAAGGTAGTTTTTTTAATTTTTTGTAAGGTAGGTTTTTTTTTGTTGTAATTATAGTGGTGGGGAGGTTTATTAGGGGGTAGGTAGTATAAGGAACGTAGTGTAAGTGTTAATAGATTAGTGTAGAGGGGCGTTAGTTTAGATTAAATGGTTTATTGGGGGTTATAGTGTAGTGTTTGTAGTTCGTGTCATGATGGTCATAGCACTTATGTGGTTAATGTTGGGTTGTAACAGGCCCATAATGGTCATAATATACCCTTATGGGACTGATGGGGTTAAATAGAGGCTTATGGGGGTCTGTATTGACCTTCATGAGTGACAGGGTTAATTAAGGCCTTATGGGGGTCTGTATTGACCACCATGAGTTATAGGGTTAATTAAGTGCTAATCTGGGTCTGTATTGACTTTCATGAGTGACGGGGTTAATTAAGTGCTTATGGGGGTCTATATTGACCTTCATGAGTGACGGGGTTAATTAAGGCCTTATGGGGGTCTGTATGGACCACCATGAATTATAGGGTTAATTAAGGCCTTATGGGGGTCTGTATTGACCTTCATGAGTGACGGGGTTAATTAAGTGCTTATGGGGGTCTGTATTGACCTTCATGAGTTATAGCGTTGATTAAGGCCTTATGGAGGTCTGTATTGACCTTCATGAGTGACGGGGTTAATTAAGGCCTTATGGGGGTCTGTATTGACCACCATGAGTTATAGTATTAATTAAGGCCTTATGGGGGTCTGTATTGACCTTCATGAGTTATAGGGTTAATTAAGGCCCTATGGGGGTCTGTATTGACCACCATGAGTGACGGGGTTAATTAAGGCCTTATGGGGTTCTGTATTGACCTTCATGAGTTATAGGGTTAATTATAGTTGCCTGGGGATAATATTTTTAGTGCGAGTCCTTTCAGGACCCTTACGGTCCTTTAAGTACCCGCGAGGCGGGAAATTTAAAATTGAAATGTAGCCGGGTCACGATTGGTGCCGATCGGGGACCCCCTGCAGGGGGTTAATGTGGGGGGGCTGCGGGGGTCCCTATGGACCCCTGCAGCAAGGGGTTAATGTGGGGACACTTTGGGGGTCCCGATCGCGACCCCCAGCATATAGGGGGGGTTAATTGTGGGTGCCGCGGCGGGATTGGGTAATAGTGTGCCGCAACCCCTTTAAGGAGCCGCGGCGGGGAATTTATAACTTTTAAATGCAGCGGGGGGCCTGATCTATGCAGATCGGGGACCCACCCTGCAATGGGTTTATGTGGGGACACATCGGGGGTCCCGATGGGGACCCCCAGCATAGAGGGGGGTTAATTGTAGGTGCCGCAGCCGGGATTGGGTAATAGTGTACGGCGGCCCCTTTAAGGAGCCGCGGCGGGGAATTTAAAACTTTTAAATGCAGCGGGGGGCCTGATCTATGCAGATCGGGGACCCCCCCTGCAATGGGTTTATGTGGGGACACTTCGGGGGTCCCGATGGGGACCCCCAGCATAGAGGGGGGTTAATTGTAGGTGCCGCGGCCGGGATTGGGTAATAGTGTGCCGCGGGCCCTTTAAGGAGCTGCAGCGGGGAATTTAAAACTTTTAAATGCAGCGGGGGGCCTGATCTATGCAGATCGGGGACCCCCCCCTGCAATGGGTTTATGTGGGGACACTTCGGGGGTCCCGATGGGGACCCCCAGCATAGAGGGGGGGTTAATTGTAGGTGCCGCGGCCGGGATTTGGTAATAGTGTGCCGTGGGCCCTTTAAGGAGCCGCGGCGGGGAATTTAAAAAGTTTTAAATACAGCGGGGGCCTGATCGGTACCGATCGGGGACCCCCGCTGCAAGGGGTTAATGTGGGGTTGCTGCAGGGGTCCCAATAGAGACCCCTGCAGCATGGGGATGTGTATAGGGAGCAGGGAGGAGCCTCACACTGCTGTCTCGGGCTGCTCCGAGGCAGCACGTAGAGGCTTTAGGATCCCATGCGGGCACTTTTTGTGCCCGTAGGGATTTTTACGAAATGCGATAATCATGCGTAGATTTAAGGCTGCGTGTGACTACGTAGCTCTCTCGGAGCCTATTCTCGGCCATTTTTTCGTAGTCATATCGCAAAGCAGGCTGCGAGAGATTCGGTACTCGCAATCAGCAGAAAAATTGCCTTTTGCGGCGTGGCTAAGTAGCCGAAGTGAGAGGACGCGTTGAGCTGGAGCTCCGTGTCTGCAACGAGGAAAAGGCTTGAAAATTGGCCTTTGCTGGCAGCTAGAGCTGCACCTTTGCCCAGAGGAGGCTCCCCCACCTCCAGAGACTCTCTGGGTGCGTTCTCCCTGCCTCCAGGGACCCCGTTGGGAAGACCCGCTAACGAGGCCTTTCGGGGCCTAGCAGCACAGACCCCCCCGGACCCCTTCCAGCTCTCCCCCATCTACCAGCGTAGGGGGCTGAGCAGGAGAGGCGGCCGGACGCCCAAGAAGATCGGACACCGGAGCAGCACCGGATTGGGGGCGCCCAGAGAGGCAGCGGCAGAGGACTTGGTGGCGGAAGTGAAGGCCGCCATCAGAAGCCAGGAGTGGGTGCTTGGAAGCGAACCAGGGCTCAGAAGGGCGCCAGGAGGCTGCTTCTCCCCCCCAGCCACCTCAGAGGACCAGGACAGGCGCCGGGAACCCCGAAGACCGTCAGGGTGTAAGAGGGGAACCTGGCTCTGTGCCTGGGGCCCCCTGTAACGTGCTGGGAGAAGGTTTGAGGGGAGGAGGAGGAAGAACAGAGACACTGTACCCCAAGGCCCTCCAGGGGTATTTTGGCTGACTTGGCCATAGACAGCAGCAGCTGTGAGAGCCCCTAAGGATAGCTGGGGCAAGATCCCCAGAGACAGCAAGAGGGGAGAAAGAGAAGCAGGCTACAGCAGACGGTGTTGCAGGGCAGAGGATTGGCATAACCCTCAACACTGGGGCCTTTAATCCCCCCTGCCAGCTTTAAGGCAGAGGACTTATCTCCCTAGTTTATACCCCTGTCTCACTCTCCAGAAACACCACAACAGGGGGGAGAAGGGTAAAGAGGAAAAAGAAAGACAAATAAAAAGGAGAGACTGAATGCTTATAAGGTTCTTTCGAGCTGGGTGAATTTCTGTGCAGAACTTTTCTCATTTGCCAAGCTGTACTACAGTTTTTTATATTTCCTGCCGCACCCTAGGAGTGTCTTCAGCAAAACAACAACCTTATCTCCAGTCTAGAGAGCGACACTGCCATCTAGTGGCGCCTCTGCTACATTGCGAGCTGAATTTCTCCAAAAATTTCCTCTCTGCCGTCCCTGCAACCTGAAATGGGTATGCTAATGCAGTGAATAGAGCCTGGCCGGTTAGGGGCTAAGCGTGCTCCTGAATATGAACTGAATCCTTTTATGCAATTCTTTGAGAACAGCCTGCTCGGGCCTTGTGAGGGGTGCTACTGGAGTCCCTGCCTTATTTCTTAACCAGGACTTTGCAACGCCACCACAGCCAATACACGGCGAGTCAAGCTCACAGGCAAGATGGGAAAAAACAAGAAAGCCCTGCCTTCCAAAAAAATTGAGCAGCACTTCAGGATATAACTGGGACCCCCGCAGACATCAACGCATGCCTCCTGTCCGGAAACATTCGGATCAATCTGACTCTGAATCGGTATCAGAGGCCTTACACCCGGAGGTCAACATAGCTGACAACTCTATGGCGAAGTTTGAGGCCCTTCTAGAGTCCCATATCAATAGGACAGTCACGGCTCTACAAAAAGAATTACATGACATTGGGCAGCGGACCAATCTTCTGGAGGAGACAATGGATCAAGTGGTGGAGGCCCAAGAAAAAGATAGGAGTGCCATTGGGGAGAATACCTCTCGTATCACTTCCCTTGAAGACAAACTGGAAGACTTGGAGAACCGCTCCCGAAGATTCAATATCCGCATAAGGGGGGTGCCAACAGCAATAATTGATCTGCCCCGATATCTCAAAGCCACTATAGACCAGATCCTGGTAGGCTTTCCGGACCATATATGAGAAGTGGAGCGAGCCCACAGGGCCCTGGGTGGAAATAAAAACCCTGATTTGCCAAAGGACATAATAGTGAGACTACTCCGTCAGCAATCCAGAGACTTGATTCTTTCCACCACCCGTAAAATGACAACCATCCAGGGTCCTGATGGATCCTCTTTGCAGTTCTTTGCAGACCTTTCTCCTCCAACCTTACAAAAACGGAGACTGATGAAGCCTGCTCTGGAGATTCTTATTCAGCATGGCATCAGGTACAGATGGGGCTTTCCTTTTGCCCTTTTGTTCTCTTATAATGGCGCATCCCCACCGGTGCGTTCCTTGAGGAATGTCCTGATCTTCTACAGAGACTGAACCTGGCCACTGGAGAAATAGTCCTGACACAGGTGACTCCTTTGCCCTCCCTCTCTTCCCCAGAGACAATGGACCTCCTTCCTCCAAACAGAAGAGGACAGTAGATCCAACTCCCCAAACAGTTTCTCGGAGACCCGAGGCAGGAACTGGAGGCCGTGGCTACACTGACTCGAAGAGCCGGGCAGGGTGCCGGGAGGGACCGGCCCGCCTATCGATGCACATAATCCCTTTCTGACAGAGACTATACCACAGGATTCTCGGATTGGTTATCATGTTTTATAACTATGCTGATTGTCTCTTTTGTGCTTTTTCCATGTTTTTTTTCCCCTCTGAGAAGGTCTAGTTACTAGGTTACGGTTATAGTTCCAGGGCTTTGAAGAGAACAAAAGATATAAGAAGGGGGGGGGGGGGGGAAATAAAAAAAAATAAAAAAAAGGGAAGAGGCTCCCCTGTTTGTAGTGCCTGCTCTCTTTAGGTTAAGGGCTTTTCTGCACCAAGTTGTAATTAAAGAGTTTCCGTGCTCAACAAGGTTCATCCCATATTGTTTTCTAGCCTTTTTTTCACACCCCTACCGGCTAGAATTTAGACTGATATAGATTAGATTTGAGGAAAACGGATAGAACTAGGCCGGGCTAGACTAGTTCGTTAAGCTAGGAATATCACGATGGTAAATAGTATTTTCTCTCTTTGTTGTACTGCTCTTATATTTTCTTTTACTTTTCTCTGATAGACTTGGGCAGGCTAATTGCTACTTATCTTTATTCTCTGGTCCCCCCAAAAGCCTTGGTCCCATAGGCTACTTCCCTTTCTACACCCTCTCTCTTGCTTCTCCATTCACCCTGTGAAAGCAGGCCTGGAGAGGTATTTTCTTTTCCAATCTATGGTAAGTCAGCTAAGTCAGCTCCATGTCCGCTGGGCGGATGGCTAGGTCATATGGGACTTCTACAGAGCAGACTTGCAAGGGCGGAATTTCCCTTGGGTTTAGCAGTGGTAACCACCAAATTCTAAAGCCATTACTCAACTAATATATGCCTTTTTGTTCCCACTCTCGTCACCATCAGACCAAATCTGTCCAAGGAGATCCGACACGACCCTCCACCTCCTCCTCGCCCTGGCCTGGGAAAGCCGCTCCTCGCTTCCTCCTGAGCAGTCGCTACTAAAGGTACGTGGCTATTAGCTATTCACATGCTTACGCCAACACCGCACACCCCATGACATCTCCCACAAGGATACTCACCCACAATGTAAAAGGGTTTAACTCTCCTTTCAATCGAAGGAAGGTTTTTTTGTATTATAAAACCCACAAAACAAACATTATCTTCCTCAAGGAAACCCACTTTGCTAGGAAAAAAACTCCTGCCTACCTGAACAAAGATTATCCCCAATTCTTCTGCACCACCCAGGCTTCCAAAAAAGAGGGAGTAGCGATCCTATTGCACAAGGATTTTTAGTTCCAACTAGACTCCAAAATTATAGACCGGGAAGGGTATTATATTATCTTGAAAGGGAAGGTTCTGGGTACCCATACTTCGCTTGTCTCTTTTTATGCCCCTACCGTAGCCCCACATAAAGCGTTGATTAGACTTTTAAGGACACTGGAGGGGGGGGGGGGGGGGGGGGGCGGGCGGAAATTGATAATAGGGGGAGACCTAAACTTGGTCTTGGACCAGAGCATGGATAAATCCACCGTCTCAAAGCAAATCCGCTTTTCTAATAAGATTAAACAATCAAAATACTGCTCCATTCTTTGGACCTAGTAGATGCTTGGATGGGGCCACCACCCGAAAGGAAGAGAGTACACCTTCTTCTCCCCCACCCATAAGTCTTACTCCCGTATTGACGCCCTTCTCATTAGTGCCTCGCTTTTCGACAGCTTGGATAAGGCAGATATAGTTCCCTG
Source organism: Discoglossus pictus (assembly GCA_027410445.1). Lineage (NCBI taxonomy): Eukaryota > Metazoa > Chordata > Amphibia > Anura > Alytidae > Discoglossus > Discoglossus pictus. The sequence continues at coordinate 259,884,662 of CM050166.1, read as the reverse complement.
CATGTGGTAGGACCACGCTGCAGTTTCTTTAGAGGTTGATCTGGGATCTCAATCCAGATTACCTTTCTCTTGGAAACTAAATGAATATTTGCTCTCAATACCCACATACCAGGAACAAATTGCTTCTGAATTGGCAGCCTACTTTGAGTCCAATGCGGGTGTGGAAACTTTGCCAGGATGGGTCTGGATGGCCCATAAGGCTTATATTAGGGGCACATGCATTAAATTGGCTTCACAACATAAGAAATCAATTCGACATACTGAGGAAAATCTTGTTAAAAAATTAGCTCAATTAGAGAAACAGAATCAAATTTCCCCTTCTTCCTCGTTAAGGGACCAAATTGACAAAGCTAGATTGGAGCTAGATGGTATTCTATCTATAAGAACGGATAAAGCTCTGAGAAGAACACAGCACTTCTTCTACGCTAAGGCGAATAAACCAGACAAATTATTGGCAAAAAGTCTGAGGGCAAGATACTCACAGTCCAAAATCTCCCAAATTAGAACCAAAGAGGGAATACTTACGTTCAGCCAAAATGAGATACAAAAAACTTTTAGGGAATTTTACCAGCACATTTATTCCTCCCACAATTCCCCTCCAGGGAAAACTCTATTAGTTCCTACTTGAATTCCTTAGATCTGCCTAAAATATCTGCGTCGGACCTACTAAACCTAAACAAATAGGTATCGGTGGAGGAGGTTAGGAAGACAATTAGAGACTTAAAAATGGGGAAATCTCCTGGCCCTGATGGCTTCACTAACATTTACTATAAAAAGTTCTCGGATATTTTGGCCCCACACTTATGCAGCCTTTTCAACATGATCTTGAAAGGGGAACCAACTCCCCCAGAACTTAATTTCGCGGATCTGATCCTTTTCCCCAAGGAAGGTAGGGACCCAAAGGAGGCAAAAAATTACAGACCGATCTCGCTTCTAAATGGGGACATCAAACTCCTAGCAAAAATATTCTCACAAACGGATTTCTGTCTTTCTGCCCTCCCTAATTTCACAAGGACCAATCTGGCTTTATCCCTTACAGGCAGACAAGCGATAATATAAGAAGGACCCTAAACATCATCCATTTGGCTAGACATAGAAATACCCCGGTTTGCCCTGCTTGCATTGGACATAGAGAAGGCATTTGATACCCTGGAATGGCCTTTCTTGTACGCTGCTCTGGATAAATTTGGGTTCAAAGGCCAATTTTTTAATTTGCTTCGCACCTACTACACTCTTCCCAAAGCTAACTTAAAACTTCCGGGCTCCCAGAAGGCTGTAATAGAGATAGGGCGTGGAACGAGACAAGGATGCCCTCTATCCCCCTCTCCTTTTTGCCCTAGCAATAGAGCCGCTGGCTCAAGCGATTAGGGCAAATCCCTCTATAGAGGGGAAGCGGAGTGGGAAATCAGCATTTGAAGTGCTCCTTATTTGCGGACGACCTATTGTGCACTCTAACTAATCCTGGCCCCTCCATTGAAGCTCTTTTGGACACAATTGGTTTATTTAGCACTCCTTTCTGGACTTAGATTAAACCAGGAAAAAAAGGAGGTACTAAGCATAGGCATACCCCTCAGATACTTTGTCCCAGTTGAAAACATGCACACGTTTATTTGGCCGGCCACTCATATTCACTATTTGGGATAAATATCACTAGTTCTTTAGCGGGAATTTATAAGGCCAATTCCCCCCCCCTCTTCAGGGATCTCCAGAGGACTTGAACATGAGGATGAGGAAGCATATTTCTTGGACGGGTCGGATAACCTTGGTTAAGATGAATATCCTTCCGAGGCTCCTGTATCTAGCCAGAACCTTTCCTGTCCAAATAAATAACTCAGAATTAGCTCGCTTTCAGTTCCTGGTGTTCAAGTTCATCTGGAGGAATAGACCCCCGAAAATAGCGAGGAAGGTCATGTATAGACATAAATCTAAGGGAGGCCTCTCATGCCCGAATTTCTCTAGCTATTTCAGAGCGGCACAACTGGCCTTCATACCCCTGGCACACTCCACTCCCCTCCAGCCTAATTGGGTGTTCATAGAGGAGGCACAAATGCCCCCCCTCATGTGGGGTATTATCCTATGGGCACCAAATTCGAATACTCTTAATTCTTACATAAGTAACCCAATCACTAAATTAAAAAACTTTAAAAATCTGGAACTGGGCCAAGAAAACCCATAATCTAGCATACCCGGTAACACCTCTCACCTCAATATTCACTTCTCCCACTCTCTCGGCTACCTTCTCTTCTAACTCTTATCCAATTTTTTGCAAAGTCCAAAAATGATTAATTAGGGCTCATGGTTGGAAGGGGGGGAAATTATCTCTCTAGAAACAGTAAGCAGAGGGGAGAGAGTTTCCTGACACAGAAATATTTAACTATATTAAAAATCAGGCATTGGGTGGAAGAGGTATACAGGGAATATGGCCCGCCTAAAGACTCCTGGCTCACCATAGTATGCAAAAAACTCAGCCCTTACCCATACATTGGGGGCAACCCCCTTGGTTCACCAAAGCCTTCTTTATGCTGAAGTGGGAGTTGGACTTGGAACAGAACTGGGATGAGACCTCCTGGTCTAAAGCTTTCTCTAGCCTTTCAAAAGGCTCCCTTAATTATAGCCTGCTGGAAACCTCGCTGAAAATCCTACATAGGGCATATATGACCCCCGCTAGACTAAACAGAATTTTGCCTACGAACTTGGATAAATGCTTTAGGGGATGTCAGGAACGAGGGGACTTCATTCACACGTGGTGTGCTGTTTAGGGAGTCCTTTAGTCTCTGAAATCTGGGCTAACGCGACTAATCTAATCTCAGGATTATTTAGAACCCCACTTAAACCATCCATAGCGACATGCCTTTTAGGCATGAAATATACTGAATTAGGAGGGGAGGGGCAATAAATTGACACAACTGATTTACCTGGCAGTAAAAAACATCATAGCTAGAAGGTGGAAGGACAACTCCATTAACTTCCAGGAAATTAAAAACAAAATAAACTTCCTATTTATAATGAGAGAATGACTCAGACATCAATATTTTTGGAAATTTTGGGGACCTTGGATCTCTTCCCCTGCTCTTTTCCTTATACTCCTTCATTTCTTTGTTTATTAGTTTCTTCTTCTCTTCTTTTCTTTATTTCTTCTTCTTTCTCTATTTCTCCTTTTTTCCTTTCATATATATTCGTATAATATTCTGATTGAAACACTATTTTTTAATTATACCAATATGTGCACTGAAAATGTTAAAAATTATATTAAGGAATAACTCAACAAAGAGGAGCAGATGTTTAGGAAAGTAATTTCCTTTCTTGAAATGCAAGTTATGTTTTATAAACTGTGCTTATTTTTGTACACGTAATTATTGATTACCCTTAATAAAACTTTATGAAAAAAAAACTGCCTTTTGCGAGCATTGAGAGAACTACGAGGGATAATTTAATAGGGCCCTTGGTTCATATGTGTAGATACCTGAGCCACCATACTCTATATTTTTTGTCTAAAGCATAACGGACAGATTACCTAACTGAATCTAAACTGGCTATATGTGGCAAATCAACCACATTGAATAAAGCTTGTTTGAAAAAAGAAAATTAAAGTTTGCAAATAGATTTGATCCAAAGTCCTCTCATACCACTGGTGGTGGGTAACAGGCGGCACTCAGGCCTCTTCTCATAACGGCCCCTGGAGTAGAGAATACTACCCTCTTCAACAAAACAGTCTACTATATCTCTCTAAAACTGGTAAATAATACACAATTGCAACTTAAGACATAGTTACATACAGTGCATTGCAAAAGTATTCACCCCCCTTGGCATTTTTCATATTTTGTTGCCTTACAACCTGGAATTAACATTGTTTGAGGATTTGCATCATTTAATTTACAGAACAACGCCCACAACTTTGAAGATGTTTTTTTTTTTATTATTATTGTGAAGCAATCAACAAATAGACAAAATAACAGAAAAAATCAATGTGCATAACTATTCATCCTCCTAAAGTCAATACTTTGTAGAGCCACCTTTTGCAGCAATGACAGCTCCAAGTTGCTTTGGATAAGTCTCTTATGAGCTTGCCACATCTTAGCACTAGGATTTTTGCCCATCCTTCTTGCAAAACTGCTCCTTCAAGTTGGATGGTTTGCGCTTGTGAACAGCAATCTGTAAGTCTCACCACAGATTTTCTATTGTATTGAGGTCTGGGCTTTGACTAGGCAATTCCAACACATTTAAATGTTATCCCTTAAACCGCTCAAGTGTTGCTTTAGCAGTGTGTTTGGGGTCATTGTCCTACTGGAAGGTGAACCTCCGTCCTAGCCTCAAATCACACACAGAATGGTACAGGTTTTGCTAAAGATTATCCCTATATTTAGCACCATCCAACTATCCCCTCAACTCTGACCAGTTTCCCAGTCCCGGCTGCTGAAAAACATGGTGTTCTTTGGGTGATGTGTTGGGTTTGCGCCAGACATAGTGTTTTCTTGATGTCCGAAAAGTTCAATTTTAGTCTTATCAGACCAGAGCACCTTCCTCCATACATTTTGGGAGTCTCCCACATGACTTTTCTCAAACTCAAAACGTGCCATTTTGCTTTTTCTTCTGGCCACTCCTGCCATAAAGCCCAACTCTATGGAGTGTATGGCTTATTGTCGTCCTATGTACAGATACTCCAGTCTCTGCTGTGGAACTCTGCAGCTCCTCCAGGGTTACATTAGGTATCTGTGCTGCCTCTCTGATTAATGCCCTCCTTGCCCGGTCCATGAGTTTTGATGGGCGGCCGTCTCTTGGCAGGTCTGCTGTTGTGCCATGTTTATCCATTTGGTTATGATAGATTTGATGATGCTCCTGGGGATCATTGTTATGAACAGAAGGTCCCACTGGACAGTTTGGGGTTTGTCAGTTATTATATGTGTGGTTAGAAGGTACTAACAACTTGCTTAACAGTCATATCATGGGTGTAATGCATACATATAGTTATATCATGGATGCAATAAGTGCATATAGTACTGTCATTGATTAACATTAAAATAATGTATATCTGTTAGAAGTAGTCCATAGGATATGATTAGATAATATAAAGTTAACACAGCCATGTGTAGTATTAAAATGCTCCATTTTCCCCAGGAAATATTATTAAAGTTGAAATAATTTATGTATGCTAAGATCTGGCACTATTACAGAACGCAGGGTAATTTTCCCATTATAAAATGCTGTGTGATGACCTGGACTGTAATGGGTTAACTCATGGAATGTATAGCCCTGCTAGAGTCACAAAGCCATAAAACTGAATTGGGAGTTTGGTGGGAAACATAGTTAGTTAAACACTGAGAGATGTGGCTTCTTTGATGTGTATATCAGAGTCAGTTACATCTGTCTTGATAAACACAGATTGTAAAACAGGATGCCATGCCCATTAGTCACCTTCTGGCATATCCTAGTCCCATCTCTAATATGGGTACGGGGGATGTATTGGAGGATAGCTCACAGGTGGTGAGGGTGGGGCTGAAGAAGATGGGTAGAACGCTGTGAAGAATGTATATTTTTTTTAGTGATTTGTAAAACTTGTGGGGGAAAATAAAGGCAGTCTGATTTTGGACACACTAAACAAAGGTTGCGTCGGCGTTTGCTTGTACTAATCAAAGGAACATGGTGTGTGATTCTTAGATCCTAAGAAAAGGGGTCTGATGGTGCCTGTCTCTTCAGAAATTATGCAGTCATCTGAAGTGTCTGCTGGTGTCGAGATCTGAACAAAAAGCTGCGACCCAAAGAGAGAGAGAGAATTGGGGTGAGCTCAGTCCCCCAAATCTGGCGGGCGTAACAATCATCAAAGATTTGGATATTTTCTTCATAACCTAACCCTGACATGTACTTCTCAACAACATTGTCCCTTACTTGTTTGGAGAGTTCCTTGGTCTCCATGGCAGTGTTTGGTTAGTGGTGCCTCTTGCTTAGGTGTTGCAGCCTCTGGGGCCTTTTAAAAAAGGTGTGTATATGTAATGACAGATCATGTGACACTTAGACTGCACACAGGTGGATATCATTTCACTTATTATGTGACTTCTGAAGGTAATTGGTTGCACCAGAGCTTTTTATGTGCTTCATAACAAAGGGGGTGAATACATACGCACATGCCAACTATCTGTTTTATATTTCTAAAAAATAGTTTTATGTATATATTTTTATCATTTCACTTCACCAATTTTGTATTGTGTTCTGATCCATCACATAAAATTCAGATTAACAAGACATTGAACTTAAGGCTGTAATTTAACAAAATAGGTATAAAGTCAAAGGGGTGAATACTTTTGCAAGGCACTGTAGTAATTGAGGTTTGAAAAAAGACTTTCAGTCCATCAAGTTCAACCTTTTAAGATCTCCTGTGATATTGCAAAATGCTTATTAGTTGTTAATTGATCCAGAGGAAGGCAAACAGAAAAAAAAACAAGTGAATCTTAGCCAGTCGTCTCAAAAAGGGAAACAATTCCTTCCTGTCCCCAGATACTGGCGATCGGACTCCTCACTGGATCAATACTATCTCCCTAATTAACCAGGATAACCCTGAATACCCTTTTTAATTAAGAATATATCCATCCCCCTTTTAAAGTTATCTTTACATTTATTCATATTAAATCTCATCTGCCATTTAGATGCCCATTCCTCTAAATCTCTTTGGAGGGAAAGTACATCAATATCTGATTTAATTACCTTGCACATCTTTGTCTCATCAGCAAAATTGGAGACACTACTTTCCAGCCCCACCTCTGAGTCATTATTAAATATGTTAAAGGAGATGACCTAATACTGAACCCTGAGGAACCACACTTACCACATTAGTCCAATCTGAATGTGTTCCATTTACCACAACCCTTTTCTTCCTGGCTTTTAGCCAGCTCTCGATCCATGAGCAGATATTTACTGCAATTCCTGTATCCCTTAGTTTGCACAATAGTCTTTCATGTGGGACTGTATCAAAAGCCTTTGCAAAATCCAAAAAGACTACATCCACTGAGTTGCCTTGAATCAGGTTCCTACTAACCTCCTCATAGAAATTAATTAGATTTGTTTGACATGACCTATCTCTCATAAATGCATGTTGACTCCTACTTATAAAACCTGTTCAAATAAACATATTCTTGTATATTATCCATTAATAACCCTTCTAAAAGCTTTCCCGCTGTGGCTCACTGGTCTATAATTCCCCGGATTTGCTCTTGCTCCCTTCTTAAATATAGGTATCACCTCTGCTTTTCTTCAGTCATCTGCTAGCGACCTTGCGGTGAGTGAGTCTTGAAAAATTAGATATAATGGTTTGGCTATTACAGAACTCAGTTCCCTCAGTACCATTGGATGTATTCCATCAGGACCTGGGGCTTTATTAAAAATTATTTTCTCTTTTGGATTTCTTCCTGTGTTAACCAATTATTAATTTATGCTGCGGTATAATCTTCTCTATTGCTTTTAGGAAATCCCTTCCTGAGGTTGGAGGAGACTTTGAACATGGAGGAAGTTTATGGCTGCAGTATGGGAATATAGCAATAATAACTGCCAGTAATCGTACCTGGTCCATATGGACCACTAGTTTACAAACACATTAAGAAAGTGGCAGGCACCAGCAGGCAACACAAAATGAAAGAAACATTGAAAGGTTGTGTATATTTTATTTGTTTTTTTTCTAGCAACAGTTTACCCAATATCAACAAAAATTCTGAGCTGGAAGCAGGTTTTTTAACTTGTTTTAGACATTCAAATGTGAACACAGATGTACTATTTATTTACTGTACGGTGGAGGGCTTCTATCGCTCTTTTGCTCACCATATATTAAATGATTGTTGTGAACTACATACTCATAAGGTCCACAACACAAGCTGAGATCCTGCTCCACGCTGATGATAGCCAGCAAGCTTGAAACAGCTGTATGTGGATAAGATTATCAGCTTGTATATAATGCAACCTTGGCTTTGCATAAAAGCTGTGTAATGCAGGGGGCCTAAGCTTAAAGGAAGCCATGTTTAGAATGGTTTATGGATTTAAGAGCGAGGCATTTGTGGGCACATTTGCATGTCCCTGCTCAGCTTCCTAGAAGTCAGTGCAATAACTTTTTCTCTGAATTCTGAGCTGGAAGCAGGTTTTTTAACTTGTTTTAGACATTCAAATGTGTACACAGATGTACTAATTATTTACTATATATATATATATATATATATATATATATATATATATAGTTTAATAATGAGTATTGCAATATAATTTGATACCTTTTGTATTGGACAAACATCTTATTTACAATGATGAGCTTTCGAGAGGCTTAACCTCCCTTTAAGTCTCAAGCAATACTATATGAGATGGAACCCTCAGTTTGAATAATAACAGCAAATGCAGATAGAGTGGAAACCGCATCTGACATCATCAGGTAAATACATATATGGAGAATAAACACAACATACAGTGGATATAAAAAGTCTACACACCCCTGTTAAAATGTCAGGTTTCTGTGCTGTAAAAAAATGAGACAAAGATAAATCATTTCAGAACTTTTTCCACCTTGTGACCTACAAACTGTACAACTCAATTGAAAAACAAACTGAAATCTTTTAGGTAGAGGGGGAAAAAAATATAAAAATAAAATAATATGGTTGCATAAGTATGCACACCCTTAAACGAATACTTTGTTGAAGCACCTTTTGATTTTATTACAGCACTCAGTCTTTTTGGGTATGAGTCTATCAGCATGGCACATTTTGACTTGGCAAGATTTGCCCACTCATCTTTACAAAAACACTCCAAATCTGTCAGATTGCGATGGCGTCTCCTGTGCACAGCCCTCTTCAGATCACCCCACAGATTTTCAATCGGATTCAGGTCTGGGCTCTGGCTGGGCCATTCCAAAACTGTAATCTTCTTCTGGTGAAGCCATTCCTTTGTTGATTTGGATGTATGCTTTGGGTCGTTGTCATGCTCAAAGATGAAGTTCCTCTTCATGTTCAGCTTTCTAGCAGAAGCCTGAAGGTTTTGTGCCAATATTGACTTGTATTTGGAACTGTTCATAATTCCCTCTATCTTAACTAAGGCCCCAGTTCCAGCTGAAGAAAAACAGCCCCAAAGCATGATGCTGCCACCACCATGCTTCACTGTGGGTATGGTGTTCTTTTGGTGATGTGCAGTGTTGTTTTTGCGCCAAACATATCTTTTGGAATTATGGCCAAAAAGTTAAACCTTGGTTTCATCAGACCATAACACATTTTCCCACATGCTTTTGGGCTTGGATGTTTTTCTTCATAAGAAAAGGCTTTCGTCTTGCCACTCTACCCCATAGCCCAGACCCAATGAAGAATATGGGAGATTGTTGTCACATGTACCAAACAGCCAATACTTGCCAGATATTCCTGCAGCTCCTTTAATGTTGCTGTAGGCCTCTTGGTAGCCTCCCAGACCAGTGTTCTTCTCGTCTTCTCATCAATTTTTAGAGGGAGCTCCAGTTCTTGGTAATGTCACTGTTGTGCCATATTTTCTCCACTTGATGATGACTGTCTTCACTGTGTTCCATGGTATATCTAATGCCTTGGAATTTCTTTTCTGCCCCTTTTCCTGACTGATACCTTTTAACAACGAGATCCCTCTGATGCTTTGGAAGCTTTCTGTGAATTATGGATGTTGCTGTGGGATGCTACTAAGAAAATTTCAGGAAAGACCAAATAGAGCAGCCGAACTGTATTTGGGGTTAATCAGAAGCACTTTAAATAATGGCAGGTGTATGCTGACTCCTATTTAACACAATTTGGAATGTGATTGCTTAATTCTGAACACAGCTACATTCCCAGTTATAGGAGGGCGTGCAGACTTATGCAACCACATTATTTTTCTTCTTTTTTTTTTTCCTCCACCTAAAAGATTTCAGTTTGTTTTTCAATTGAGTTGTACAGTTTATAGGTCACATTAAAGGTGGAAAAAGTTCTGAAATGATTTATCTTTGTCTCATTTTTTACAGCAAAGAAACCTGACATTTTAACAGGGGTGTGTAGACTTTTCTATATATATATATATATATATATATATATATATATATATATATATATGTATGTATATAGATATATAAATATACTGTATGTATGTGTGTATCTATGTCATTTTTATTGGAGAATATTCCTTATTTATTTTCTCAAACTAGACATGGTATTCAATGTTATTTGATATTTAACATTGTCTATAAAACATAAAGATGGACATAATATCAATATTTTTTATATACGGTATATAGTAAAATGATTGGAGATTTACATTGTTTTTAAATTATTTTTAATATTAATATTTTATAATACAATGGTTCATATATGGACAGAGGGAGAAAAAAAACTCAGAGACTTCCACACTGCCTTTAATACCTTCCACCCATCTATTAAACTTAAAATGGATTACTCTGCTGAACAGGTAAACTTTTTGGACACCACCATATCCATCAAAAATGGTAAACTTCACTCATCTGTGTATAGGAAGCCTACAGACAAATATAGTTACCTACACAGTTCTAGTTTCCATCCCTCACATACTAAAAAAGGGATAATTTACAGCCAAGCCATCAGATACCACCGCATATGCTCAAACACCAAGGACCGCGACAAATATTTAAAAACACTGTCTGCCTCCTTCAAACAAAAGGGTTACAAACCCCATGTCATCACACAGAAAGTAACCGCTGCCATCAAAACACCCCGAGAACACCTGTTGCAATATAAAACTAAAGAAAGTTCTTCACGTACACCTCTAGTAACAACATACCATCCGACTCTAGAAGGAATACGTAAAATATTTAATGTATTTAATGATCTTGAAAGGGGAACCAACTCCCCCAGAACTTAATTTCGCGGATCTGATCCTTTTCCCCAAGGAAGGTAGGGACCCAAAGGAGGCAAAAAATTACAGACCGATCTCGCTTCTAAATGGGGACATCAAACTCCTAGCAAAAATATTCTCACAACGGATTTCTGTCTTTCTGCCCTCCCTAATTCACAAGGACCAATCTGGCTTTATCCCTTACAGGCAGACAAGCGATAATATAAGAAGGACCCTAAACATCATCCATTTGGCTAGACATAGAAATACCCCGGTTTGCCTGCTTGCATTGGACATAGAGAAGGCATTTGATACCCTGGAATGGCCTTTCTTGTACGCTGCTCTGGATAAATTTGGGTTCAAAGGCCAATTTTTTAATTTGCTTCGCACCTACTACACTCTTCCCAAAGCTAACTTAAAACTTCCGGGCTCCCAGAAGGCTGTAATAGAGATAGGGCGTGGAACGAGACAAGGATGCCCTCTATCCCCTCTCCTTTTTGCCCTAGCAATAGAGCCGCTGGCTCAAGCGATTAGGGCAAATCCCTCTATAGAGGGGAAGCGAGTGGGAAATCAGCATTTGAAGTGCTCCTTATTTGCGGACGACCTATTGTGCACTCTAACTAATCCTGGCCCCTCCATTGAAGCTCTTTTGGACACAATTGGTTTATTTAGCACTCTTTCTGGACTTAGATTAAACCAGGAAAAAAAGGAGGTACTAAGCATAGGCATACCCTCAGATACTTTGTCCCAGTTGAAAACATGCCACACGTTTATTTGGCCGGCCACTCATATTCACTATTTGGGGATAAATATCACTAGTTCTTTAGCGGGAATTTATAAGGCCAATTCCCCCCCCCTCTTCAGGGATCTCCAGAGGGACTTGAACATGAGGATGAGGAAGCATATTTCTTGGACGGGTCGGATAACCTTGGTTAAGATGAATATCCTTCCGAGGCTCCTGTATCTAGCCAGAACCTTTCCTGTCCAAATAAATAACTCAGAATTAGCTCGCTTTCAGTTCCTGGTGTTCAAGTTCATCTGGAGGAATAGACCCCCGAAAATAGCGAGGAAGGTCATGTATAGACATAAATCTAAGGGAGGCCTCTCATGCCCGAATTTCTCTAGCTATTTCAGAGCGGCACAACTGGCCTTCATACCCCTGGCACACTCCACTCCCCTCCAGCCTAATTGGGTGTTCATAGAGGAGGCACAAATGCCCCCCCTCATGTGGGGTATTATCCTATGGGCACCAAATTCGAATACTCTTAATTCTTACATAAGTAACCCAATCACTAAATTTAAAAACTTTAAAAATCTGGAACTGGGCCAAGAAAACCCATAATCTAGCATACCCGGTAACACCTCTCACCTCAATATTCACTTCTCCCACTCTCTCGGCTACCTTCTCTTCTAACTCTTATCCAATTTTTGCAAAGTCCAAAAATGTTTAATTAGGCTCATGGTTGGAAGGGGGGGAAATTATCTCTCTAGAAACAGTAAGCAGAGGGAGAGAGTTTCCTGACACAGAAATATTTAACTATATTAAAATCAGGCATTGGGTGGAAGAGGTATACAGGGAATATGGCCCGCCTAAAGACTCCTGGCTCACCATAGTATGCAAAAACTCAGCCCTTACCCATACATTGGGGGCAACCCCCTTGGTTCACCAAAGCCTTCCTTTATGCTGAAGTGGGAGTTGGACTTGGAACAGAACTGGGATGAGACCTCCTGGTCTAAAGCTTTCTCTAGCCTTTCAAAAGGCTCCCTTAATTATAGCCTGCTGGAAACCTCGCTGAAAATCCTACATAGGGCATATATGACCCCCGCTAGACTAAACAGAATTTTGCCTACGAACTTGGATAAATGCTTTAGGGGATGTCAGGAACGAGGGGACTTCATTCACACGTGGTGTGCTGTTTAGGGAGTCCTTTAGTCTCTGAAATCTGGGCTAACGCGACTAATCTAATCTCAGGATTATTTAGAACCCCACTTAAACCATCCATAGCGACATGCCTTTTAGGCATGAAATATACTGAATTAGGAGGGGAGGGCAATAAATTGACACAACTGATTTACCTGGCAGTAAAAAACATCATAGCTAGAAGGTGGAAGGACAACTCCATTAACTTCCAGGAAATTAAAAACAAAATAAACTTCCTATTTATAAATGAGAGAATGACTCAGACATCAAATATTTTTGGAAATTTGGGGACCTTGGATCTCTTCCCCTGCTCTTTTCCTTATACTCCTTCATTTCTTTGTTTATTAGTTTCTTCTTCTCTTCTTTTCTTTATTTCTTCTTCTTTCTCTATTTCTCCTTTTTTCCTTTCATATATATTCGTATAATATTCTGATTGAAACACTATTTTTTAATTATACCAATATGTGCACTGAAAATGTTAAAAATTATATTAAGGAATAACTCAACAAAGAGGAGCAGATGTTTAGGAAAGTAATTTTCCTTTCTTGAAATGCAAAGTTATGTTTTATAAACTGTGCTTATTTTTGTACACGTAATTATTGATTACCCTTAATAAAAACTTTATGAAAAAAAAACTGCCTTTTGCGAGCATTGAGAGAACTACGAGGGATAATTTAATAGGGCCCTTGGTTCATATGTGTAGATACCTGAGCCACCATACTCTATATTTTTTGTCTAAAGCATAACGGACAGATTACCTAACTGAATCTAAACTGGCTATATGTGGCAAATCAACCACATTGATTAAAGCTTGTTTGAAAAAAGAAAATTAAAGTTTGCAAATAGATTTGATCCAAAGTCCTCTCATACCACTGGTGGTGGGTAACAGGCGGCACTCAGGCTCTTCTCATACGGCCCCTGGAGTAGAGAATACTACCCTCTTCAACAAAACAGTCTACTATATCTCTCTAAAACTGGTAAATAATACACAATTGCAACTTAAGACATAGTTACATACAGTGCATTGCAAAAGTATTCACCCCCCTTGGCATTTTTCATATTTTGTTGCCTTACAACCTGGAATTAACATTGTTTGAGGATTTGCATCATTTAATTTACAGAACACGCCCACAACTTTGAAGATGTTTTTTTTTTTATTATTATTGTGAAGCAATCAACAAATAGGACAAAATAACAGAAAAAATCAATGTGCATAACTATTCATCCTCCTAAAGTCAATACTTTGTAGAGCCACCTTTTGCAGCAATGACAGCTCCAAGTTGCTTTGGATAAGTCTCTTATGAGCTTGCCACATCTTAGCACTAGGATTTTTGCCCATTCCTTCTTGCAAAACTGCTCCTTCAAGTTGGATGGTTTGCGCTTGTGAACAGCAATCTGTAAGTCTCACCACAGATTTTGTATTGTATTGAGGTCTGGGCTTTGACTAGGCAATTCCAACACATTTAAATGTTATCCCTTAAACCGCTCAAGTGTTGCTTTAGCAGTGTGTTTGGGGTCATTGTCCTACTGGAAGGTGAACCTCCGTCCTAGCCTCAAATCACACACAGAATGGTACAGGTTTTGCTAAAGATTATCCCTATATTTAGCACCATCCAACTATCCCTCAACTCTGACCAGTTTCCCAGTCCCGGCTGCTGAAAAACATGGTGTTCTTTGGGTGATGTGTTGGGTTTGCGCCAGACATAGTGTTTTCCTTGATGTCCGAAAAGTTCAATTTTAGTCTTATCAGACCAGAGCACCTTCCTCCATACATTTTGGGAGTCTCCCACATGACTTTTCTCAAACTCAAAACGTGCCATTTTGCTTTTTCTTCTGGCCACTCTGCCATAAAGCCCAACTCTATGGAGTGTATGGCTTATTGTCGTCCTATGTACAGATACTCCAGTCTCTGCTGTGGAACTCTGCAGCTCCTCCAGGGTTAACTTAGGTATCTGTGCTGCCTCTCTGATTAATGCCCTCCTTGCCCGGTCCATGAGTTTTGATGGGCGGCCGTCTCTTGGCAGGTCTGCTGTTGTGCCATGTTTATCCATTTGGTTATGATAGATTTGATGATGCTCCTGGGGATCATTGTTATGAACAGAAGGTCCCACTGGACAGTTTGGGGTTTGTCAGTTATTATATGTGTGGTTAGAAGGTACTAACAACTTGCTTAACAGTCATATCATGGGTGTAATGCATACATATAGTTATATCATGGATGCAATAAGTGCATATAGTACTGTCATTGATTAACATTAAAATAATGTATATCTGTTAGAAGTAGTCCATAGGATATGATTAGATAATATAAAGTTAACACAGCCATGTGTAGTATTAAAATGCTCCATTTTCCCCAGGAAATATTATTAAAGTTGAAATAATTTATGTATGCTAAGATCTGGCACTATTACAGAACGCAGGGTAATTTTCCCATTATAAAATGCTGTGTGATGACCTGGACTGTAATGGGTTAACTCATGGAATGTATAGCCCTGCTAGAGTCACAAAGCCATAAAACTGAATTGGGAGTTTGGTGGGAAACATAGTTAGTTAAACACTGAGAGATGTGGCTTCTTTGATGTGTATATCAGAGTCAGTTACATCTGTCTTGATAAACACAGATTGTAAAACAGGATGCCATGCCCATTAGTCACCTTCTGGCATATCCTAGTCCCATCTCTAATATGGGTACGGGGGATGTATTGGAGGATAGCTCACAGGTGGTGAGGGTGGGGCTGAAGAAGATGGGTAGAACGCTGTGAAGAATGTATATTTTTTTTAGTGATTTGTAAAACTTGTGGGGGAAAATAAAGGCAGTCTGATTTTGGACACACTAAACAAAGGTTGCGTCGGCGTTTGCTTGTACTAATCAAAGGAACATGGTGTGTGATTCTTAGATCCTAAGAAAAGGGGTCTGATGGTGCCTGTCTCTTCAGAAATTATGCAGTCATCTGAAGTGTCTGCTGGTGTCGAGATCTGAACAAAAAGCTGCGACCCAAAGAGAGAGAGAGAATTGGGGTGAGCTCAGTCCCCCAAATCTGGCGGGCGTAACAATCATCAAAGATTTGGATATTTTCTTCATAACCTAACCCTGACATGTACTTCTCAACAACATTGTCCCTTACTTGTTTGGAGAGTTCCTTGGTCTCCATGGCAGTGTTTGGTTAGTGGTGCCTCTTGCTTAGGTGTTGCAGCCTCTGGGGCCTTTTAAAAAAGGTGTGTATATGTAATGACAGATCATGTGACACTTAGACTGCACACAGGTGGATATCATTTCACTTATTATGTGACTTCTGAAGGTAATTGGTTGCACCAGAGCTTTTTATGTGCTTCATAACAAAGGGGGTGAATACATACGCACATGCCAACTATCTGTTTTATATTTCTAAAAAATAGTTTTATGTATATATTTTTATCATTTCACTTCACCAATTTTGTATTGTGTTCTGATCCATCACATAAAATTCAGATTAACAAGACATTGAACTTAAGGCTGTAATTTAACAAAATAGGTATAAAGTCAAAGGGGTGAATACTTTTGCAAGGCACTGTAGTAATTGAGGTTTGAAAAAAGACTTTCAGTCCATCAAGTTCAACCTTTTAAGATCTCCTGTGATATTGCAAAATGCTTATTAGTTGTTAATTGATCCAGAGGAAGGCAAACAGAAAAAAAAACAAGTGAATCTTAGCCAGTCGTCTCAAAAAGGGAAACAATTCCTTCCTGTCCCCAGATACTGGCGATCGGACTCCTCACTGGATCAATACTATCTCCCTAATTAACCAGGATAACCCTGAATACCCTTTTTAATTAAGAATATATCCATCCCCCTTTTAAAGTTATCTTTACATTTATTCATATTAAATCTCATCTGCCATTTAGATGCCCATTCCTCTAAATCTCTTTGGAGGGAAAGTACATCAATATCTGATTTAATTACCTTGCACATCTTTGTCTCATCAGCAAAATTGGAGACACTACTTTCCAGCCCCACCTCTGAGTCATTATTAAATATGTTAAAGGAGATGACCTAATACTGAACCCTGAGGAACCACACTTACCACATTAGTCCAATCTGAATGTGTTCCATTTACCACAACCCTTTTCTTCCTGGCTTTTAGCCAGCTCTCGATCCATGAGCAGATATTTACTGCAATTCCTGTATCCCTTAGTTTGCACAATAGTCTTTCATGTGGGACTGTATCAAAAGCCTTTGCAAAATCCAAAAAGACTACATCCACTGAGTTGCCTTGAATCAGGTTCCTACTAACCTCCTCATAGAAATTAATTAGATTTGTTTGACATGACCTATCTCTCATAAATGCATGTTGACTCCTACTTATAAAACCTGTTCAAATAAACATATTCTTGTATATTATCCATTAATAACCCTTCTAAAAGCTTTCCCGCTGTGGCTCACTGGTCTATAATTCCCCGGATTTGCTCTTGCTCCCTTCTTAAATATAGGTATCACCTCTGCTTTTCTTCAGTCATCTGCTAGCGACCTTGCGGTGAGTGAGTCTTGAAAAATTAGATATAATGGTTTGGCTATTACAGAACTCAGTTCCCTCAGTACCATTGGATGTATTCCATCAGGACCTGGGGCTTTATTAAAAATTATTTTCTCTTTTGGATTTCTTCCTGTGTTAACCAATTATTAATTTATGCTGCGGTATAATCTTCTCTATTGCTTTTAGGAAATCCCTTCCTGAGGTTGGAGGAGACTTTGAACATGGAGGAAGTTTATGGCTGCAGTATGGGAATATAGCAATAATAACTGCCAGTAATCGTACCTGGTCCATATGGACCACTAGTTTACAAACACATTAAGAAAGTGGCAGGCACCAGCAGGCAACACAAAATGAAAGAAACATTGAAAGGTTGTGTATATTTTATTTGTTTTTTTTCTAGCAACAGTTTACCCAATATCAACAAAAATTCTGAGCTGGAAGCAGGTTTTTTAACTTGTTTTAGACATTCAAATGTGAACACAGATGTACTATTTATTTACTGTACGGTGGAGGGCTTCTATCGCTCTTTTGCTCACCATATATTAAATGATTGTTGTGAACTACATACTCATAAGGTCCACAACACAAGCTGAGATCCTGCTCCACGCTGATGATAGCCAGCAAGCTTGAAACAGCTGTATGTGGATAAGATTATCAGCTTGTATATAATGCAACCTTGGCTTTGCATAAAAGCTGTGTAATGCAGGGGGCCTAAGCTTAAAGGAAGCCATGTTTAGAATGGTTTATGGATTTAAGAGCGAGGCATTTGTGGGCACATTTGCATGTCCCTGCTCAGCTTCCTAGAAGTCAGTGCAATAACTTTTTCTCTGAATTCTGAGCTGGAAGCAGGTTTTTTAACTTGTTTTAGACATTCAAATGTGTACACAGATGTACTAATTATTTACTATATATATATATATATATATATATATATATATATATATAGTTTAATAATGAGTATTGCAATATAATTTGATACCTTTTGTATTGGACAAACATCTTATTTACAATGATGAGCTTTCGAGAGGCTTAACCTCCCTTTAAGTCTCAAGCAATACTATATGAGATGGAACCCTCAGTTTGAATAATAACAGCAAATGCAGATAGAGTGGAAACCGCATCTGACATCATCAGGTAAATACATATATGGAGAATAAACACAACATACAGTGGATATAAAAAGTCTACACACCCCTGTTAAAATGTCAGGTTTCTGTGCTGTAAAAAAATGAGACAAAGATAAATCATTTCAGAACTTTTTCCACCTTGTGACCTACAAACTGTACAACTCAATTGAAAAACAAACTGAAATCTTTTAGGTAGAGGGGGAAAAAAATATAAAAATAAAATAATATGGTTGCATAAGTATGCACACCCTTAAACGAATACTTTGTTGAAGCACCTTTTGATTTTATTACAGCACTCAGTCTTTTTGGGTATGAGTCTATCAGCATGGCACATTTTGACTTGGCAAGATTTGCCCACTCATCTTTACAAAAACACTCCAAATCTGTCAGATTGCGATGGCGTCTCCTGTGCACAGCCCTCTTCAGATCACCCCACAGATTTTCAATCGGATTCAGGTCTGGGCTCTGGCTGGGCCATTCCAAAACTGTAATCTTCTTCTGGTGAAGCCATTCCTTTGTTGATTTGGATGTATGCTTTGGGTCGTTGTCATGCTCAAAGATGAAGTTCCTCTTCATGTTCAGCTTTCTAGCAGAAGCCTGAAGGTTTTGTGCCAATATTGACTTGTATTTGGAACTGTTCATAATTCCCTCTATCTTAACTAAGGCCCCAGTTCCAGCTGAAGAAAAACAGCCCCAAAGCATGATGCTGCCACCACCATGCTTCACTGTGGGTATGGTGTTCTTTTGGTGATGTGCAGTGTTGTTTTTGCGCCAAACATATCTTTTGGAATTATGGCCAAAAAGTTAAACCTTGGTTTCATCAGACCATAACACATTTTCCCACATGCTTTTGGGCTTGGATGTTTTTCTTCATAAGAAAAGGCTTTCGTCTTGCCACTCTACCCCATAGCCCAGACCCAATGAAGAATATGGGAGATTGTTGTCACATGTACCAAACAGCCAATACTTGCCAGATATTCCTGCAGCTCCTTTAATGTTGCTGTAGGCCTCTTGGTAGCCTCCCAGACCAGTGTTCTTCTCGTCTTCTCATCAATTTTTAGAGGGAGCTCCAGTTCTTGGTAATGTCACTGTTGTGCCATATTTTCTCCACTTGATGATGACTGTCTTCACTGTGTTCCATGGTATATCTAATGCCTTGGAATTTCTTTTCTGCCCCTTTTCCTGACTGATACCTTTTAACAACGAGATCCCTCTGATGCTTTGGAAGCTTTCTGTGAATTATGGATGTTGCTGTGGGATGCTACTAAGAAAATTTCAGGAAAGACCAAATAGAGCAGCCGAACTGTATTTGGGGTTAATCAGAAGCACTTTAAATAATGGCAGGTGTATGCTGACTCCTATTTAACACAATTTGGAATGTGATTGCTTAATTCTGAACACAGCTACATTCCCAGTTATAGGAGGGCGTGCAGACTTATGCAACCACATTATTTTTCTTCTTTTTTTTTTTCCTCCACCTAAAAGATTTCAGTTTGTTTTTCAATTGAGTTGTACAGTTTATAGGTCACATTAAAGGTGGAAAAAGTTCTGAAATGATTTATCTTTGTCTCATTTTTTACAGCAAAGAAACCTGACATTTTAACAGGGGTGTGTAGACTTTTCTATATATATATATATATATATATATATATATATATATATATATATATATATATATATATGTATGTATATAGATATATAAATATACTGTATGTATGTGTGTATCTATGTCATTTTTATTGGAGAATATTCCTTATTTATTTTCTCAAACTAGACATGGTATTCAATGTTATTTGATATTTAACATTGTCTATAAAACATAAAGATGGACATAATATCAATATTTTTTATATACGGTATATAGTAAAATGATTGGAGATTTACATTGTTTTTAAATTATTTTTAATATTAATATTTTATAATACAATGGTTCATATATGGACAGAGGGAGAAAAAAACCTCAGAGACTTCCACACTGCCTTTAATACCTTCCACCCATCTATTAAACTTAAAATGGATTACTCTGCTGAACAGGTAAACTTTTTGGACACCACCATATCCATCAAAAATTGTAAACTTCACTCATCTGTGTATAGGAAGCCTACAGACAAATATAGTTACCTACACAGTTCTAGTTTCCATCCCTCACATACTAAAAAAGGGATAATTTACAGCCAAGCCATCAGATACCACCGCATATGCTCAAACACCAAGGACCGCGACAAATATTTAAAAACACTGTCTGCCTCCTTCAAACAAAAGGGTTACAAACCCCATGTCATCACACAGAAAGTAACCGCTGCCATCAAAACACCCCGAGAACACCTGTTGCAATATAAAACTAAAGAAAGTTCTTCACGTACACCTCTAGTAACAACATACCATCCGACTCTAGAAGGAATACGTAAAATAATTAAAGATCTACAACCACAACTAACAGAAGATGCAGAATTAAAACATATATTTCCCAAACCTCCCATTGTCGCATTCAGACAACCACCAAATCTAAGACAAACATTGGTGAACAGAAGATTGGCCAATGAACGGCCCAACAGAGAAAATGGCACCAAACCCTGCAACAAAAATCGCTGCAAATTATGTCAGCATATCTGCAAAGAGGATACAGCCACACACAACAACAAGAGCTACAACATCAGAGGGTCATATTCCTGCACATCATCAAATGTAGTCTACATGATACAATGTACTGTCTGTGAAAAAGGATGCTACATTGGGGAAACCAACCAGAAATTACATATGAGGATGAACCTTCACAGAAACTCCATCAAAAAACACAATGAAGACAATTATTGTACCCCAGTGGGACATCACTTTTCACAAAATAACCATTCTATACAAAACCTGAAAATAAAAATACTCAGAGGTTACTTTAAAAACACACAAGAAAGAAAGATCTATGAAATGAAGATGATAACTCACTTTAATACGAAAAATACAGGACTTAATGTTAATATGGAGTTTTTATCTCATTATCTTAATTTCTTATAACCTCCTATATTCCTGATATGATGATTATGTGTATGTATGTGTATATATATGTATACATGTTTGTATATTTATATTTACTTATTTATATGTATTTAATTATATTATGATACTTCTTGTATATGTGTATATAACATATGTATATACATATATGTGTACCATACTATGTTGTGTTCATTCCACCTATATGTATTTGCCTGATGATGTCAGACACTGCCACCACTCTCTCTGCATGTGCTGTTTTTATTCAAACTGAGGGTTCCATCTTATGTCAGTTTTGCTTCAGACTTGATAAAGGGAGGTCAACACTCTCGAAAGCTTGTCATTTATTTATGATTATGTGTGTCCAATAAAAAAGGTATCACTATATACTGCAAAACTCTTATTATTTATCTGGATACTGGACACTCACGGCTACCTTACTCTTCATTACATATATATATATATACAGTCAGGTCCATAAATATTGGGACATTGACACAATTCTAACCTTTTTGGCTCTATACACTACCACAATGGATTTGAAATGAAACGAACAAGATGTGCTTTAACTGCAGACTTTCAGCTTTAATTTGAGGGTATTTACATCCAAATCAGGTGAACGGTGTAGGAATTATAACAGTTTGTATATGTGCCTCCCACTTTTTAAGGGACCAAAAGTAATGGGACAATTGTCTGCTCAGCTGTTCCATGGCCAGGTGTGTGTTATTCCCTCATTATCCCATTTACAAAGAGCTGATACAAGCTCCAGAGTTAATTTCAAGTATGCTATTTGCATTTAGAATCTGTTGCTGTCAACCCTCAATATAAGATCCAAAGAGCTGTCACTATCAGTGAAGCAAGCCATCATTAGGCTGAAAAAACAAAACAAACTCATCAGAGAGATAGCAAAAACATTAGGTGTGACCAAATCAACTGTTTGGAACATCCTTAAAAAGAAAGAATGCACCAAGGAGCTCAGCAACAACAAAAGACCCAGGAAGACCACAGAAAACAACTGTGGTGGATGACCGAATAATTCTTTCCCTGGTGAAGAAAACACCCTTCACAACAGTTGGCCAGATCAAGAACACTCCCCAGGAGGAAGGTGCATGTGTGTCAAAGTCAACAATCAAGAGAAGACTTCACCAGAGTGAATACAGAGGGTTCACCACAAGATGTAAACCATTGGTGAGCCTCAAAAACAGGAAGGCCAGATAAGAGTTTGCCAAACAACATCTAAAAAAGCCTTCACAGTTCTGGAACAACATCCTATGGACAGATGAGACCAAGATCAACTTATACCAGAGTGATGGGAAGAGAAGAGTATGGAGAAGGAAAGGAACTGATCATGATCCAAAGCATACCACCTCATCAGTGAAGCATGGTGGTGGTAGTCTCATGGCGTGGGCATGTATGGATGCCAATGGAACTGGTTCTCTATTATTTATTGATGATGTGACTGCTGACAAAAGCAGCAGGATGAATTCTGAAGTGTTTCGGGCAATATTATCTGCTCATATTTAGCCAAATGCTTCAGAACTCATTGGACAGTGCTTCACAGTGCAGATGGACAATGACCCGAAGCATACTGCAAAAGCAACCAAAGAGTTTTTTAAGGGAAAGAAGTGGAATGTTATGCAATGGCCAAGTCAATCACCTGACCTGAATCCGATTGAGCATGCATTTCATTTGCTGAAGACAAAACTGAAGGGAAAATGCCCCAA
>CM050166.1:259846728-259859228 GCA_027410445.1 Discoglossus pictus | reverse complement strand
ACAATTGGCCATGTGCAAAAACTGGTTCTTCCAAGAAAATTCCCACAGATTTGAAAGTTTGACCTTGTGATTTATTAATGGTCATGGCAAATGCCATAATAATGGGAAATTGTCTTCTTTGAAGTATAAAAGGGAGACTACTTTCACTTGGTGCTAAATCTATTCTTGGTATGAAAACTCTCTCTCCTCTATGGGTCCCAGTTAAAATTTCAGCATCTATAAAATGGTCCTTTAATTGTTGAACAATTAATCTTGTGCCATTGCATAGGCCTTTTTTGGGATTTATATTTCGCAGTAACATGATAATTGCACCTTTTCTTTAGCTGCAAAATATGTGGTGGCATTCCAGAAGGAGTTAAAGAGTTTATGAATTCAGTCGAAAAGTTAGCCTGACTTTCATTGTCATCAGCAAGTACAGAATCAGCACTGTGATAATTTCTTTGTGGTGCATAAATTTTTTTTAATATTTTATTATTGAGGATTAATGCATCTTTATTTTTACACGTCAGTATGACTTGGTTGGCAAGCTCGGAATATTCTTCGTTATTTATGCTCCCTTCAAATATAGCCGATATAATATCTTGTTGACAAATCATATGAGGTGGGATCTCTACAGTGTCGTCAGGTAAATGTAGTATTTTTTCTGTTCTGCCTTCTCCAATTTTAATAAGCCAATCATTGAAATCAGTTTGGCCTTCTGATCTCATATTTTGTTGCAGTTGAAGATGGGTAAAATGTTTCCATACTGTACTTGACTTTATACATGTTTCGATAATGTCAGTTCGATTTCCATGTACAACAACAGGTAATGTTTGTCTAAAATCGCCACCCAACAACATTACCTTTCCACCAAATGGAAAAATATTATCCATGACTTCACGAAGCAAACGGTCAATACATTGGAGGGCATAGCATGACATCATTGTGGCCTCATCTATTATAATTAATTTACATTTCTTCAATTTCTTTGCTTGTAAGGATGTCATGCGAATATATGACACAGAATTTTCTAAAATAGGCACTGGCAGTTTAAATCCACTATGAACAGTTCTTCCACCTTCTAATAAAAGTGCAGCAATTCCAGTAGTGGCAAACGCCATTGCTATTTTTCCTTGTGCTCGTACTGAACTCATTAATAAATTGTACAAATATGTTTTTCCTGATCCGCCAGGTCCATCAAGATAGAAATAACGCTCTGTCACCATGTCATCATCTATAGCATTTTTAATGGCATGAAATGCTTGCAATTGTAGTGTATTTAAAGTTGCAAGTCTTTCTTCTGTTCTTTCTGCTTGTAGTTGAATGTCATAGTCTTCAAAGTTAATGTCATCTATAAGACCTGGATCAGGCAAATTAAAACTTGCACAACTTAATCCATGAGTTAAAAAGACTTCTTGGATTTCCATTAACGCTTTTAAGTGTGCAATGGGTTCATTGTATCGTCGCATAAAGTCTTCAGCCATATTACTTTTAAAAGTCTCCCACAAAGCTAATGCATTTGGAGCATTTGAGAAGATACAAATAAAAGCAAATTGTTCTCTCATCTGTCGTGGCATTTGACATTGTGCTGCTTCTTCTAAGCATCTTTCCCACTCTGTATCATCAGCGAGTAAGTTTCTATGTCTTGCAGCTAAATGGAAGGATTCATATACAATGTCATTAACAGTTCTTAAGTGTTCAAAACTTTGTGCTCCAGGAACATTTAAAAGTAATATCCGTAAGCAAAAACGTTCAACATCTCTTGCACTGACTGTGTAAATTCTTGGAATAATTTTATTGCCTCTGGTTTTTCTTGGTCTCCATAATCCATTCACAAAAACATAGTGATATGGAATTTCAATATATAAGTATTGTGTTGCTTCAGCATCAGTGGAATTTAATGCAAACCATGCAGTTAGTGTAGTGTGACGATCTTCACTTTGGGCCAATGCATTCATTTCATTTCCAGCATGGAAATAGACTAAATGTCGTTGTGGCAAATGTACTGCTAACCTATATACTGCATGTGATCTATCATGCATTTCAAATTTTAAAAGCCGCCACATAGCTTCTGGCGCACTGACATAGCGAGCATCTACATGAGATGCAAGTTCATCATGTACTAACTCACTACTTTCAGGGTTGTCTGCACTTTTGACGACTACAGTAGCTGCATCGTAACCTTTGTAAATATATTTGTAGACATATTTAATGGATTTGATGGAAGTGCAGGCTTCTACGTTGATGTGGGCGTTGTACTTCATGAGTAAATGTGGATTGTAGGGTACTACATATCTATTGTCCACTTTTTTCCCACGAATAATGGCACTATCTCCTTCTCTTCTTTTATAAAGTGGATATCCATCACAATTGGCATAGGTTTTGTCTCTATAATCTTTTGGAAATTCTTTGGAACATTTATTATTTTCCATACATGGTGATTGTGGATTAAGGTCACCACAGGGTCCATGAATCATGCGATGAGTAACAATCTCATATAGTCTACCATATAGTTCTGGATCTGGTAGTTCAGCAACAATGACTGCATCCACTTTGTCTGAAGTATCTAATTTATCTTTTTCTTGAAGTATTATTAGAAGATGTGCATGTGGAAGGCCTCTTTTTTGAAATTCAATGGTATATACATAAGCAAGACATTTGCCAAATAACTGATTTATAGTGAAGTCACGTATTAATTCATTTAATTTAATCTTAAAAACTCTGGCTACTAAATCTGGTCGATCTGAAGCAGTTTGTCCAAGAAGTAGATTTAGTGTAATTTCTGGCCATTGTGGATTACATGTAAATGTCACAAATAGATCGGGTTTGCCAAATTTTGTCACAATAGCCATAGCATCATTGTATCTTTCTCTCATATTCCGAGGAGATCCTTGAAAGGAAGATGGTAAAATGATGGCTTTGCCAGCTGTCATGTCTCTGCTTGTAGCCACGTCAGCAACATAGTCCATGAGTCCAGAATATTGTTCTACACGGAGTTTATCTTGTTGATATTTGATAAAGTTTAAATTATTTGCCTCAACTTGCAAATATGAATCAATAATCCATTGTTGTGTTAGTTTCCCACCACATAAAATTGGATTAAATACATTGCGAATGGCAATTTGAGCTACTTTAAATTCAAGCATAGAAACATTATTTCGGATTCTGGCTTTAGCATTTGGGTAACTGGGAAGAGTTAATTTTGGTTGCCAACCTGCTTCTCCGTGTGGGAAAAAGATGGGATATGTCATTGGATCTAAATTTGGACTTAAGATACTCATATTAATAAACGGTTGGTCCTCATTTCTAGGATATATTCGAATGTCTCTTTGAAATGGTGGTTCTCCTTCATCATTCTGAAACACCATTGCAACCTCATTTGTTGTTGGCAAGTTATAACGACGTTTATCAGTATGTCTGTCTCTTTTAAGCACCATATTAACCTTCGGCATTGGTAATTGATGTGTTTGTGAATGAAGTAGTTGTTCATTTTCTACTTCTGCCAATTTTTTATAAGCTTTACTGTAGGGATTGTTGTCCATAATGTTATTTAGCTCTATGAAAACAGTGGGTAAGCATTTTTTATTTTCTTCCATCTGCATACGTTGGTCAACAGCTTCCATTGTATCTAGGACATATAGTTGAGCGAATTTTCTTTTATTTCCTTCCTCTGGATGTAAATGGGAAGTGCGATGATAAATTTGTCCTTGGACTTTAAAACAGTAAGGACCATGTCCTGGTACATTAGCAGCTAATGTTGCCCCCATGGATGCAAAGGATATGGCACTATTGTAGGATCTTATGTTTGTCTTAAAATTTTTGTAGTTTGGAAAAGTAGGTTCAGTCATAATATTTTGTAAATAAATTGGAAATTCTTTCCTTTCTGGAAGTTTGAACTTGCCTTTTTGACAACAACTAATAAATTGTCCATCTCTGGGTCTCTCCTGTTTAAAATAATAAGCCTCACAAAACTGACATTGAGTAGTCATGTCCCCACAACTATGAACCTCTACTGCTAAAGACTTGAGTAGAGGACAATTTGCAAAGCATATAGGATTTTGACTTTCATATTCATCAGGTGAAATGTCATATAATGTTTCAACAACAGGTTCTAAATGTTTTGTTTTTTTCGTTGCTTTTCTTGGTATATGTTGTATTGTTTGAGGTAAAATGTCATGTAATGTTTCATGAAACGGTTCTTAATGCTTTGTTTTCTTTGTTGCTTTTTTTGGTATCTCTTGTCTTTTTTCTGGTAAAATGTCATCTGATGTTTGAGCAACAGGTTGTAAATGCTTTATTTTCTTTGTTGTTTTTTTTGACATATCTTTAATTTCTGCAAGTGACAGTCTTTTGCGTGCAATTCTTTTGCGTTCTTTTTCTCGTCTAATTTCCTTCTTCTCCGGTGTCTGCTGGCTGTCTGCTCTCTGTCGTCGTTCTCTAGCTTGGCGTCTTTTCTTTTCTTGTTTACTCTCGTTATCAGCCATGTTAATCTGTAAAAATAAAATAATGTACCATTAGTTTATTTTGAGATGTTAAGTTGTTTTTCATGACAAATAGTTATCAATAGTGTGTTAACATTTTATACTTAATCAATTTCAATGCGGTCAATTGAATAAAAGTCTAAATAAGGCCATCAGATAATTATTTAAAGAAATTTTTATTTATTAAACATGTATCCAAAAGCAAGTGTTTCAGTAACTAAAAAGGTATTTTCAAAAAGATGTTATGTCCTTATTTACAGCACTATTCAATTTGTCAAATGGCAATTAAATTAGGGTTTAGGACTGGAATGTTACAATGACAAATTGTATAGATTCTGTGTTTTTAGACTTTTTTGGACTATGCCAATTTATTTTTTAAATTTACATTGAAGTTTGTATTTAGTGTTAAATATTATTGGCCCTAAAAGACAAATAAGAGATAGATGATAGATATTACTTTTTATACTGTACCTTGGTTGAAGTTTGATTTGAAGCAGAATCTTTGTTGGTCCTGTGTTGAAAGCCTTCGTCTGATGGTCTGGTCCTGTGTTGAAAGTCCTCGTCCAATCGTCTGGTCCTCTGTTGAAAGTCCTCGTCCGATGGTGTAGTCCTCTGTTGAAAGTCCTCGTCCAATGGTCTGGTCCTCTGTTGAAAGTCCTCGTCCGCTGGTGTGGTCCTCAGTTGAAACTCCTGTTCCGATGTTCTTGACGCAGTATCTGATATAAAATAAAAATGAAAATGTAATTTTATTTGAATGTATTTGTATGAACTAAAAAATGACATTATTTCTTTGTTTTTCTACAATCCCGTTTGGTGTCCACCACTTTTGGTATGCTTATTTAGGCCTTTTTCTAAGGCTTATAGATTGTTAAACATAAAATAAGTATCTAAATGTACTTTGGTATGTGTTTGTGTGAGTTTTCATACAATCCTGTTTGGTGCGCACCACTGTTGGTATGCTTATTTAGGCTTCTTTCTAAGGCTTATAGGTTGTTAAACATAAAATAAGAATGTAAATGTAGTTTGCTATGTGTTTGTGTGAGTTTTCATACAATCCTATTTGGTGCACACCACTGTTGGTATGCTTATTAATGTTGTTTTGTAATGCTTATAGGTTGTTAAACATAAAATAAGAATGTAAATGTAGTTTGCTATGTGTTTGTGTGAGTTTTCATACAATCCTGTTTGGTGCGCACCACTGTTGGTATGCTTATTAATGTTGTTTTGTAATGCTAATAGGTTGTTAAACATAAAATAAGAATGTAAATGTAGTTTGCTATGTGTTTGTGTGAGTTTTCATACAATCCTGTTTGGTGCGCACCACTGTTGGTATGCTTATTTCGGCTTCTTTCTAAGGCTTATAGGTTGTTAAACATTAAATAAGAATCTAAATGTAGTTTGCTATGTGTTTGTGTGAGTTTTCATACAATCCTGTTTGATGCGCACCACTGTTGGTATGCTTATTAATGTAGTTTTGTAATGCTAATAGGTTGTTAAACATAAAATAAGAATCTAAATGTAGTTTGCTATGTGTTTGTGTGAGTTTTCATACAATCCTGTTTGGTGGGCACCAATGTTGGTATGCTTATTTAGGCTTCTTTCTAAGGCTTATAGGTTGTTAAACATTAAAATAAGAATTTAAATGTAGTTTGCTATGTGTTTGTGTGAGTTTTCGTACAATCCTGTTTGATGGGCACCACTTTTGTTATACTTATGTAGTGTTTTTTCTAATGGTTATAGGTTGTTAAACAAAAAGAATATAAATGTAGTTTGCTATGTGTTTGTTACAATCCTGTTTTGTGTGTACCAGTTTGTGTGTACCATATGTTGCATACTTTGGCCCTCATTCAATTGCAGTTTGGGCAATTCAATAGGGTTCTAAATGTGCTTATTTGGAGCCCTATTGAATTGTGCAAAATATCAATTGAATGAGGGCCTTTGCTGGATTTGTTATATTGTGAGGGCCTCATTGAATTTGGTTTTTCAATAGGGCTCTATATAAGCACAGAGCATATTTTTGAACAGAAGTTTTTAGTTAAATTGAGCCAAATGTGCTTATATAGAGCCCTATTGAAATGGGCAAATCACATTTGAATGAGGCCCTCGGCCATTAAACATATTTAGGTCCTGAATCAATTGCGTTTTGACCAATTGAATAGGGCTCTATATAAGCACATAAAATATTTTTTGACAGAAGTTTTTAGTTAGTGAAGACCTATTATGTGCTTATATAAAGCCCTATTCAATTAGCCAACTCACAATTGAATAAGGCTCATGGTTCGGTTCTTTTTTATACTTAATACTTTACCTTGATTGAAGTGTGGAATGACAGAGGGTCCCCTCCTGCCAATCTTAATCCGCCGGTCTTCTTGTAGTGTCTGTTTGAAAAATAAAGTGAAATAGTGAATTATAGATTTTTTTATTTGTATTTAACAAACCATGGCCTTTTCAGCATTGAAAGTATTTTTGTATCTTACCTCTTCTTCTTTGTTGGTGTTCTTTAAAAGGGATTGTGCTTCACAGTGCACGGTGCAAATTGTTGAGAGACGCTGTTGATGCAGAGTCTGTTTGAATATTAAAAAAAGTAGAAAGATTGAGTTTTAGGTGATCTATTAAATTGCAGTAAATTAATTTCATTGAAATATACTTCTGTAATTAATTTGAATTAACATTATTTTTTGGTGGGGTCTACACACATATGTCACATACATGAAGCACATTTCCATAGTTGAAAGTAATTTTTTTGTGTGCGTGTGACATATCACTATACATGAATCATATTTTAATTGTTAAATTAACCTTATTTTTTTTTTTGGCCAACATACATAAATGTGTGTGTGACATGTGACTATAGATGATACACATATATGTGCGTGTCACATATCAGTATACATGACTCATATTTTAATAGTATTTTAATAGTCCCAACTTATTTTTTTCTAATGTAATTTAAATGTAGTTGTTTAATTAGTTTGTTGCAGGGGCAATACACATAAATGTGCATGTGACATGTCACTATACATTATACACATAAATGTGCGTGTCACATGTCACTATACATTATACACATAAATGTGCGTGTCACATGTCACTATACATTATACGCATAAATGTGCGTGTCACTTGTCAGTATACATTATACGCATATATGTGCGTGTCACATGTCAATATACATAAACCTCTTTGTCTTTAATTTTTTTTTTTGATGTCCTGTCTTGATAATAAAATGTAATATATTATAGCTTACCTCTCAGTTGTAATTTGCACAATGCAAAGTAGGAAATTAGGAAAGAATTATCTTCTCAAGTTTTAGCAGCACTCTGTTCATCACCTGAGGAGAAATGTATTTTTCTCTGTCAAATAGGCAGTATTTATAAACTTGTAGAACATTCTGGAAAGTTAGACCGTTAGAACGCAATACGCATGCGCTATTTGCGTTCCAGCTTCCAATTTGCGTTCCATCCGCCATTTTGTGCGTAGTAGTGGTTAAAATGGTGTTTAATATGAGTCTGATCCGTTCTGCATAGTATGTGTTTCATTATTGCGAGTAAGTGTAGTGTAGTTACGTCTGAAGCCTCGTTTTCGTTTTGTTCGGCTGCCATTTTTTCTCTCGCTTAGCCGATTTTCGGTCGTTTAAACTCTTTGTTTTGACTTAAATGGACGTGTAAATGAACTTTTAGAGGTGCCGGATGCCCCCCCGTGCTGTAAGTAACCTTTTTATGTGTTTGTTGTGTTTATTTCTTGTGTTTGTGATGTTTTGATGCGCGGCGGTTGGAATGGGTCTTTCGCGGCCGTATTTTTTTCCGATGCGGCCGTATTTTGTTGCGATGTTGCCGTATTTTTTTGCGATATACGCAGTTAGCTTTTACGTGTACGACGCAGTGTATTTGTTTCTAAGTCGTGCGTATGTGTGTTAAGAGCGTGTGAGGGGCCTTTTTTACTGTTTTTTTGTTAAGTCTTGCGTCTGTGTGTCTGGGTGTAAGCGGGTGTGAGGCGACTTTGAGTTTTTTTTTGTTATGAAGTTGTGTGTGTGTGTATGTGTGTGTTAACACAGCCGATGTTGGGATGCTCCCACCACCGCAAATGCGGACCCTCGCTTCGCGAGGATCCGCATTTGCGGGGACGTTGTTGGGTTTTTGTTGGCTGGGCGGTTGGGTTTATTCTGTTAAAAAGTCGTGTGTGTGTGTATGTGTGTGTTAACACAGCCGACGTTGAGCCTCCACCACCGCAAATGCGGGCCCTCGCTTCGCGAGGACCCGCATTTGCGGGGAACTGCGTCCCTCGCTTTGCGAGGGACGCAGTTCTTGCGGGTTCGCTACGCGAGCCCGCAAGCGTGAGCAACGACTCGTACGCTCACAACTATATATGTGATATATATATATATATATATATATATATATATATATACACACACACACATATATATATATATATATATATATATATATATATATACAAGATGAATAATTACAATACAAGATTATGGGCTACAAAAAAATTAATATATATATATCTAAGAACTTTTAATTAAATCGACTAAAACTTAAGACAACATCGTGTTATGTATAATATATACCAATGATACAGAATAGCATGGAGAAGGGGGGGGGGGGGAGGGGGAGCGAAAGAAATCTAGACAGATGGTCTGATATCTCTTAAAAAGCATGAAATAGTGATGTGGGTATGAATAATAACCATATGTGGGCACACCTGAAGCCTAATAAACCCTATAAGAGGTAAACTCTGAATGGGTATGTAGGTGTATGTGAAAACAAACTAATAAATATATTAAGCTAAAGTGTAATATATGTGATGAAAAGGTAAATGTGTATGAAGATAGCCAAAAAAGGCTATTATAAGAATAAAGACAATATATGGACAAGTGGTATGTGAATCTATGGAAAACTAAATTATATTAAATGTGTGTAAACTGGGAGCAATTAGAGTAGTGAAACAAAAAAGTGAATTAATGTGTATAGAATAAGACTAAGACTAAAATATCCCCCTTATAGGAATTATATCCTCATTTTAGGCATACAAAATCATGGGATATAAGCATTATACAAAACTATACATATAAAAGCAGTAAAGTGTTAAAAATCGAAAGCTACGCAGATAGCTTATACAGTGGTACTATGGACAGCATTCACTCTGTAACACAATGGTTAGGTGAGTGTTTGCCTAGCTGTCAAGAAAAGAGGAATGGAACAATAACCAGCTTGTATATATTGGTGTAAATACGGTATCTATGTGAGGCACACTCTCCACCATACGTCACCTGAAAATGCTCAGGTTTCAGTGGAGCACCCGACAACAACGGGAGCCTCACACTGACCACATCACCGCACACAGGATAACAGATGATGCACAGCCTGTATCCGCGGAATAGTGTAACACACACTTATACAAAATAGCCAATCCTTCAATACTCAGCCTAGGCACAATGATGCAGAGCCGCCACAGTGCACTGTATCGTCGCCGACTGATGCTCAGTTTCGCCCTGTTAGGGCTTTCTCAAGGCTTATGCTCCGTCTGCTGCGGTTTGGAGTTGGGTTTTCGCGGGCCTTTTAAACAGAATATAGGCTCCGCCCCCTCTTTCCTTCTATTGGTCCATCCTGTGTCACTGAATGACATCACTAACTAAATGGGAGGACTCGGATGAATCTCCTTTAGTGTTCTTAGGTAGCTAACCTCTGATTGTATTTGATAGGGGATCTGTAGCTGTGAACAACAATTTTAATATCCAATACAGGGATAGCTCTGGTATTTTTAATCAAGCTTATATATAGAATGTTACAGTAATTTTCACATCTAATAAATAAATTAATGCTTGACGTAATTAATGTGATTTGAGTTTACACCCACCAGTTAGATTTAGGAACGTAATGTTCTCTCAAATATTAATGTATATAGTAGATGACCTATTATAATATACTTTAACTATGTAGCTATTTCCTAGATTCTATCTAATATGTAGCGATGGTCTAAGATTATTACCTATTATTATTGGGGTGAATTTTAAACATAACTTTTAGTACCAGTGCTTATTTATTTGTTTGCTAAAAACTACATCACGTACATTAGCTATAAAGGGACATGTTGAATAAAGAGAAACATTTTTTAGAAGAAGAAAATCTTTCATAAGTGTGAACCCTCATTCCCTTATACCTCTATAATAAGGCAGGTAAAGGTATGTATATTATCTTCAGGTAACTAAATAAATGGCAGAAATGAGAATCCTTCATTTATGCCACTTGGTGCCTGAGCCCCCAAATCATAAATCCACCTACTCTCCAACTGAAGTAGTTGTATTCTTCGATCACCTCCTCTCAACTTTAGTGGCACTTGATCAACTATATGGAATTTAAAGCCGTCCAGGTTTCGTCCTTGACAATGACGTATGTGTCTCGATACTGGGGTGTCCATCTCTCGAATAATAGAATAGACATGCTCCAGTATCCGTCGGCGTATCTGTCTCTCCGTTTTTCCAACGTAGATCATACCACATTTGCATGTTAACACATATATTACGTATGTTGAGAGACAATTGAAGAATCCATTCAATGGATACCTTTTTCCCGTCTTGGGATGTTGAAAGGCTTTGGCAGGTTCAATATACTTGCAGGCCTTACATCTACTACATCTGTACAGACCATGTGTAATTTTTCCACTTAGCCAACTGGTTTTCGGTTTTTCTTTTACAAAGAGACTCTTTACTAGTGTGTCCTTTATGTTTGGCCCTCTCCGATATGTTACGGAGGCCCTTTCCGGTAGGCATTCTTTTAGTACAACATCATTTTTAAGAAGATACCAGTATTTATTGAGTATATCCAAAATCTTCTCACTCTGACACCCATATGTCATGATGCATCTAACCAGACCTTTTTCATCTTTTGATTCCTCTTTTTTGTGATATAGGAGAGTCTCTCTCTCGTCTATGAGTGCTCTGTGGTAAGCACGTTTCAAGATCCTGTTCGGATAACCTCTATATTTGAATCTTTGTTTAAGATCTTTAGCCTGACTCTTAAAATCATCGATGTTACTGCAATTTCTACGCAATCGCAGATATTGTCCTACTGGGATTCCCATTTTCAGTGATTTGGGATGCTGGCTTTCCCAGTGTAGCAGCA
Source organism: Discoglossus pictus (assembly GCA_027410445.1). Lineage (NCBI taxonomy): Eukaryota > Metazoa > Chordata > Amphibia > Anura > Alytidae > Discoglossus > Discoglossus pictus. Next base: position 259,847,638 of record CM050166.1, on the reverse strand, counting down.
TATTAGTTGATGTCTCCTTTCTGTATGTCATTGTCCTAATTTCACCAGTCTGTTCTTTGATAATACTTAAATCTAAGAAATTAATGGTGCTTTCATGGATCTCAAACGTCAGTTTAAGCCCATATTCATTTCGGTTTAGTGTATTCACAAACTCTTCCTTTTTACCGGTCCATACTATCAAGATGTCGTCGATAAATCTTTTTGGTGAAAGCTTCAAATTTCTCAGAAAAAACTTCATCTCTTTCCCATTTTCCTAAAAAGAGATTGGCATAGTTTGGGGCACATGCCGTTCCCATGGCTGTTCCCTTAATCTGTCTATACCAACATCCATCAAATATGAAGGTATTTTTCGTGAGAATGAACTGTAATAGCTCTAAAATAAGCTCATTCCAATCCTGGTTTCGGTTACCTTGTGTTTCTAGAAAGAAACGTGCTGCGCTCAGACCCAAATGGTGTGGGATGTTACTGTATAGTTGTTCCACATCAATGCTAGCTAGCATTGATGTGGATGGTACCCCAAGGTCATCCAGTTGTCTTAATAGATCAGTGGTATCCTTTATGAAGGACGGTAATGTACACACCATTGGACGTAAATGTTGGTCCACTAAGCCACTGATTCTCTCAGTTAGATTTTGTGAACCTGAAACTATGGGTCTACCCGGTAACGGAAACTTTTTCTTATGGATTTTTGGAAGAGCATAAAAAGTAGCCGAGACTGGTTCCTTAGGCAGGAGATACTCGTGATTAGATTGAAGTAATAATCCGTTCTCAAGTGCTTTATGGAGGATTGCGTCAAGTTCTTCTCTGTATTTTATACCTGGATTACTCGGGAGTTTTTCATAAGTGTCAGTGTTTCTTATAATCCGTAGACACGTCTTGGTAGTCTGTTTTGTCCATCAACACAATGTTA
>CM050166.1:259571728-259831728 GCA_027410445.1 Discoglossus pictus | reverse complement strand
TAGTATGTTAATAACAGTTTATTTAAAATGTAAAACAACATAAATTGCACTCACATTTAGTACAAAAAATACCCAAGTGGAAAACAGATGTCTTTCATACCCGGATACAGCACTTATTTGTATATGCCATGGAGAAAGACTGTAAAGTCGAAACGCGTCTGGCTTTGAAGTAGGTTTGTTACTTTTAGCTGTATTGTGTCCCTGTCACTGTGGATACGCTGCAGGTTTTATTATTTATAACAGGGACTCTTTATTTGTGGCCCATATATCTCATTAGTGCTGGTTTGAGTGTGTTGTGGTAGGGGGGGGGGGGGTCAAAAAGCCCTGTCCCATATTCTATCATACACAAGACCTGCATGAGACTGAAGTGGATCATAATATAAGCCCTGTATTAATATACCGAAAGGAATCTTCATTGGGAGTGCTATTAATAACATAGCATTCCATTGAGGAAGACAACGGACCGATATTGAAGATCCGAGTATGAAAGACATCTGTTTTCCACTTGGGTATTTTTTGTACTAAATATGAGTGCAATTTATGTTGTTTTACATTTTAAATAAACTGTTATTAACATACTACACCATATAGTATCTTTGGCGCTTCTCTACCCCCACCCTTTCTTCTGTTTTTTTACCAAGAGTTGTCTATGTGAACGACAATTTTGAAGAAGATGCAGCCTAGGATTGAAATTGGAGTGGACATTCCATGGACATGAATGCATTTTAGTGCCCTATTTTCGTTTAATATAAGTATATATACTTTTTTAAGAAAGACATTTATACACTAAATATATATATATATATATATATATATATATATATATATATATATATTTCTTTTTTGTGTGGTTATTTTTATATATTTTGAGATACTTTTTTAGCGCTGTATACATATTGGTTTTTAGACAGCTTATTTTGTGCTTATTTTCACTACTCATACCTGGTGGTGTAACATACATTGAAAACAACCATTTTTTTTCCTGTAATCTAATTTCAGTTGCCTGTCTGTGTCAGGCTCACAGCTTATATTGTGCTCAGTGACATAAAACAACACTTTTTTGACTGTAATAGATTGAATAGCAATTGCCTGCCTACAGGCGTGTGTGTGAAGCCTATTGCATCTACTCTGCCAACTTTTGCCAGTGCACAGTGACACTCATATCTGGTGGCACCTTAGATTGCACGCGCAATGCCCCAAATTTGAAGTGGGAGGACCGACCAAGCATCTTTTTCCATCTCCCGCTTCCAAAAATCCATGCCATATACATGTCCCCTGATAGTGGACGTAACCGGGATTAACAGTACACACCTTATAATAACGCAGACAGAGGCAACGCGTATAATCTTCCATGCTGTGCAGTGGAAGCCCCCAGACTCTGACCTGTGTATAATCTTCCATGCTGTGCAGTGGAAGCCCCCAGACTGTGACCTGTGTATAATCTTCCATGCTGGGCAGTGGAAGCCCCCAGACTCTGACCTGTGTATAATCTTCCATGCTGTGCAGTGGAAGCCCCCAGACTGTGACCTGTGTATAATCTTCCATGCTGTGCAGTGGAAGCCCCCAGACTGTGACCTGTGTATAATATTCCATGCTGGGCAGTGGAAGCCCCCAGACTCTGACCTGTGTATAATCTTCCATGCGGGGCAGTGGAAGCCCCCAGACTCTGGGAGTCTGAAGAAGAGGAGTCAGAGGAGGAAGGTGGCTTTGAGGAGGTGGAAGACCAAACACAGCAGGCGTCCCAGGGGGCTTGTTGTCACCTTTCGGGAACCCTTGGTGGCTGGGTGGAAGAAGAGACCTTCAATGACATCAGTGAGGACAAGAAACGGGATATGGCTAGCTTAGTATCCAACCTTGTGCAAATGGGGAGTTTACGGTTGTGCAAAAGGGACTGTTTGCGGTTGTTTGCGATGCATTAAACAGGGAGAGTGGTCTGTTACTGTGAAGCGGGTGGAACCCTTACACTACCTGATCGATACAACATCATATCTGATGTTTTAAAGCATGTTATTCCAAACAATTTAGGAATGTTAGGTGATTTATGCCCTTTTGGCTTAAAACCAGACTCTGCATCAACTATGTAATTTTCTGTGGGAGTTTTGGCATGGATCCCCCTCCGGCATGCCACAGTCCAGGTATTAGTCCCCTTGAAACAACTTTCCCATCACTATTGTGGCCAGAAAGAGTCCCTGTGGGTTTTGAAATTCGCCTGCCAATTGAAGTCTATGGCGGTTCGCCGGGTTCGCCTGTTCGCGAACATTTGATGGAAGTTCGGGTCCGCTGTTCGCGAACCGAAAATTTGATGTTCGCGACATCACTACTCTCCAACTCAAGTCCCCGGTGGGTCGTGGAACAAAATCAGAATAATGTTCCCTCCACTGGGGCCTCTTGCTCTCGTCAGCTGATAGGAAGTGCCCTACTACTTATATACAAGCAAAACACGCAAAGACAGAGCTCATGTAGCTTTTAGTAAGTTTAATTGTCACAAATACACAATTTAAAGGGATACTGAAGTCACCATAAACAACGTGCACCATTAAAGAGAGAGTGAGCAAGTGTTTTTTTCTTTTTTAATATTGATGTTGAATTCATGTTGCTAGAGCCAACAGAAGTAATTTCAGTTTGCTACCTCTGCCTGAATAAGTACCCAGATGGTATCGGGACGGGTTACAAGGGCAAGGAAGTGCACTGTATGGAGCACAAGAGAATACAAGCTCTTCCTCGGCATGCTGCAAAAGCATGCAGAGGGAATGTCCCTCAACCTCGAGAGGTTGAGGACAGGAGGAGACTGAGGGGAAACACAGGGCTTGTGTCCAATGCAAACAGCCGGAGCAGGGGGTTGGAAGGTGCATGTGGCACTCGGGCCTGCAAAGCCCGTGAAGGTAGGTGCAAGAGTCGGGGGAGATGGCATTCTTAATCTCCTGGAACAAGCGCCCCGGAACTTTGAGTGCTGCGTATTCCAGACAGAGTGCAAGCTCCTGGGGTGAGACCCAATCAGAATGCTCATAGTCCAGGAAATCCCTGACTCAGGTCATCCATGCTTGACTAAGGCGGTGGATAATACTGGGGGACTGTAACAGCTGGATTATATAGTGGGTGCTCCGTAAACAATTTATCTCCCAAAGGCACGCCTTGCCGCCAACACCGAGATGTCTCTCCTAATCCCCTCGGGCCTGAGAACAAATAATTGCCAGTCATACCCCATATTGCATAACTGGTAATAGAAGATGGATGCCAGTGCGCACCACTGCGGAGAGGGATCTGCATAGAGGTATCTCTGCAGGTACTGCAAGTGGAAGGTGTGCAACTGGGAGGGGACGCATATCACCCCTTGCCCACCCTCCACCAGAGGCAGACTTGCCACACCCAAAGAGACCTAATGTCTTCCCATCCAGAGGAAATCTAGCAAGCTCCCCTGGATATTGGTGACAAACCCGGGGGTCGGACTCAGACAAATCAGCCAGTGCCAGATTTGAGAAGCCACCAGCTAATTGATAACCAGAGCCCGCCTCCTAAGGGAAAGCATTTTTGCCAGACCCCTCCATTGCCCCAGACGAGTAAGGACACTGTCCTCCAACTTCTTACAGTTGTCTGGGACGGAAGAGTCCGCAGCGGAGAGGTAGACCCCTAAATACTTCATGACATCTGCCTCACACGAGATGTCACAGAATGTGGGAGACAAGGAGTCCACCTGTAGAAAACCCTCTAAAAGGCCTGAGCATTTGGACCAGTTGACCTGAGCAGAGGAGGCAGCTGAATATTTCTCCTGGCACTCTTTTGCCAGCTCAAGATCAACTGGGTTCTGGGCCACAAGGAGCACATCAACAGCATAGGCTGAAAGGACCATGCCTATGTCTGGTTCTCTCAGCACCAGCCCTGTGAGCCTTTTTCTCAACAGGGATAAGAAAGGCTTGATGGCCGGAGCTGTACAGCTGTCCAGACAAGGGACATCCTTTATGTACCCCCGTCCAAATACCAAAGGTACTGTTAGGGACCTATTGATTGTAAGTAAACACTCTGCAGAGGCGTACAGCGTTTTCACATAGCCCACAAATTGTGCACTTACAGTGTGGCTATGAGGTAATGATGGTCCACCCAGTCAAAATCCTTCTCCTGATCTATGGAGAGAAAGGTGAGTGACAGACCAGTCCTGGCAAGAAGTAGGAGATCCCGGACCAGAAAACTGCTGTCCAAAATAGTCTGGCCCGGGGATTGCATAGAACTAGTCAGGGTGAACCAATTCTGACAGCACAGACCCAAGCCTAAGCGAGATGGCTTTTGCTACAATCTTATAGTCTGTGCTGAGCACCGAGACCGGTCGAAAGTTCTTAATAAGGTGGAGATCCCACTTTTTGGACAGCAAGGCAAGTACTGCCCTGCGGCAAGACAGTGGCATCTCCCGGTCTCCAGAGCTTCCCCAAGGACCAAATGGAAATCAGATCCCAGAGTCTCCCAAAAGAATTGGAAAAACTCTACAGTCATTCCATCCAGTCTTGGAGATTTCTCACAGGACATGGCACGGAGGGCTTCAGGAAGCTCCTGAAAAGATATTGGCATCTCAAGCTGCTCCCTTACACTCTCACTGATTGTGGGGAGACCCTCCCATAGCACCCTGCAGGCATCTAGAGAAATAGTTCCGGTGAGTATAGATTTTAATAAAAATTCCGGGCTCTGTCCTGGATGCTCTCTGGATCTGTAAGGGGAGCACCGTCTTTACCTAGAAGACAGGTGATCTGTTTACTATTGCCCCCCTTTTTCTCCACTGAGTAGAAGAGGTGCGAGCTGAGGTCTCGATTAGTCTGTAGAAAACGCAAACTGTTTCACACATGCCACCTTGGCCTGGTGTTGTTCCAGGTCACAGAGGACACCTTTCCTCTCTACATATTCGCTCTGCAGGGATTGGTCCCTACAAGTGGACAGCCTCTGCTCCCTATGGAGCACCGCGCCTCCGAGTGACTCCAGCTCAGATTTGCACTGTTCACTCGCACCCTTAATATACAGTGCCTTGCAAAAGTATTTACCCCCTTGGCATTTTTCGTGTTTTGTTGCCTCACAACCTGGAATTAACATGGATTGTTTGAGGATTTGCATCATTTAATTTACAGAACATGCCAACAACTTTGATGTTTTTTTTTTATTATTGTTAAGAAAACAACACATAGGACAAAATAACAGAAAAAGTCAATGTGCATAACTATTCACCCCCCTAAAGCCAATACTTTGTAGAGCCACATTTTGCAGCAATCACCGCTCCAAGTCGCTTTGGATAATTCTATGAGCTTGCCATATCTTACCACTGGGATTTCTGCCCATTCCTCCTTGCAAAACTGCTCTAGCTCCTTCAAGTTGGATGGTTTGCACTTGTGAACAGTAATCTTTAAGTCTGACCACAGATTTTATATTGGATTGAGGTCTGGGCTTTGACTAGGCTATTCCAACACATTTACATGTTTCCCCTTAACCACTCAAGTGTTGCTTTAGCAGTGTGTTTGGGGTCATTGTCCTGCTGGAAGGTGAACCTCCGTTCTAGCCTCAAATCACGCACAAAGTGGTACAGGTTTTGCTCAAGAATATCTGTGTATTTAGCACCACCCATCATTCCCTCAACTCTGACCAGTTTCCCAGTCTTGGCTGCTGAAAAACATCCCCACAGCAGGATGCTGCTACCACCATGTTTCTGATGGTGTTCTTTGGGTGATGTGATGAGTTGGGTTTGTGCCAGACATAGCGTTTTCTTTGATGGCCGAAAAGTTCAATTTTAGGCTCCTCAGACCAGAGCACCTGCCTCCATACATTTTGGGAGTCTCCCACATGCCTTTTCGCAAACTCAAAATGTGCCATTTTGTTTTTTGCTGAAAGTAATGGCTTTCTTCTGGCCACTCTGCCATAAAGCCCAACTCTATGAAGCGTACAGCTTATTGTCGTTCTATGTACAGATACGCCAGTCTCTGCTGTGGAGCTCTGCAGCTCCTCCAGGGTTACCTTAGGTCTCTGTGCCTCTCTGCTTAATGCCCTCCTCTCCTGGTCCGTGAGTTTTGTTGGGCGGACGTCTCTTGGCAGGTTTGCTGTTGTGCCATGTTCTTTCCATTTGGTTATGATAGACTTGCTGGTGCTCCTGGAGATCATCAAAGATTTGGATATTGTTTTATAACCTAACCCTCACTTGTACTTCTCAACAACATTGTCCCTTACTTAGTCCTTAGAGTTCCTTGTCTTCATGGCAGTGTTTGTTTAGTGGTGCCTCTTGCTTAGGTGTTGCAGCCTCTTTCAAAAAAGGTGTGTATATGTAATGAAAGATCATGTGACACTTAGATTGCACACAGGTAGACATCATTTCACTAATTATGCGACTCTTGAAGTTAATTGGTTGCACTAGAGCTTCTCATGGGCTTCATAACAAAGGGGGTTAATACATACTGTGACGAGGATGGCCGTTTACCACAGGGAATTTTAGAACAAAAGGTTATACAACACATAGATTTATGATGTGGGAGACTTGTTTATTTTAGGACTCATAAACAAGGGTCCAGAAGTAGTAATTAACGTTAAGAAAAAAAGGAAAATAAAAATCTACATAAACTTTCTTACTAAACATTCAGGAACACCCTGACTACACCTGGGAAGCTTCTCTGCTCTGGAGAAATATGATTCACAAAGAAAAAAAAGGAATCCTGTCATGCTACTTCCAGTGGAGGTACTTGTGGATCGGATACAACAGTCTCTGTGGTATAGTGCCACCTTGTGGCCAGGTTACAAACAGTCTATTATATGTGATATAGTGTTACCTTGTGGCCAGGGTACCAGCCCACCCTTCTCTCAGAGTACCCAGGAAACTCACAGAGTACCCTCCCTGTTGTAAATAGGTGGAACTTGCGGAAACAGTCTTGACAGCCGTTGGTATTAAGCATGCTGATGTGCAAAGCCATTACTGCGTGTTAGGAATTGTGCATTCCCCAGCCTCCTGCTAGTGCTAATAGGGCACGCACATTTTTAGGAACTTCCTAAAGTGGATGTGCTCCGCAGTCCAGGAGTTCTTGGCCCTATTGCTGACCTGTCGATATTGCTGGAGAGAGTGGATAATAAACACAATATTTGTCCACTCCTCCAAGACCAGCTGCACCTTCCTTTTCTTTTGCCCATGAAGGGTGCTCTCAAGGAATTGATCTAATTCCTTGGAAGGGATGACCCGCTTAGAATCTGATGTCCCCTCTTGTGGATCACCCCTAGGCTCCTCTTGGCTGAGGGCTTTTAACCCATTGCTGATGCATCCCTGCAGCTTCCGGGGTGCTTTCAGGGGTAGCTGGCTGAACAGCAGTGCTGGCAAGGCTTCCTTACTAGAAGCCTTGGAGCCTTTGTATGCCTCCTCTGCCATTTCCACTGCTGCTTGGGCAGCTTGGATTGCACCGATGTTAGGGTCAGTGGAAGGCTCAGGGGGGTTGACAGGCTCCCCCATGATGTTATCAGTAAAGCCTGCCATATCACCCTCCCCCATATCCACTTCCCCTTTTTTACTTTTATTGAAACCTTTTCCTTTTCTTGTAGTGTGCAGTTAAACTTTAGTTTTCTTTTCTTTCACTTTTCTTAGTTTTTGTTTAACTTATTTTTTTCCCTTTATGTTTAAACTGCAACTATCCCCCCCACTGTTTTTTTCTCCCCCCACTGCTTAAGTTTTTCTGTTTCCTTCTCTCCCCACACAAACAAAAAACCCCAAGCATAAATAAAAATTAAACTTTCCCTACACCAAACAAGATAAAACTGAGTGCTCTAAAGTCTGAAAATATATAAAAAAACAAAACAAGAGTGGAGTGGGTGAGGGAAAGTATCAGGCAGGAAGTGAACTGTTCTGGGCAGCTCAGCTTCTCTGCCTGAAAAGAAAACTTTATTTTTTAAAACTAAAAATCCCACAAAAACTCCCCAAAATTAAATAACCTTGTGCACGAACTGTCTTAACAAAAAGGTGAAAACAGTTTTGGGTTTTCTAATCCTAAAGCTCCTAAAAAGCCCTGTGTTTGTTAGCTCAAAGGACACAACATGCTCTCTAACAGTGTATTTTGATGATGTATAGATACCCGCCAATAGATTCCTAGCCAGGAATCTATTGGCGGGCATTAATACCTCTCTTTTTCTGCTGCCAATTCCTCTTTCAATACCTGAATCTATCTTTGACCACAAATTTGTTGCATTGTTTGCATACTTTTAACATATCAGTAGCTTGGTCAACCAAATCCCCAGTGCATAACACAAATGCAAATCCCAACATCACCAATGAGAAAAAAGGGGGGTACCTTTAGTAATATTAGATAACAACACATCATTAAATAAAATTAAAAAAAAACCTGTAATTGACTTTAGGTCAAAGAAAAAGACAAAGCTAAGGTAGAGACAAATCATTAATCCTCAGTGGGATACATGCTACATAAAGAAGCTCAACTAGCTTCTTTCCCTATAGAAGACCTTAAAGGAGAAACTAAAAAGAGAGTAATTCTCTTATTTCCAATCAGACATGCCAAAAATGTAGCATATATCAATTAATGCTTCTCCAAACACAGGTATATTTATAATCAAATACACAATTTAAAAGCAGTTCCTATCTCTATAATGCCATTTGCTAATGGATGGTCACTTAGACACCCACAAATTATTAATTTCTCTTTCTAAATTAAAATTTCCGGTTTTGGACCAAGGAGTTTGACAAAAAGCCTAATCACAGCTCTACTATTTCTTTGCATTAAACAAAAAAGACATCAGGGAAGTCTAATGCCATCTAATTTCATCACTTCGTTACATAGTTACATAGTAATTAAGATTGAAAAAAGACTTTCAGTCCATCAAGTTTAACCTTTTAAGATCTCCTCTGGTCTGCAATATGCGGATTAGTAATTAATTAATTAGTTGTTAATTATTAATCAATTATTTAATTATTTATTTTTAATTTAATTTTTATTTTTAAATTATGAATTTATCCAGAGGAAGGCAAACAGGAAAAAAAACCAAGTGAAACTTAGCCAATCATCTCAAAGGGAAAAAAAATAATCCTTCCTGACCCCAGATACTGGTGATCGGATATCTCCCTGGATCAATACTCTCTCTCTTTTATTATCCAGGATAATGCCGAATTCCCTTTTTAATTAGATATCTTTAAAAGGGGACTTGATTTATATCTATCGAATCCGCTGTCACCACCTCTTCTGGTAGATAATTCCACAGATTAACCACACTTACTGTGAAGAACCCTTTTCTTTCTTTAAGGTGGAATCTTTTTACTTCTAACCTCAAGGGATGTCCTCTTGTCAGTTGAAAACCTCTGGGCACAAAAAGCTCCCTTGACAAATCGTTATACTGACCCTGGATGTATTTATATAAGGTAATCATATCTCCTCTTAGACGCCTTTTTTCTAGAGAAAATAAGTTTAATTTGGTTAGTCTTGCTTCATAACTTAGCCCCTCCATTCCCCTTATTAGTTTTGTTGCCCTCCTCTGTACCATTTCCAGCTCTAAAATGTCCTTTTTATGAAGTGGTGCCCAAAACTGTAATCCATATTCCAAATGAGGGTGTACTAGAGATCTGTATAGTAGCAGAATTATATTTGCTTCCCTTGCTTCTATACCCTTTTTAATACATGCTTATATTTTATTTGCCTTTGCAGCTGCTGCTTGGCTTTGAGCACTGTTACCTAAGTGGTTGTCCACAAGCACTCCCAAATCCCTTTCAATATCTGATACACCTAGATTTGCTCCATTAAGATTATAAATTGCATGGCTATTTTTCCTTCCCAGATGCATAACCTTACATTTATTCGTATTAAATCTCATCTGCCATTTAGATGCCCATTCCTCAATTTTATGTAAATCCCCTTGGAGGGAAAGCACATCATTTTCTGATTTAATTACCTTGCACAACTTTGTGTCATCAGCGAAAATGGAGACCCCACACTCCAATCCTACCTCTAAGTCATTAATAAATATGTTAAAAAGGAGAGGACCTAATACTGAACCCTGAGGAACCCCACTTACCACATTAGTCCAATCGGAGTATGTTCCATTTACAACAACCCTTTGCTTCCTGTCTTTTAGCCAGCTCTCAATCCATGAACAGATATTTACTGCAATTCCTGTATCCCTTAGTTTGCCCAATAGTCTCCCATGTGGCACTGTATCAAAAGCCTTTGCAAAATCCAAAAAGACTACATCCACTGAGTTGCCTTGATCCAGGTTCCTACTAACCTCCTCCTAATTAGATTTGTTTGACATGACCTATCCCTCATAAACCCATGTTGACTCCTACTTATAATCCTGTTCAAATAGACATATTCTTGTATATTATCCCTTATTAACCCTTCTAAAAGCTTCCCCACTACAGAAGTGAGGCTCACTGGTCTATAATTCCCCGGATTTGCTCTTGCTCCCTTTTTAAATATAGGTATCACATCAGCTTTTCTCCAGTCATCTGGTAGAGACCCTGTGTTGAGTGAATCTTGAAAAATTAAATATAATGGTTTGGCTATTACAGAACCCAGTTCCCTTAGTACCCTTGGATGTATTCCATCAGGACCCGGGGCTTTATTAACATTTATTTTTTCCAACCTCTTTTGGATTACTTCCTGTGTTAACCAATTATTTGGCAAAGGTAGTGTAGCCCCATTATGTCGCAGTGTCCCAACCACTGGTACCTCCCTTGTGTATACCGAAGAAAAGAACCTATTTAGCTCATCTGCCTTTTCCTGGTCACTAATTTTCAGACAGCCTGTTTCACATTGTAATGTTCCTATAGCTTCCTTCCTCGCCTTCTTCCCATTAATATACTTAAAAAATATTTTAGGGTTAGTCTTACTCTCTTTTGCAATTAATTTTTCATTTTCTATTTTAGCCAGTCTAATCGCGCTTTTGCAAGCCTTGTTGATTTCCTTGTATTCCCGTAAAGCAGTCTCTGTCCCCTCTTGTTTGTATAATTTAAATGCCTGTTTTTTACTCCGTATCTTGATCTTTAAATCATTGTTAAGCCACATGGGTTGTGATTTACTCCTTTTACTTTTATTCCCACACGGTATATGCCGATGTGTATGTATATTTAGTAAGGATTTAAATGTTGTCCATTTATGTTCAGTGTTTTTACCTATCAGTTCTCTGTCCCAGTCTATACTTTGTATTGCTGCCCTTAGACCGTTAAAATCTGCCCTTTTAAAATTAAGAGTTTTTGTGGGCCCCTTAAAATGTTGTTTTTTTAATTCAATCTCAAATGAGACTGTGTTGTGATCACTGTTTCCCAAAGGTTGCCCTATTTCAACATTTGATACAATATCAATATTATTTGTAATGAGTAAATCTAAGATAGCTTCATTTCTAGTAGGCTCCTGTATAACCTGGGCCAGATAATGATCCCTGAGTGTGCTCAAGAACCTGCTCCCCTTAGACGAACTGCTGGTCTCATTTATCCAGTTTATTTCAGGGTAATTAAAATCTCCCATTATTAGAACTTGCCCGTGCTTAGCTGCATTTCCAATCTGTAACAATAATTGTATTTCCTCACTTTCAGCTATATTTGGGGGTTTATAGCATACTCCTACTAATATTCTTTTGGAATTTGCTGCTCCGCTATTTAACTCTACCCACAAACATTCAACTTTATCACTAGGTCCACCATAAATATCTTCTCTGACTATAGCCTTAAATTCAGGTTTAACATACAGACAAATCCCTCCTCCTCGTTTACCATTGCCTCTATCTTTCCTAAATAGGTTATAACCATCCAGATTAACAGTCCAGTCATGAGATTCATCCCACCACGTTTCGGAATGCCTATTAAATCCCATTTTTCATTAATTGCTAATAATTCTAACTCTACCATTTTTCCTGGCAAGCTTCTGGCATTAGCAAGCATACACCTTATGTTATGAGTCTGTAGTTCTGAATTGCCTGCCACTGAACTTGAATTACTTAGTACTACCTCCCTATTGACTAAACTACCCCTCCCCCCATCTCCTCCCCTATGAGTTGTTAATTCATCCCTTATACCTTCTACACTTTCTACCCCATTACTTATATCTAGGCCCTCCCCCCACCTACTAGTTTAAAAACTCCTCCAGCCTTTCTACCATCCGAACCCCTAGTACAAAAGCTCCCTCATCATTAAGGTGCAATCCATCCCTACTGTAGAGATTGTACCGAAGTGAGAAGTCAGCCCAGTGCTCTAAAAAGCCAAACCCCTCCTTAGTGCACCACATCTTTAGCCACGCATTAACCTCCCTAATCTCCTTCTGCCTCCCTGGGCTAGCACGTGGCACTGGTAGTATCTCAGAAAATACTACCTTGGAGGTCCTTGCCTTCAGCTTATTACCTAGTTCTCTAAAATCATTCTTTAGGACACTCCATCTTCCACTAACTTTGTCATTGGTACCAATATGTACCAAGACCGCCGGTTCATTTCCAGCCCCTCCCAATAATTTGTCTACCCGATCCACAACATGACGAACCCGAGCAACCGGGAGACAGCAAACTGTTCGATTGCTGGGATCTGGGTGACAAATCACCCTATCTACCTTCCTAATAATAGAGTCCCCTACAACCAAAACCAAAACCTGTCTGTTCTGCCTATTCTGCCCTCCCTCTTCTCCAGTAGAGCTGTTCGCCTGGCTGTTAGAGGGAACAGCTCTATCTGCATTGCCATTCCTGAATGGACATTGCCAACAGTTTCACTCAATCTGGCAAATCTGTTGTTGTTTGCCAACTCAGAACTGGCCTGCCTCCTCCTGTTCCCCCTGCTTCCCCTTGTAACTGTAACCCAGCTGCCTCCCTGGACATCCTCACTAGCCCCAGCTCCACCCTCCATGCTAGGCCCAGCTAAACTGTGCTCAGTGAGCACCAACCCCCTTTCCAGTGGAGCAATATCACTAAGTGCTGCAATTCTCCTCTCCAGATCTCCAATTTGAGCTTCCAGAGAGGCAACATGCTCACACCTCTCACAGAGATATGGACCCTGGATCATCTGTTCCAGTAATGCATACATATGACAGGATGTACACTGAATAAGGTTGCCACTGGACTGACTCATAATTATTATTATTGTCTACGAAATTTCAGTGGGAAAAATAAAGAATATAATATAATATATTTATATAAGTTTACCTCCTTTGTACTATAAATCTGCCCTCCCTTTTCTTTAAAGGCCCTCCTTTTATTTAAACTCCTAGGCTTTTACTAGAATTGCACTTGATACTGAAAATGCTCGCAAGCTCACAAGTTCCCCTTCTCCGGTTTCTATTAACTTCTGCCTTCTCGCCTGGGCACAATTAGTGCACTCTGCAATTTATCAGCCTTTACTTGTAAGGTAAATCCACTTGTAAACAGGCCCCAAACCAGCTCCCAAACCTTTTATCCTAGTTTAACAGTCAAGCCACACCCCTCTCACCTGGGCACACTTAGTGCACTCTGCAGTTTATCAGCCTTTACTTGTAAGGTAAATCCACTTGTAAACAGGCCCCAACCCAGCTCCCAAACCTTTTATACAAGTTTAACAGTCAAGCCACACCCCTCTCACCTGGGCACAATTAGTGCACTCTGCAGTTTATCAGCCTTTACTTTTTAAGGTAAATCCACTTGTAAACCATGTGTTGTATCACAAGAGTTTAACTTCTACATTGTTTTACTTTGACAAAAAAAATGTCTTGCGATAGTGTCAGAATAACCTGCAAGACTTCAGTTCAGACATTATGTTGTATCATTTTAATACCAATATATTACAGTTGTCATGCATAAAGTCCGATATTGTACTACGAGAATTTGACTTTGACAGAATAGTACACTTTGAAAACAATATATTGTGTTGCAGAGTAACTCGTGAGAGTTCAACTAAGTGCAGGATTTTCACTATTGTGATATTTCTTCTAATACCTTGCGTAAGTTACAATTTTATTTTGCGAGAATTTAACTTTCACTTATGTTATGGATGGCAATTAGGAAAATGTAGTTTTATGTTATTATGTTTGTCTGCCATATCCTTTTATTCCTTACTCACTTATGTATGTATAAATGAGAAGAAGATTACTAAAAATGGAGGTTACCTAAGATGGAGGATGGACTACATCCAGTCATAACAAGATGGCTACAGAACTACAACTGGGAGTGGCCTGATGATGCAAACATCCGTGACCAAATAAGGATACAGGCACCGCCTGCCTTCTAGACCAATTAACTGATCCTTCCTCAACTGACCACTATGACGACAACAGACTGCAGATCTTTTTGAACCAATCAATAAAGCTATTAATTCCTAGACAAAGGAATCATGTGACGTTTGATCAGATAATGTTTTTATTTATAAACTTGTACACTGCCATTTTGGAATAGAGCGCTTTGAGAATTATTATACAGAAACACTGTGTCTGTGTCTTATTTCTCTGGGATGTGCACATCCAACACTAATTGGGAAAGGAACAGATATCTATCTCAGACTGCTGTGGTCTGATCCAAATCACTTATAACACTTGTCACTAATACTCTTGTGAAAATTTAACTTTCATAATATGTCACATTTAATGTCAATATATCACCCTAAAATTTCTGATCTTATGGTAAGAACTTAACTTTACACTATCAAAAAGTATTCATCTCAAATTAAGTCACGAGAATTTAACTTAGGCAATATCATCCTGATAACAATGTATTACAGTTTTTGGTGTGAAAATATCTTGCGGTAATTCCACTCTTATGTTAGTTATTGCTTTTTTGTGAGAGAAGCAGAGGCTACTAATTAAATTTATCAACATAGTTGGTAACTTTTTGATAGACTATCACTGGCAATAGTTTTACTTCCATTTCGTTACATGTATCATGCCATTCATTTCTGATTATTTTTAATCTTCCAACATTATTATGTCCACAAAATGTTAACTGTTCTAACCTACTGATTACATCATAATGATTCCAACTGTATAACTGTATCAGCAATTCTACTTACAGAAAGGTATACCTTTCTATTTACAGAAATGTATACTAAAATGTGGATAAATAAGATCTCTCAATTTTGGCATTATTAAGGTAAATATGCACTATTATCATCTTTATAGAAGTTTAATGTTGTTAAAAACAAAAAGTAAACCTATTGCCAGTGTTATTCTATCAAAAACTTAACAACTATGAGCCCCATATAAATCAGGTGATTTATATTAGGGGAGTGCTGTAAAAAGTCTGCAGGAACCTTTCAACAACAGTATATAGATCTTTTGCTCCCCTACATTAGGGCATTCAGCTCTCATCCATAAATCCTTGCCTTCTCAGTAAGAGTTTTCAGTGTGCGAGCACCCAAACCAAGCTTTACAGATGAAAAACAGCTCTAGGAGCCAATAGAAAGCCCTAACGTCATGCCCTGGGGATTACTTCCATTTAAATCCCCACTGGGCATTCCTTACCCCTGCTGACTGCCCTATCACCCTATCTACATAACCATGGGATCTATACAGACCCCATAGAATATACAGTTAAACCCCTTGCACCTAAAATTAACCCCTGAAAAGCCAGGGAGCCCGGGCACCTAACATTAAACCCCACCTGCAGCGCGAGTCCATAAAGGATTACCAATTAATTTATTATCAACATAGGGCCTCATGTAAATCTCAGAAAAAAACACCTATGTGTGCCCTAACTAATGAGTAAACCCTACCTAGCTATGTTAATCCCCCTGCCATAAAAGATTGCGAGCAAACTGCTATGGATCACTGCTCCGAGTTAACTTCATGACAAAACCGAAAAGCAAGGCAGAAAACACCATTGAGTTTTGCCCTGACAATAAATTACAAGTTGATAATAAATTAATTAGTAGCATCTGCTTTTCTCACAAAAAAGCAATACCTGACATAAGCAGGAGTCTGTCAAAGTGGAATTCCGCACAAGATATTTTCACACGAAAAAATGTAATACATTGTTATCAGGATGATATTGCCCAAGTTAAATTCTCGTGACTTAATTAGAGATAAACGCTATGTGTCAAAGTTAAGTTTTTACAATAAGATTAGAAAGTTTAGCCTGATATATTGACATTAAATTTGATATATTGTAAAAGTTGTATTTTCGCAAGATTATTTGTGACAAGCGTTATAAGTGAAAGTTAAATTCTCGTAAAATTAAATTGTAACTTACACAAGATATTAGTGCATTATTGTCACTATTGTGATATTTCTTCAAAGTTGAACTCTCGCAAGTTAATCTGTAACTCACACAAGGTATTGTTATCAAAATGTACTATTCTTTCAAAGAAAAATTCTCGCAATACAATATCGGAATTTATGTGCGACAAGCGTAATGTATGACTTTACTACCAATATAACATAGTTGAAGTCTCGCAGGTTATTCTGGGACTCGCGCAAGACATTATTACAAAAGTAAAACAATGTAGAAATGGCGGGCTAATTAAACCCAAATGCTGCAAACACTTTATTGTGTTTGATAAAGCCACTTAGAAGTGACAAAACAGACGTTACCCTGATTAGGCTTTTTGTCAAACTCCTTGGTCCAGAACCGGAAATTTAAAGAAAGAAAAATCAATAATTTGTGAGAGTCTGAGTGACCATCCATTAGCAAATAGCATTATAGAGATAGGAATTGCTTTTAAATTGTGTGTTTGATGTTAAATATACCTGCATTTGGAGAAACATTAATTGATGTATACTACATTTTTGGCATGTCAGATTGGAAATAAGAGAATTACTCTCTAGTTAGTTTCTTCTTTGAGGTCTTCTATAGGGACAGAATCTAGATTTGGGGCTCCAAGTTAGTTGAGTTTTTTTAGGTAGGAGGCATCCCATTGATGATTAATAGTTTGTTTATAGCTTAGCTTTGCCATTTTCTTTGACCTGAAGTCAATTGCAGGGCTTTTTAAATTTCATTTTATGCAGGATTGTTACCTAAAATTGATAAAATGGATAGCTCTAGCTTTATTAAATAGTTTGATTTACACCTTATGGAATGACCACCCTAGTACAAATGTTTTATTGTATGCAGAAAGACAAACCTTCTCTTGAAGTCCACTAGTAATATCACTAATACATGTTAAACAAGATAGGCACTAACTATGACTGACTCCCATTTTTCAGCCAATATCATATCCACTGCTATGTTTGAATCCAGTCCATGGTTATGAAGTTTAAGAATTGGTTTATTGTGGAGGTTAATGTCAAATGCCTTATGAAAAATAATAAAGATTTGCCACATCTACTCTTCCAGCCTGGTCTGTAACTTTAGTTACAAAAGCAAAAAAATTCAGACGTTTTAATCTGGTATGATGTTTCTGCACTAAATCCATGCTGCTTTTAATCTTGTAAATGATAATATTTTAGATATTATTCCCTGCTGTCCTTTTTGTGAAGTTATAATAAATTAGTAGTTATATTGTAATTTGGAACTACTGTATACTCGAGTATAAGACAAGTTTTTCATCCTTTTTTTAGGGCTGAAAAAGGCCCCCTTGGCTTATACTCGAGTCACCCTGTGTCCCTTTCCCCCATGTCTCTCCACCCCCGTGTCTCTTTCCCCCCATGTCTCCTACACCCCGTGTCTCTTCCAACCCCGTGTCTCTTCCAACCCTGTGTCTCTTCCAACCCTGTGTCTCTTCCACCCCTGTGTCTCTTCCACCCCTGTGTCTCTTCCACCCCCATGTCTCTTCCACCCCTGTGTCTCTTCCACCCTTGTGTCTCTTCCACCCCTGTGTCTCTTCCACCCCCGTGTCTTTCCAACCCTGTGTCTTTCCAACCCTGTGTCTCTTCCACCCCCGTGTCTCTCCACCCCCGTGTCTCTTCCCCTCTCCCTCCCCTGTGTCGATTTCCCGCTCTCCCTACCCTCTGTCTCTTTGCCTCCCCCCTCTCTTATCATCCTCCTCATCCTCCCTCCTCAACCCCCCTTCTCATCCTGAACCTCACTCCTCAACCACAACCACCCGCCAAAAACCTCAACCCCCCTCCTCATCCTCAACCCCCCTCCTCATCCTCAACCCCCCTCCTCAACCCCCCTCTCTAATTACCTCCCCCTCTCCCTTTCCCCTCACCTACCTTCCATCAGCTGCTCTTCCACTCCTCCGCGTGTCTTCCGGCTGTGTCGGGACCCGGCATATGCTAATGATGTGACGTCACGTCATTAGCCGGGTCCCGAAAAAGCGGGAAGATGCGTGGAGGAGCAGCTGATGGAAGGTAAGTGAGGGGAAAGGGAGAGGGGGAGGTAATTAGAGAGGGGTAAAGTGAGGAGGGGGGTTGAGGATGGAGGATGGGGTGGGTGGTTGAGGAAGGAGGATGATAAGGGAGGGGGAAGGAAAGAGACACAGGGGAGGGAGAGACACAGGGGAGGGAGAGGAGGGGAAGAGACACGGGAGGGAGAGGAGGGGAAGAGACACAGGGGAGGGAGAGGAGGGGAAGAGACACAGGGGAGGGAGAGGAGGGGAAGAGACACAGGGGAGGGAGAGGGGAGAAGAGACACAGGGGAGAGGGGGGGCACAAGAAAGGGGCACAGAGGGCACACAAGAGGGGGACACAGAGGGCACAAGAGGGACACAGGGGGCAGCACATTTCCCACCCTCAGCTTATACTCGAGTTACTAAGTTTTCCCAGTATTTTGTGGTAAAATAGGTGCCTTGGCTTATACTCGGGTCCAAAGCATTGCCTGACCCTGAAGCAGGGAATCACCATACCTGACATCCCAGTCCGGAACACCTCCAGACAGGGGTAAGAAAGAACATCCAGTAGGACTACCCATAAGAACCTACTACAAATACACGGATCATCTTCCCGACACACCTCCCCTGCGCTACGCCTAAGATGGACACACACACCCGACATCCTATTCCACTTATACTCGGGTCGGCTTATACTTGAGTATATCCGGTACTCAATAAATTAAAAAGTTTAGCAAATGTTCATACAAATTCCGATTCAAGCACCTTCTGAACCCTTTGAGCAAAAATGTCCTTGTTTTCCTCTGCATAACTATGAGCATTGTTTATAAAGTGACACAGTAATGGTTCCAAGTATGTTATCATTTAAAACTATAGGTAAGGACAATCACTTTTTAAACTGAAAGAAATTTAAACATGTTTTTATCTATCAGTCAGTCTTTCTGATCCATCCATAACAGGCAGAAATAATATTATCTTTAGTATTTCAAAATGGTTTCCTTTATTTCTGTAATCTCCTTTTTGTGATGTGGTAGTTATTAGAGTCCTTCTTGGAGCACAAAAGAAGATTATATCCATCTGCAGTATTCCTGTAATGAAGACTCTCCTCTGAAAATACAGGGACTCCATCATGCCCTCAAATGTTATTTTATATATTTTGAAAGACAGGGATAGTAAATAACATGCTTTAATTTTATATCTATAATTTTGGTGGGTGGAATATTACAACTACATACATTTTAATTCTTACGTTTGCTTGTTAGATTCTGCAGGAACATACTTTGGATAATATTGTCTATACAGAGAGCTCCCAATATTTTCTTTATTTTTTTTCTTAAAAAGAGTATACTATAAATATGGTCCCTTAATTTAACACAATATAAGAATAGAAAAAATAATATAATGTCTTTGTTTTGTATAGATATCAGTTATACCATTTAATTTTACCAGGAATAAAGTAAGAAAATGTTTAGTTTAATAAAATCTGAGCGTTACTGAATATGTGGTTGAATCTTAAGAGATTGTGAAAGTAGTACAGAATTTATCTCTGAATTACATTACAAAGACAGAGTTAATAGCCAAACAATAAAATAAATATTTATGGAAAGACATAAATTGGAGTCATCCCTTGCTAGAAATGTAATATCCTACTGCTTGTCTCAGGTTACATCACTGTTGATTGGACCAAGGAGCAGCAGGATTTGTGGGTTAAGATATTTGACTTATAAGATGATAGCAACATTTATAACACTTTTTCTTGTAAAAAGTACATTTTACAGGCAACAGATATTGCAAGATGTGTACACTTCTTTGATAAGAATTATGTAAGACATAAAGAACATTCCTATAAAATGTCAATAAATCCCATTTACAAAAACAAAAATCACTAAATAACTGTAAAATATGTAATATTGAACTTTTTCCAAAAACATGGACCATTGCTAAACATCTGTTGGACGTAAAACAGGGTACACTGTGAGAATGGTTTATGTATCCAGCAGAAAAAGAGAGGTACTAATGCTACTCTACCGATCCCTAGTTAGGTTTCACCTAGAATAATGTGTACAGTTTGAGACTTTATCTTAAAAAATGTATTAACAAAAAAAAATGAGTAGGGTGACTAAGATGGTGCATTGTGTAGAAGAAAAAAACTTAAAAAAGGCTTCAAGTACATTTCAGGAGGGAAGTATATTCTAGAAAAAAATAATGCAAGAATGTGGTCATGATTTGAACGGAGAAAGATAGAGTGTTAAAGAGAAAAGGTAATACTTTACAGAGAGGATAATAGATAAGTTGAGCGGCCTTTTAGTAGAATTGCGACTAGATATTCAGCCTCTTTAAGGAATTAAATCCAAGGTATCCAAAACTATAAGTTTTGTCAAATAGTATACTTTAGTAGAAGTAGCAGGGTTAATAGCATTTGAATTCAAGCATGCCCAGAATAAGATCACACAGAAGCTTAAATAAGGCAAACTTTTAGATAGACAGTATGGGCAGAATAGATGGGTGACCTTTCTTCTTTTCTACTGTCAAACCTATGTTTCAATGTACTTGGTGCAAATAAAAAATAAATTAAAATGTTTACTTTAGAGACAAGGAAGATTAGAAAATGTACCTTTAAACAAATATGTTACTATAAATGTAGACTGACATTAACATTTAAGAAAGGCAATAATTAATGTCTTCCGAGAACTATGACATTTAATTTGTGCCAACAACTCTACAGGTCTTAGCACAAAGGAATCTAGGTGATATATCACTTTAACAGACATATATACAGAATGGTAAGGACTTGCAGATAAGCTGGAGCAATTTCTGTAATGCTAAAAATTGGTACATACCTTTGTCCACCCAGGGAATTTCACAAATGTATCCTGAGGCAAATCTGGTATGCCACTAGGAATATCAAAACTCCCTTCGTAAAAAGTAGGTACTCTATAGTTGGCTGTCCGATAGTGATATTTCTTTGATAACAGTCTATTGATAACAGCACTGTCTATGTCTAACGGGTACATTGTCCAGTTAGTGAGTAATGTATAATTGAGAGTAAGGTTGGTAAACAAACCCTGGAATTCAAACAAAAGAAAAAGTATTGAAGTAGTAAACAATAATTAGGAAAATATTTTTTCAGATTAAAAGGACACTGGAAACACTTTTACCTTCTGAAACACATCAGAACTGGCTACATTTTGAAATCCCATTTATTTAAACAATATTATTCTTTAAATATACAACATTTTATCAATGTGGCTCAATTTATAAACTTGGATTGATCATGCAACAGCCCTCGGAGGCTGGTCCCATTTAGCCAATGGTCAAGAATATAGCTGTATGAGATAAATTTGTGTGCAAATGAGAACTACATGTTCATCCTTATTTTACTGTATCTTAGACCCTTGTGGTTGTTGTTTAGTTGCTCAGTCATGTCCGACACTCTGTGACCCTATGGACCACCACACGCCAGGCATATATGTCAGCCACTGCCCCTTTGAGCTCCAGCATACTCATGTTAATTGCTTCAATTACCTTATCTATCCATCTCCACCCCATTCTTTGTGTGCCTTCTGTCTTTCCCAGCATTGGGTCTTCTCTATGGCATCCTGCCTTTTTATGATATGGTCAAAATATTAAAGCTTTAGCCTCGCGATCATACTTTCAAGTGAACAGTTTGGCTGATTTCTTGTAGTATTGATTGACTGGATGTTCTTGCAGCCCAAGGGATTCTAAGTAGGAGGAAAGGCTCACAATGAATCCCGTCATTTTAGATGGGCAAGTTCCTAGTTTGTATATAATTCTCCACATTTTTATTTTTTGGAACAGTTTTCTTGCTAGGTCTTATTTCCTTACATGTCAGCATTTAATGTTCTACTGACTGCAAATTCTTTTTTTCTTTCTTTTCTACTCCCGATAGCCAATTATCATAATTTCAAATATCTAAAAATGAACAAGTCTGCGCTTTCTAAAATAACTATAATAATCAATACTATGTTACATTTTAAGATGAACAACTTCTGTCCAAAGTTCTATCCACCATGTCTAGTCCCATAAATCTATTATTTACCTCCACTAAAATAAGATATATTATTTATTTAATTTCTGCTTGGTCTGGTGGTTTTCCCTCTTTTCCTCAGTTTAATTTTGAACTTTACAATAAGAAGCTTATGATTTGCTCCACAGTCAGCTCAAAGTCCTGTTTTTGCCGACTTTATAGAGGTCCTCCATCTTTGGTTATAAAGTATGTTGTTGTTGTTCAGTCATTCAGTCGTGTCTGATTCTCTGTGATCCTATGGACCACAGCATGAATGGCAAATATTGTGTCTTGTTGTGTTCATCCATATGGTTTTCATGGCAAAGATACTGGAGTGGGTTACCATTTACTTCTCCAGTGGACAGCAATTTGTCTGACCTCTCTGCCCATCTTGGATAACCTTACATGTTATAGCTCACAGTTTCACTGAGGTACTCAAGCCCCTTCACCACGACAAGTTAGCTATTCAGAATGGGATAAAGTATATAGTCAATCTGATTTCTATATTGTGATATCCATGTGTAGAGTCATTACTGGAAGAGGGCGTTTACTAGAGACTAGAGTATTATATTGACAGAATTCTACTAATTTCTGACCTGCTTCATTTTGTACTCCAAGGCCAAATGTGCTCATTATTCTGGGTATCTTTTGGTTTACTACTTTGGCATTCCAAGTAATATAATTCCTTGGCTTTGAATCTAGGAGGTGCTGGCAATCCTCATAGAATTGGACGACTTCAACCTCTTTAGCATTCATGGTTGGAGCATCGACTTCGATTACTGTGATGTTAAATGGCCTGTCTTTAATTCGAACTGAAATCAATGGCTACTCCATTTCTTCTGCTGGATTCTTGGAGACCATCATAAAACAATTCGATTATATTTTTGTCATGCAACTGTATTACAATTATTAAATGACAGCTTAAGTTTGCAACTATTATGCAGTTATCTTGAAAATCTAACTCTAAACCAAATAAGATATTTCTAACATATTAATTTACATAGTATTTGAGGTTGAAAAAAAGATTTTTAGTCTGCCAAGTTCAACCTTTTTAGATATTCCTCTTATTCATGGATTAACTGTTAGTTACTCCAGAGGAATGCAAACAAAAAGGCCCCAATGAAACAATGGCAATTGTCTCATAGAGGGAGAAAAAAATATCTCCCTACCCACAAATACTGGTAATCGAATTACTCCCTGGACCAATACTGCTCCTTCTCTAGTTATCCCAGATAACCCTGAATTAACATTTTATTCAAAAGTATATCCAATCCCTTTTTAATGTTTTCTATTGAATCTGCTGTCACAACCTCATTTGGTACAGAGGACCACAGTCTAACTTTCCTGTGAATAATCCTTTCCTTCCTGTCAGTTGAAGACCACTTGACATAAGCTTATAATGACCTTGAATGTATTTATAGAAGGTAATCATATCCCCACTTAACGTACAATTATTTATTTTATGTGTCAGATAACAAATGGATATGCAGTTCATGTGTATAAAAAATATCCCTTTGACAAATCATCCCTTAACTTACCTTAAAGTCATTAATGAATCTTCCAAAATTAACTCGGCCCATGCTCTCCACTAGCAAGTCAAGTTGTGCCCCTGCAGAGCCCGTTATATTGATGGCAACCTGCTTGCTCCTTTCAAGGATTCCTTGAGGCACCTACAAAATATTGTCACATAGACAAAGACTGTTTTAAAGTAATCAAGATTAAAAACATCATGAGTCTAAAACGTGTTTTCATTTGTTTAAATGTTATTACCATGAAACTCCGTTATGTTTACTTTTACTACAAAAAACTAAAAGAACTATATGTGAGGGATGTATTTTGAATTCTGATTTCTACCTCAAAGATTTAAGATGAGAGAAAAAATAACTTTAATATTTAAGTTTATGTTTAAAACATGTTTTTTTAACATGCAAAATATAAATATTTTGTTTTCCTCATTGTGATAAACTGCTCTACTTTTCATATTTTGGCAAATATGTTAATGAAGAAATGGGATTTCCTTCTCTAAGCTCTAGAAGGGAAGCAATAATCAAAGGCATTAAAAATTAAGTACTAATCACTTACTACTAATCATTGTACTGTAAATACATACACACAGAACATATTTAGATTGTTGTGACATTGTGGGTAAAATATTATATATATATATATATATATATATTATGTACTTGATTGTCTAATGGATTTGTTGTTGCCACTGTAAACACATACATACTTATTGTGTGATAATTTTTCATATGAGGGGTTAAATCATTTTTCTAGTATGTCAATATTTCTGAGCCTAATAATTGTTTTATCAAGTGGGACATGAGCCAGAGCCAAATAATTTTAGATGGCTTAGAAGAGGAAGGAATATAGAAATGTCTCAAGAAAGATACGCCCAGGCTTATGCACTTGTGTTAAATTCTTCATTGTCTTCAACGAGTATTATCCAACAGGTGTAGATAGGGACACAAAGGTTTATTCAAATATAAAGAAGAAAAATAATTAATTTGGCTCAAAGTCTAATTCTTATTTGTACCATGGAGCGAGTTTATACACCATTTTATTGATATATCTTAATTATGCATGTATGGGGAGGCTATTGCAATTGGTTGAAATGAGCCCTGTGATGGGGAGTGGGTGAAAAGGAAAGAGTTTATCTATTAGGACAAAGGGAAGATTTTTCCATTATGTGAGAAACTTGTTACATTACAACATAAGCAGCCTTCTACTAATTCTATGCATTTTGAGATGTTAATTGCTGATCTACGAACATGCCCTATCTCTGAATGTAAATACCAAATATATTCTACGGCAAAGACATCTAATTGTTATCCAAGTTTGATAAGATTTTGTACTCTTTTTGCTAATTGCTATCTTGATTTATTTGAAAATAGATTGTTTTTAAATTGTTTGTTGTAAAATCACTTCAAATGATTTTGGTCCCATGTGTGATCTTTCTTCAAATAGTTTGTTTTCACATGTTTTGATTCACTTGTTTATTCTTGGTTTTGCTATTCTTTCAATAAACTATGTTCTGCATAAGGTGTATACAATAAACTGATCATTGAACTCAAGAAAATGTATTATTCTATACATTGTAATATTTGTATCATATCCAAATTGCATGTGAAGATGCAGTTGATATTTAGATGAGTTTCTTTTACCTTTTTATACACATGCCGTTTTTACAAATCTTATTGATCACTATTAAAAGAACATAATCCCCCCAAAAGTGTAGAGAATCATAAGATTGGTCATGCATTTTAGATGCCATTCTTGATGCTGAATCTTTTCACTGCAAACTCTACACACACAGAGTTGTGGATTCACTGTACGGTGTGCCCATCAAGGTGCACTAATAACTTCATCAAACTTTACAGTGCATGGGCTAAAATATTTTGTATAGATTGAGTAGAATTACTATTTGGCTAGTACGTCTAGTATATAGCTCAATAAGAAGTATATAGCTTAATAAAAAGCAAAATCTGCACTAGATTAGTGAAGCGTTATTTAATCATGATTAGTTAAGCGTTATTTAACCTTCCTAGCGGTAACCACGAGCCACACTTGGGGTTACCGCAGGGAGGATCGGGAGAGGGCCCAGTGCTGCCGAGCTAGCCTGGGCCCCTCATCACACCATTCCTCCTCCTTGCTCGTCCCCATCTTCCTCCTCCCGATCCTCCTCTTCCCTCCTTAACCTTCCTCTTACCCCCCCCCCCCTCTCATCTCTCATGTCTTCTTATTAGCCTCCGATCGGCTTCTGCTGCTGATCGGAGCCCCGCAGCATGTCTTATGCGTTTCTCTGGAACAATGCGTCACAAGCGCGTCACATCATTAGCATATGCCGGTTGCAGAGAAAGGCATAAGAAGCGCTGCGAGCTCCGATAAGCAGAAGGAGCTGATCGGAGGCTAATAGGAAGAGAGAAGAGAAGGGGGAAGGAGGGAGGATAAGGAGGGAAGAGGGGAGGAGGATGAGTGAGGGGGAAGAGGAGGATGAAGGGGGAAGAGGAGAGTGAGGGGGAAGAGGAGGGTGAGGGTGGAAGAGGAGGGTGAGGGGGGAATGGGGGAAGAGGATAATGAGGGGGAAGAGGATGATGAGGGGGGAAGGGGGGAAGAGGAGAATGAGGGGGAAGAGGAGGATGAGGGGGGAAAGGGAGGAAGAGAGGGGGAAAGGGAGGAAGAGAGGGGGAAGGTGTAATTGTGTCTAAAGGCGGTATGTTTATGTCAGTATTTTAGAATGTACCACTTTAACATTCTAAATACTGAAATATATCATACCGCCAGGAAGGTTAATCCACTTATTTATTCATACACTAAATAATACTCCTTTATTATTTAAGCTATACAATTGTTCAAATTCTCTTATGCTGTGTGGTTTATTTCAGGTAGAAAAAGGGCTCTGTCTTTTGCTTGTGCATGTTGCTATAGTAACTCAAATACAGGCATTAACAAAGCACTATTTAAGAGACCAGACAATCCTCAACAGAAACACCGCCCCCTGATGACGTCAGCACGATGCTGACGAAATGTATGTCGGGGTCTGCACCTGGGACACATTTTCTCTGTCTCCCCTGTGCTTCTCATGTGGCAGCTGTGTTCTGTGGCTGTGATGCTTTACCCTGCTAAAGTGCTGGCTTACCAGGTAATGTGAGTGTGTGCGATACCTCAGCCTGGCTGGAGTAGGCGTTTTTTTCATTCTAGTAAGTGCCTTGATATTGTTATTTTCCACCAACATTTTGTTATCCTAAGCGTTCTAACCACCTGGGAACTTATAATAGTGGTTTCCCTATTTTTGAATTGTGCAAGTTTTCAATAGAGAGGTTGTACTGTGTGCACACTGAGCAGTGTTCCAGCATTAACCATACCTCCTCTCTAATGCATTTTACATGATAGGGTTTGTCTGCTGAGTGGCTGGGTCCTGAGAAACTTGGTGTGACTATCTATTCCATTATTTAGGAATCTCCTTCTCAAGGAATTCCATAATATCCATACCCAGGTGCATACTGTGATTTGTTTATTTTTAATAGCATTTATATGCATTATTTTTAAATTTAATTGTGTTACTTAAAGCATATCCAATGATTTGCATGTGCATAGATGAGGATTGCTTTTATACATAAATCCCCATGTATTTTCACACATATATATATATATATATTTTTTTTTTTCTTCCTGCCAGGAAACATACTGTCTCTCTTATTGTACTAGGTGGTCTGTTCTTATTATTACTATCATAGGCTTATGCAGACTATTTGTGCTAATTTCTTTTCTCCCTTATTATAAAGGTTCATACTTAACATTGGCCATTAGTAGCCACCAGTTCTAGACATTTAGAAGTGCAGGAAAGAATCAGAATACCATTTTATATTCAGATAGGGGTGAAGTACGCAAGTGTCATTTTAACAAAAACATGTTTCTTATTATTTTTTGCGTCGTGGTCCGTCTAAATAATGGAATACGTTAATATATATTATAAGATATGGCTTATACAGTGATCATTTTTAAACATTGTGCCTTTAATAAGTGTATATTATAAAATATATGTAGTTGTATAAATCTTTATTTATATATATATATATATATATATATATATATATTCTGTAGCAAAGGCTTATGCCTGAGGTTGTTTATGGGTAAACAAAAGAACAGTTGGGTGTGGTGGACTGTGGCATCTATACAGCATAATAGGGGGTCTCTTGGTGTTTATATGTAAACAAGGGGACATCTGTGTGTGTGAGAATCCCATCTATGGAGTTTTTATGGAGTTTGGGGGAAGGTGAGATGATTTCAGTGAGAGGGTCAGTCACATATCAAGGGGGAGTGTCCAAGAAAGATATACAAAAGCCCAGAGAGTTTAGTCAGTCTAAGTCTGGAAGTCTGGAGGTCTGGAAGTCTAGGAGTGTGTGTGTGTGTCCATGAAGAGGTGTCCAGAAGAGCCATCCAGAGGAGTGACCAGCTGAGCAGAAGCTATGCCGTGGTGTGACCTGAGGCCTAAGCACATGGACTCTGAGGATATTGCTGACCATTGGTGTAGTATCTAGTTTTAACCCTACTGTCTATTTGTTTGTCTAAAACCCATTGTGTAACCGTATATTGATTAATGCAAAATATATCTTTTAATTACAAACTTATTCATATGTTTGTTTATTGATTTGTCCAAAAGAATTTATTATTTGTAGAAATTATACATTAATTATTTAATTATTAGTTAATTTCTTACATATATGGCGAGCCTTTGTCCAGGAGGATATTAATGTAATAATCAAGCATATTAATAAGTATAATATTTTGCATAAATTAATGTATTATTTTCCTATTGTGTGCTGTAGTTATAGAAAGTTGTAAAAACATTTTTGTATGGTACGTTTGGCTGTGGTAGATACAGGATTCTAAAGCAGGTTTTGTTTACTCTTACATTTTTGCTTTTCTGCACTTTTAAAATTGTGTAGTGTTGTTATAATAAGGGAGGTCTTAATGAAAAAGATTGCTAATGTTGATAACTCTGACCAGGGGTCAGAAGTATTCACCATAGCTCTAATTATAGCATCAAACGCCCAGAATCTAGTAGCATCAGATATTAATGACAAGAAATAGTCTAAATCAAAAGGGAAAACAATGTTAATATTTGCTGCACGTTGGATTGCAGAACAATATAAACATTTATGTGTGCAGAAACAAGCTTTAGAGACTAAAGTGTGTGAGCTTAATACTGCTTTGGAAAACCTTACAGTCACTGCCACTACAGCATCTGCTTTGGGTTTAGATAATCAGAAGACATTGCAAGAAAATGAGCTGCAACATAGTAAAAATAATGAACTTGTGGATAAATTGATAGATGCAGAAAGCGCAATAAGATGTTTAGTTTCTTGTAAAAAGGATACGGATTATAGTCAATGTTTAGCAAAATGTAAAGAGACAGAGGTCCAGAAAGTGGACTGAAATGTTTTTAAGAAAAGTGAAGATGATTGTTTCAAAATGGCGCAAGTTTCTACTGAGCTCAAGAGAGTAGCACATGGGCAGGTCATTTCTGAAACTACAGTGAATAGATCTCTTTCTATTAGTGAAATTCAGGCTTTAAGCAAAACGCTTGTTTGTATAGGTTTTCATGATGACCCTGTTGAAATCATGATAAGAATTGAAAAGTTTTTAAAATTGAATGCAAATTTAACTGAGACTGATGCATTTGCTGTGATTATGGCTTCTTTAGATCAATCCTTAAAATCTAGTTTGCCTTCTGATGTTTTTTGCAGAGCCTAGATCTAAAGAGCATTTGGTTAAAGAGATTTTAAATGTACTGGGTTTAAATGAATTGGATCATCATTCTGTGTTTGGTAACTGTACTCAGAAGAGGGGAGAGTCTGTACAAGAGTATAGTGATAGATTATTCACTTTGTATAAACTCACACTCCTTTCTGATACTGAGGCTAATCAGAATGATCAAATTTATAAGAAGGCCTTACTAAAAAGATGTCTGCCTGAAATTATAAATATTGTTGGGTTGACAGTATCTGCCAACAAGCACTTCTTAAAAATGTTAAACTACCTAAAGAGAGCAGAGAGCCTTTTAAGAGAGAGAAATAGGAATAATGGCAACATTTGTGTAGTTAAGACCACCCCACCCCAGACAAATTTTGTTTCTAAGGCAAATAGTATTTCTTGCTATGCTTGTGGACAATTAGGTCATGTTTTCAGAAACTGTAAAAACATGATACATTTCACCCCTAATTCAAGCAAAAGGCCCAATAATAACAGATGGACACAGAAGATTGAAAATAGCCAGAATCACACCAAGTGGGGAACAAATGGTAGAGCTAAAATAAATACAAATACTCCATTTATTCCATATCATGTTCTGAAATCTCAAAATGAATTGTTCAAGGCTGAGAATTTTACACTAAAACAGGAAAAAGATGTGTTCAAGAAAAATTTAGAAGCTCTAAGATCAGAACTGAATCAGTGTAAAACAAACTATAGTACAGAAAATGATTTACTTATCAATCTTCCCCAAACTAATGGATTACCAAGTTTTATTTTTACAGGAAAACAGAAATGGGCAAGTTTTATTTTTACAGGAAAACAGCAATGGGAAGTAAAGGAGATCCAGTAAATGACCTTTCCTAATTTCTTCTACAGGTTTTTTTTTGTTTAAATATATAATAGAGGACCTTTGCTTCTATTTTTTATTTTTAAGGACAAGCCTCTATAAATATATATTTATTTTATTTTTTTTACATTTTTTTTATACAGTGTGGGTAAGACAAATTCCAAATTATAGTTTTTGTGTGTTATTTTATACACACATTATAAAACGTCTGCACTGTCAGCTAACTTTTTTTTTGATGAGTAAATCTTACTTTTTTTAACGGTTGCCACAATGAGGACTGTCCATGTAAGTGAGCATTTTAACTGTGATTTTTGAGAAGCAGTTATACACTGCTATTTTTGTGTTTTTAAAGCCTCATTAATTGTTTTGCTTGTTTTTTTTTTATGAATGGCAGCAAGTGTTTAAAATATTTGTATACAGAGGCGCGGTCCTAGCCAGCAAACTGGAAGGCTGCACATCGTGTGGGCTCTGCACAACAACTTTCTGTTTTAGGGCACAAATTGCCTAATTTTATATTTAAAAGAATTCTGAAGGCTTTTTGGAGCTCTTCTTACCACACAGATCGTGGGGATCTGTTTCATTTTGCCCCAACATCGCAAATTTTATCAGGCTGCACGGCCTCCCACAGCAGGCCGGACCGTGCTGCGCTGGAGCACAGTGAAACCTGTCGGACCCTTCTCCCCTACCCCAGGGGGAGACCGGATCGGAAGGCCAGCCACGCAAGGTACAGAAAAGGCTGCAGAGGAGTCCCCTGACCGAGGTCCCACAGAAACCCGGCGGCTGTGCTGGCGCTGCCGCGCTGGAGGAGAGAGAGGCCAGAGCTGAGAGCGAGGTGGGTGCCGGAGGCCAGAGCGGCACTAAGGAGGCTGGTGGCCGGAGGGGTGAGTGGCCCGAAAGCGGGGTGAGACAGGAGGACCGGAGACCGGGGAGCAGGGGGTGACGGCCCGAGGGCCTCTGCATCCATTGAGAGAGGCGCAGCCTCGTGTGGGCGGCCATCTTGCCCGCCAGGCCCTACTGACCAGCTTAAACTAAGACCCCCCAAGGCCCCAGAGCAATAGCAGCGGACACTCAAAGGGGTCACAGCAGACATGAAAGCAGGGAGGACCACATAGCAGGGCAGGTAGCCTCGACTTACCCCAAAATTAAAAAGACCGCAAATCTGCGGCCGCCATTTTGTGGCGCGAAATTCGAATCTAGACAGGGAAGCTGGTACTGCAAAGGGAGGCTTGATGCAACACAGAATCTTCTCATTTAAGACCCCTTACCAAATCTCATCACAGGCTATCTCTTACAAAAGTGAGACATCAAGAGAGTCTGAGAAGTTATTAACCCAGAGGACATTACAATCTGGCTAAAGGTCTCATTATAGGGTTTAAAGGCCCCAACTGGTCATATAATCAAAACTAACAGGCTGATGAAGTTTGCCTGCAGCTCATGTTTGCCTGAGAGTCTGGGTTGCCATGCTGTTTGGTGTTGAAAGACTCCATTACACTGCCATTAGTGTGCTAACACTGACACCCAGTGGACATTTTAAGGATAACGCATCCCAATCACGTTCTATACTAAACTGAGAGCATTTTCTGACCAAGAAAGTTTTTTCTCTAACCTTAACTCAGATGAAGGGCCTTTACCCTGGGAACACATATTATACAGCATTTGCGCAGGGAATAGTGGTCTCTGAGGCATAAAGGGAACAACAAACTATCTAACTCAAGGCTTTCGCCATGCCCCAAATGACTCTGGGCCAGAGCAAACCAACAGTCCCTTGGGGCAGTTTGACCGCAGCTCCTATGCATGCATGAGGCTGGCAGCCACTAAGCCATCCATGAGTACTTAACTACATCAACACTGTATCAACCCATTACCCTCAAACCCAGCTAACAGACTGGACCTGGTTCTTGGACTCGGATCATTACCCCCACTGAACGATGGCAAGTCGCAGTACAAGCAAAGTACAAAAAAAACAGACTGGAAAGGGGATTCAGGAGTTCTACAAACCACCTGACGCAAGTCGCAACCCAAGTCCGAGTCCTAACCCTTAACATCCAGATTCGCCGGCCCAAGCAGTAGCGCAGAGCTCACAACCAGCTCAAATGGAATTAACTGACGGCACCCTGACTAAAATCAAGCAGATCCTGCAAGCTGAAATCAAGCACGCAGTAGATGACCTACGGTCGGACATCAAATCCCTAAACCAGAGGCTGCAGGGCCTAGAGGAAAGCACCGACCAAATTGCGGAGTCCCAAGCACTTGACAAGCAGGATATCTTGCAAAATGCGTCTAAGATCCAGATGCTGGAAGACAAAGTGGAGGACCTGGAGAATAGATCCTGCAGGCATAACATCAGACTGAGGGGGGCCCCCAATAAAATAACAGACGTTTTGCAGTACTCTAGAGATGTTATAAGCATGATCCTTCCATCGGTCGAGGAATCAAATTGGGCAATAGAAAGAGCTCACAGAGCGTTGGGACCTTCTAGGGACCAAAATGTACCCAGAGACATCATCATCAGATTTGCCCAGCAAAAGGCTAGAGATTTAATTCTGGCAGAAACAAGACTTAGAAGGGAAATCTTAGGTCCAGACGGCACCAAGATTCAAATTTATATGGACTTTTCCCCCTCTACCCTACAGTAGAGAAGGGAGATGAGACCCACACTACGAGTGCTCTCCCACTACAAGATAGCGTATAAATGGGGGTTCCCTTTCACCCTTTTGTTCACCTATAAAGGAAAATCTTTCAGGGTGCTATCGTTTGAGGAAAGCCAAAGCCTTTTACATAGTTACATAGTAATTAAGGTTGAAAAAAGACTTTCAGTCCATCAAGTTCAACCTGTTAAGATCTCCTCTGATCTGCAATATGCAGATTAGTTATTAATTAAATTATTGATTAAATAATTATTAATAGTATAGTATTGGAGGATGAATAAAGAGTTAGTCCATCAAGTTCAACCTTTTTAGATCTCTATTGATCTTTTTAATTTGGACTATTTATTATTATTGTTAATTGATCCAGAGGAAGGCAAACATAAAAAAAAAAAACCATTGAAACTTTGCCAATTGTCTCATAAGGGGAAAAAAAAGCAAAATTCCTTCCTGACCCCAGAAACTGGCGATCAAATTTCTCCCTGGATCAATATTCCTTGCTAGTTATCTAGGATAGCCTTGAATGCCCTCTTTATTCAGAAATATATCTAACCCCTTTTTGAAGTTGTCTATCGAATTCGCTGTCACCACCTCCTTTGGTAGAGAATTCCACAGTTTAACCACCCTAACTGTGAAGAACCCTTTTCTTTGTTTAAGGTGAAATCTTTTGTCCTCTAACCTCAACGGATGTCCTCTTGTCAGTTGAAAATCTCTTGCTACAAAAAGTTCACTTAACAAAGCCTTATATTGACCCTGGATGTATTTATATAACGTAATCATATCTCCTCTTAGACGCCTTTTTTCTAGCGAAAATAAGTTTAATTTTGCTAGTCTTTCTTCATAACTTAGCCCCTCCATTCCCCTTATTAGTTTTGTAGCCCTTCTCTGTACTTTTTCCAGCTCTAAAATGTCTTTTTTATGAGGTGGTGCCCAAAATTGTACTCCATATTCCAAATGAGGGCGTACTAGGGATTTGTATAGTGGCAGAATTATATCTTCTTCCCTGGC
Source organism: Discoglossus pictus (assembly GCA_027410445.1). Taxonomy (NCBI): domain Eukaryota; kingdom Metazoa; phylum Chordata; class Amphibia; order Anura; family Alytidae; genus Discoglossus; species Discoglossus pictus. Next base: position 259,797,790 of record CM050166.1, on the reverse strand, counting down.
TTCTATACCCTTCCTAATACATGCTAATATTTTATTTGCCTTTGCAGCAGCTACTTGGCTTTGAGCGCTGTTACCTAGGTGGTTGTCCACTAGTACTCCCAAATCCCTTTCAATATCTGATACCCCTAGATTTGCTCCATTAAGATTATAGATTGCTTGGCTATTGTTCCTTCCCAAATGCATAACCTTACATTTATTTGTATTAAATCTCATCTGCCATTTAGCCGCCCATTTCTCTAATTTATGCAAATCCTTTTGTAGGGAAAGTACATCATTATCTGATTTTATTACCTTGCACAACTTAGTGTCATCAGCAAAAATGGAGACACTACATTCGAGTCCTACTTCAATGTCATTAATAAATATGTTAAAAAGGAGAGGACCCAATACTGAGCCCTGAGGAACCCCACTTATCACATTAGACCAATCGGAGTTTGTTCCATTTACAACAACCCTTTGCTTCCTGTCTTTTAGCCAGCTCTCGATCCATGAGCAGATATTTACTGCAATTCCTGTATCCCTTAGTTTGCTCACTAGTCTTCCATGTGGCACTGTATCAAATGCCTTTGAAAAATCTAAAAAGACTACATCCACTGAGTTGCCCTGATCCAAGTTCCTACTAACCTCCTCATAAAAACTAATTAGATTGGTCTGACACGACCTTTCCTTCATAAATCCATGTTGACTGCTACCTATGATCCTGTTCAAATAGACATATTCTTGTATTCTGTCCCTTATTAACCCTTCTAAAAGCTTCCCAACTACAGAAGTGAGGCTCACTGGTCTATAATTCCCCGGATTTGCTCTAGATCCCTTCTTACATATAGGTATCACCTCTGCTTTTCTCCAGTCATCTGGTAGAGACCCTGTAGTGAGTGAGTCTTTAAAGATTAGATATAATGGTTTGGTTATTACAGAACCCAGCTCCCTCAGTACCCTTGGATGTATTCCATCAGGACCTGGGGCTTTATTAACATTTATTTTCTCCAACCTCTTTTGTATTTCTTCCTGCGTTAACCAATTATTTAGTAAAGGTAGTGTAGCCCCATTAGGTTGCAGTGTCCCAACCACTGGTACCTCCCTTGTGTAAACCGACGAAAAGACTGAGACTCGTGCCTGAGGACTCTGAGGAGGAAAACTCCTTCCTTCAGGCGGAATCGAGGCAGACCAGGAGGGGTCCAGAGAATCCACTGCCGCAAAGATCAAAGTCCACTTCCAACCATGTGAGGGATGTCAAGCTTCGTGAGCAAGGTTTGGCGGAGGACCCTGTATCCTAACATTTTTCCAGGTCCACACTCTCTTTCCATAAGACTCTCTGCACTTTACAGGGAGCCTGGACTCCACTTCGGGATTTGCAAGAGGAAAACCCGATCCTCCAGTTTACTCGCACACGCTGGGACATTGAGCACTCTACAGACTCTAACTCAGTATTGTATCTTTGTTTGTGCATTTGTTTAACGGGATCATACCGGGGCTGGAGGCCAGGCTTAACCTGAGGAGCAGTTAACTCGTGAAGGGTTTCTTTTTTCTTATATAATCTCTTTAGCCAGCAGCGGGTATTGGGTTAAATTGTTTTTCTATTTGTTTTCCTATTGTTCTCTAACTCGCTTATTATTGCACACATTTTATAGAGTACTCAGGATGGCTACCTTAGGTAGCTAAGATTTATGACAAGCGGGGGCTTAGAGCCCAAAATATGGTTAATGTTATTATGGTTAATGTTAATTGATAGTTTTCTCCCTGTAGGATTAATTAAGGGGGGTAGGTTCCCTTCCCTTAATCCTATCGGAATGACTACGAGTAGTAGCCAGGGGAGTATTCACTGTCATTGTAGGTTTACTATTGGGATACTAAAATGTACTGATATTGTTTTTTTGTTTTCGGCATGTTATTCCGCTAGTGCCTGGCGGATTAAGGACTACCTGGAGTCGTCCACGTCTGGAGCGAGATATGGTGGGCATTTCCCGGACCGGCCGGAATGGGAAATGGGAGCTGAGGCAGAGTGGTCCGCGTGGGGTAACTTTCAAGCGACTTTAACACACCTAGATAACAGACAACCATGACGGATCACTCACATAGTATAATAACACATAATGTAAAAGGCTTCAACTCCCCGTTTAAAAGGCGTAAAGCCTTCCTCTTTTATAAAAGAATCAAGCCTTCTGTAATTTTTTTACAAGAATCTCATTTTGCAATAGATAAAGTGCCGAAATTTCTCCACAAGGATTACCCCAATTTTTATACTTGTTCACAGCAAACCAAGAAAGCAGGTATGGCCATTCTCCTTCACAAGAACCTCCCCTTCAGATTAGAAAAGCAGGTAAAGGATAAGGAGGGTAACTTCCTTATAATTACAGGAACGGTTCTAGATCTTAAGGTCTCCCTTGTGAATTTATATGCCCCCACCGTTAATCCACACAACACGCTAATCAAATTATTGAACCTATTGAAGCAAGAGGACAGAGGGAAAATTATCATGGGTGGGGACTTGAACTTGGCACTTCAGCCATTCCTGGATAGGTCAGGGACACCCTCGTACATCAGAGATGCTAGAAAACTTAACATCATCTATGCCCTACTTAAAGAATTGGAATTAATAGACACCAGGAGGGGGTTCCATCCTTCTGAAAGACAGTACACATTCTTTTCCCCTACCCATAATACGTACTCCAGGATTGATGCCTTGTTGATCCACTCATCACTGTTCAATAACGCATCAGACGCCCAAATTTTACCCTGCCCGTGGTCAGACCACGCGTTGATTTCTTGTAAATTAAGTTTAAGCCAAAATAATCCCCACATTCATGCTTGGCGTCTGAATGACAAGTTGATCACGAGCTCAGAGATACAGGCCCAAATAGAAGAGGAAGTTAACACCTTCTTTGCTCTCAACGATATTCCAGAGACGGAAAAAGGATGTTCCTGGGTTGCCCATAAGGCCTACATTAGAGGGATAATTATAAAAACTTCAGCGGCCTATAGGAAGAAACTACTCAGCAAGGAAAATGTACTTTTTAAGAAATTACAAGAGTTAGAAAAGTTAAACCAGAATAAATTCACCAGGAAAAAACACAACACGTAATAAATCGAAACAGATCAGAATTAGACACCATATTGGCAGAAAGAACCGAGAAGGCCATTAGAAAAACGAATCATAAATTTTATTGCCAAATTAACAAGCCCTCTCCTATGCTGGCCAGGAAACTAAATTTTAGGAATAACTCTGCACGCATCCACCAGATTAGGGACGCGAGGGGGGCAATTACTATGAAACAAGATGAGATTAAAGAAACATTTAGAAAGTATTACCAAGACATTTACTCCTCTAAATTGGCGGCCAATAAATATAAAATTCACGAATTTCTGAATGCCTATGACCTCCCTTCAGCCACTGAGGAGGATTTAAATATGTTGAATGCTGAAGTCTCGCTAGAGGAGATAAGCAGAACAATCAAGACTCTGAAAAAAGGTAAAGCTCCGGGCCCGGATGGCTTTACAAACAATTACTATGCCACATTCGATAATCAACTTGCCCCAAAGTTAAAAAAAGCTTTTTAGGGATATTATGGAGGGGAAGACCATGCCCCTCGAACTCAATCAGGCGAGCCTTATCTTCCTCCCCAAACCAGGAAGAGATCCTTTACTGGTTAAAAACTTCAGGCCCATTTCTCTTTTGAATGGGAAAGATTAGCAAATTTCCTGCCAAGGCTGATCCATAAGGACCAAGTGGGCTTTATTCCCTATAGACAGGCGGGGGATAATATAAGAAGACTTCTCAATGTATTCCACTTAGCTAAAACTGATAATACCCCTTTATGTACAATAGGACTAGACCTGGAGAAAGCCTTTGACTCCATAGAATGGCCATACCTGCATGCCACACTGTCGAAGTTTGGGTTGGTGGGTAATTTTGTGAATGTTATTAAGTCTTTCTACAATAATCCATCTGCGAACATCAGCATTACAGGGGCTGACCAAACACTCATCAATATTAAAAGAGGCACAAGACAGGGTTGCCCCCTTTCCCCCCTCCTGTTTGTGCTAGCCATTGGCTCAGGCTATCAGGAATAGTGCCTCAATAACAGGAATAAATGTAGGCCTACATCAGTTTAAATGTTGCCTTTTTGCCGATGACATCCTGTGCACACTTACAAACCCAACTCAATCAGTACGAGCCCTGATGTCCCTGATGGAATCCTTCGGGTTCATCTCGGGGCTCAAAATTAACATAGACAAGATGGAAGCGATCTTGGCACAGGCACCCCAAGCCTCAAATCTCATCACCCCTTTGCTTGGCCAGAAAATTATATAAATTATTTAGGTATTAAAATCACTCCAGAGATCACTGGCCTGTATCAGTCAAACTATATCCCGTTGTACAAGACACTGAATCAGGACCTGTCGAATTGGAATAAATATCATCTCTCATGGTCAGGGAGGATAAATGCAATAAAAATGAATATTCTCCCCAGGATCCTGTACTTTTTCAGGACTCTGCCTATTCAGGTAAATAACAGAGACTTGATTAACTTCCAAAATACAATATTCAGATTTATTTGGAACTACAAGCGCCCTAGAATAAGGAAATCAATTATGATGAGGAAGAGATCCTCTGGAGGCTTGGGCTGTCCCGACCTCCTTAAATACTTCAGGGCAGCCCAGATTTCTTTCTTACCCCAGGCGCATTCGGCAGAACACCAGCCACTTTGGGTTTTTGTAGAAAATTACCAAATTACACCATTCAGGCGAGATACTCTTATATGGGACCCTTCTTCCCCGTTGCCCCTAAAGCTGGCTCGAAACAATCCGATGATATCTCTGTCTCTGAGGGAATGGGAAAGAGCTAACATTAATAGACAGCTAAGTCCCAATATCTCCTCGTTAACCACAACACTCCCTTCCCCAAGCACCCTGGACGAGATGGGTACGCTCTCCAAAGATTGGTGGTCCTCAAGAAAGCTAGATAGGTTTTAGAGCTGGGTTAGAGATGGTGCAGTACTAAATAATAAGAGTTTTATAGAAACGTACAATCTTCAGCCCAGGGAATACTTTAACTACAATAAAATTTGCCATAATGTCGCCATCAAACTTCGTAGATGGGGCCAGCCCAGTTCAACTTGGTTCACGCTAATAGGTAACAAAGCCCCACTAACTAGGGGAGTACTGGGGGAACTGTATGCAATATCCAACTCCAATGACTTAGCTAGCAAACCTAAGCATATTAAACAATGGGAACAGGATATGGGAGAAGAATGGGACATGAGTAGATGGTCTAAAATTAACCTGGAACTGACAAAAGGCTCCAGGTACTTTAGTCACATGGAAACATCAGTCAAAGTTCTATTTAGAACCTATTACACACCAGATAGGTTACACAAAATGGACCCTAAAATCTCTCCTGAGTGTTTTAGAGGCTGTATCACAGGAGGATCCTTCCGCCATATCTGGTGGGACTGCCCAATTGCTCAATCAATGTGGCACAAGGTGGCCGAACTGGCCTCTAACACACTAAAAACAAAAATACAACCCGATATGGGAACATGTCTCCTAGGGTTTCCAGTACAAAATTTACGTATATATCAAAATAAGTGGCTCCAATTCGTCATGTTGGCGGCTAAAAGCAGTCTGGCAGGTAATTGGCTGAAGATTACACTCGATGTTCGCTCAGTTATTAACAAAATCAATGTTATTATGACATATGAACATATGACGGCAACATTAAACGACACGGCTGTTTATAAGGATATATGGGGTGACTGGAGCGGGACGGAACACTCATTCCAGATACACTGACGGTAGCGCACTGATCAAGAGGGGGAGGCAGATAATTGCTGGTGTGGTCCGGGGCAATGCTCTCCATGGTACCTTGTTTAAGGTCGCTGCGGACGTGGAAGGTAAGAAAGGTAGCAAACAAAATCTGTAAAGCGTAATTTTGAAAGGCACACGTTAATTTGTGATAAGTTATGTTTTATTTTTGTTATTTAAAGTTATTTTAATTTATAAAACAAGTAACCAAGGCAGGATTTCTAGCACATGCTGGACATATTTAGAGCATTTATTCACGGGTAATTTACCTAACCTGTTATTGGTTGCATTCATAGACTGTCTTAATAATAGAAAAAGGAAAATGGTGGAGGTTGACACACGGAAATGACATATGTATTTTATCAAGGGCTAGCATAAATATATATGATGAAAACCATTAAACGTGAGGGACCTGCGTGTCACTCCTTGTTTACAAATGTGCTTGCCTTGTGAATGTGTCAATAAAAACTTTATGATAAAAAAAAAAATATTTGTATACAGATTGCATGGTATCCTTTCTTTTGAAGAAAAAAAATAATGCATCCCAACACCCATTTCATAAAATCTAAGTTTTCTAGCTGGGGACATTTTAAAGTATAAAGGAATCATTCAATCTGGATCATTTGTTTTATTATTTTTTTTTAAACATTGTTTTTTTAAATATTTTTTCTGAAGGAGGTGTGGCACACAAAGGAACCTCGCCAGTATTCATATAGTTTCAGAACTAGTACATTCTGGAGCTACATGAATATAAATGTAAATATACTATACTTATATGAATAATAATTTAGTAATGATTTGTAATTGATATTTGTTTTACATTCATTTGGTACTACCAATTAGACATTTAGTATGATACCCCATTGGTCAGTCATTCGTTTATATCTTGTTTTAATTGTTTATCTCTGTTAGGGACACAGACCATTTTAGAATTAGATCACCCCAATTTAGGAACGGTTGGAATGTTTGGTTATTATGATATGCTGTTTTTATTATTTTCTATATCTTGTTTTAGAAAATCAGACTTGAAAGTGATGGAGACTCTGAGACATGTGTGAAATGTACAACCTTAGTGATTCCACTAAGATCCTGCTGCATGCTTTAAATGTAGTTGTGGGTCTTATAATTTCCTGAAGCTACACAGAGATTATCACACACATTTTCTATTTCCTGAGTGAATACTGAGTCACATTTAATGTTTTCACTAAAGTACCCAATAAGGTGCTACAATCACCTACACACTTTTTCTATCCACACGTGCTCACAATAAAGTGTCCTTTAAGTGGTTTCTTCAATACACACAATAAAAAAAAACAGCATAAGTCTTAAAGCAAGCTAGCTATGTGTAACATTAACCTCTCAATAAGATCCAATATGGGTCAGAGGATGGGACATGGGTGAAAATGGTGATACATGGATGCAACAATGCAGGAAAAAAGTGGTGGAAGTTGGGTGTGGCACACAGAAGTGGTATTGAAGTGTAAACAGACTTTGTGGCTGAGGGATACATTTGCAATAGTTATGGGAGGGTGATGTGATTTTGCACAGTAGCCACAGGAGTGTAAATTAATATTATAAAATGCATACTGTGAGTCCATACATAATTAGTCACTGCTTGCCTCACAGAACCCTACAATTTACAGAAAATATTGGTTGTTATCAGCTCATTCCTGTCTCAGTGAACTGTATTACTTTGAAATCTCTCACACACACAGTGGGTCTATACACAATAAGCCATATATGTTTGTGTAATTTGAGAGAGCTCATTCTATACAAATCATTCGCTCTCTAAGTGGGGATTGTAAGATATGGCTTATACAGTGATCATTTTTAAACATTGCGCCTTTAATAAGTGTATATTATAAAATATATGTAGTTGTATAAATCTTTATTTATTTATATATATATATATATACATACTGTAACAAAGGCTTATGCCGGAGGTTGTTTATGGGTAAACAAAAGAACAGTTGGGTATGGTGGACTGTGGCATCTATACAGCATAATAGGGGGTCTCTTGGTGTTTATATGTAAACAAGGGGACATCTGTGTGTGAGATTCCCATCTATGGAGTTTTTATGGAGTTTGGAGGAAGGTGAGATGATTTCAGTGAGAGGGTCAGTCCCATATCAAGGGGGAGTGTCCAAGAAAGATATACAAAAGCCCAGAGAGTTTAGTCAGTCTAAGTCTGGAGGTCTGGAAGTCTAGGAGTGTGTGTGTGTCCATGAAGAGGTGTCCAGAAAAACCATCCAGAGGAGTGCCCAGCTGAGCAGAAGCCATGCCTTTGGTGTGACCTGAGGCCTAAGCACATGGACTCTGAGGATATTGGTGTAGTATCTAGTTATAATGTAGTATATTATTCATATAAGTATCTTTTTGTAAATATCGTTTTATCCCTACTGTCTATTTGTTTGTCTAAAACCCATTGTGTAACCGTATATTGATTTATGCAAAATATATCTTTTAATTACAAACTTATTCATATGTTCGTTTATTGATTTGTCCAAAATAACTTATTATTTGTAGAAATTATACATGAATTATTTAATTTTTAGTTAATTTCTTACATATAAAACACTATTTAATTGTAGTTTAAATTCCATGTCTTACCAACATCATGATGACGGTCTCATCTACTATTGGCTGTGACTAAATAAACTTGTCTATTCCTGACAGATCTAGCTTGGTTTGATAGTTGTACCTAACGTGATACATATCCCCAAAAGAAAGCTGCAAATCTGCAAAAATGTTACTGATAAAGTACTGCAATTAACCGAAAAGATATGTATAGAGAAAATTCAACCAAAACATCAATGTCCCATGAAAGGCACAAAGGTGATTCTTTGAGGAATTAGTACATTGGTATGTGGGATGGCTTGATTGACTTAATATATTTGCTCAGATCATAGTTATGCCACTTCAAACCAATAACCACAGACCACTTTACAAGGTATAATCTTATATTGTTCGCAGGTGGCAAGGCTGGGACTCCAGCCATTATTATGCCACCACAGTGATCTATATCACTACCCACTACCCATTATCAGTGCTGCGCTCACTTGTCAGTGAGATCTGCAGAGATAAATAATGCCATAAGTCCCTTGATGAGTCTCTGAGTGTTGCGACTTTGAATATGGGCTAGAATATTAAAAACTATAATTTGTGGTTGTTTAGTTATTCAGTAATGTTCGACTCTCTGTGAGTCTATGGACCGCAGCAAGAAAGGCACATCTGTCAGCTACTGCCCCTCTTAGATTCATCAAGTTCATGTTCACTGCTTCAATTACTTTAATATACATACTTATCCCTAATTGTATGGATTGAGTTATTGCCCATAGATGGATCAAGCAGTACAAATACATACAGTGGGGGGGGGGGGGGGGGGGGGGAGTATTTGATCCCTTGCTGATTTTGAACGTTTGTCCACTGACAAAGAAATGATCAGTCTATAATTTTAATGGTAGGTGTATTTTAACAGTGAGAGACAGAATAACAAAGAAAAAAACGCATGAAAAAAATATATAAATTGATTTGCAGGTCAATGAGGGAAAAAATTATTTGACCCCTTCGTTTTAGCACTTGGTGGCAAAACCCCTGTTGGCAATCACAGAGGTCAGACATTTCTTGTAGTTGGCCACCAGGTTTGCACACATCTCAGTAGGGATTTTGTCCCACTCCTCTTTGTAGATCCTCTCCAAGTCCTTAAGGTTTCCAGGCTGATGTTTGGCAACGCGAAACTTCAGCTCGCATCACAGATTTTTTATGGGATTAAGGTCTGGAGACTGGCTAGGCCACTCGAAGACCTTAATCTGCTTCTTCTTGAGCCACTCCTTTGTTGCCTTAGCTGTGTGTTTTGGGTCATTGTCATGCTGGAATTTTCAATGCCCTGGCTGAGGGAAGGAGGTTCTCACAGGCAATTTGACGGTACATGTCCCCATCCATCGTCCCTTTGATGCTGTGCAGTTGTCCTGTCCCCCAAAGCATAATGTTTAAACCTCCATGTTTGACGGTGGGGATGATGTTCTTGGGGTCATAGGCAGCATTCCTCCTCCTCCAAACACGGCGAGTTGAGTTGATACCAAAGAGCTTGATTTTGGTCTCATCTGACCACAACACTTTAACCCAGTTCTCCTCTGAATCATTCAGATGTTCATTGGCAAACTTCAGACTGGCCTGTACATGTGCTTTCTTGAGCAGGGGACCTTGCGGGCGCTGCAGGACTTCAGTCCTTCACAACGTAGTGTGTTATCAATTGTTTTCTTGGTGACTATGGTCTCAGATGCTTTGAGATCATTAACAAGATCCTCCTGTGTAGTTCTGGGCTGATTCCTCACCATTCTCATGATCATTGAAATTCCACAAGGTGAGATCTTGCATGGAGCACCAGATTGAGAGAAGACTGGCAGTTATTTTGTGTTTCTTCCTTTTGTGAATAATCGCACCAACTGTTGTCATCTTCTCACCAAGCTGCTTGGCGATGGTCTTGTAGCCGATTCCAGCCTTGTTTAGGTCTACAATCTTGTCCCTGACATCATTGGACAGCTCTTTGGTCTTGACCATGGTGGAGAGTTTGGAATCTGATTGATTTGCTTTTGTGGACAGGTGTCATTTATACAGGTAACAAACTGAGATTAGGTACACTACCTTTAAGAGAGTGCTCCTAATCTCATCTTGTTACATGTATAAAAGACACCCGGGTATCATAAATCTTGTTGATTGATAGGGGATCAAATACTTATTTCCTTCATTGACCTGCAAACCAATTTATATCATTTTTTACATGCGTTTTTCTTTTTTTTTGTTATTCTGTCTCTCACTGTTAAAATACACCTACCATTAAAATTATAGACTGATCATTTCTTTGTCAGTGGACAAACGTTCAAAATCAGCAGGGGATCAAATATTTTTTCCCCCCACTGTATGTCCATGCTTACATGGTTTGTATTATTTCCACGAGAAGAACTACACTATAAATCTGTGACGGATAATGACGGGCCAGAGGTTAGGCTATAATATATTTTCCACTACCAGCATATTAAGCTTTCATTAACACTATTTGTGGAGCAATGTTTATGTCAAAAATATGTAGCATATAGGTAGTTTAAGTACTAGTGTAATTGAAGGTCTAAATTAAAGTAAAATTCCCAATATGCTTTTTTTTTTTTTTTTTAAATGATGAATATCTCTTTTATCTTTGTTGTTACTTCCATGAAAAGTCCTGACAGCAAACTTAGGGCCTCATTCTATTACGGCCGCAGCAGCTGCGGGGCCGCAAGGACCGGCCGCAAGCTTTACGGCTATTCTATTCCCCTCCGGCCGGGGACTCCGGCAGGCTTGCGGCCGGCGCCTTGCTATCTCTTGCGGCCGATCGCGCCGGAGGAAAGCCTTTGATCTAAAACGGCCGCAAGGAAATCGGCCGTAAGGAAAGCCTGGTTGCGATTCTATTGCACCGGGAACCCTGTCTGCAAGGCTAAAAACGAGCCGCAGCTTACTTGCAGCAAACAGGTCTCGCTAGCACCAATTAAGCACATAAAATAGCTCAAATAAAGCCATCCTGCACTTTGAGAAGACTATAAAGTGATATTCAGTATTAGCAAAAATAGCACATAATTACCCTATACTCAAATCCGTAAAATATTTTATTTTTAATATACGTAAAATATCCATGTAAAAAGTCCAGAGTGCTTGGAGCACCTCAGACACACCCACGCCGCAGCCGGAAAATAAACAGTTAATTTGAACTCGGGTTTGGGCTGATGTGCAAGCTTGAGAGTGGGTTACTTTTAATCCTCATGTCTCCCAATATGATCCCTAGCATTTACAGAGCTGTACAGTGCAGGCTTGAATTTATTTTTGCGTTTTTATATTTCTGAGATTACGGCCGGTTCCAAGATATGCGGCCGGCCGTAAGGGGAGATCCTTGCGGGGCCGTATAATAGAATCGCGAGTTAACTGAACCCCCGCAAGGAATCGCAGCCTTACGGCCGATTTACGGCCGGTAATAGAATGAGGCCCTTATTCTCTAATGCATTTCCCTAGTTTTCTTTTTCACACAAAAATTTAAATTCAAAAAGTGCCCCTTTTGTCTCACAGTTTTTAAAGGATCAGTCAGCATGTTCATTTGTCAAATTATCAATTGTGGGTGGACTTCACGTACAAATGTTTGAGTTTTAACTTGAACATTCTTTATCAGATTAAACAAAGGAATACTCATTATGTATTTTAAATAATTAATTCGTCGCTAATTGATCTGTCATAATTATCAGATTTATTCTTTTTTTGAGACATAATACATACAGTTACTTCAACAAAGATGCGTTACATTAATAACTCTTACAATTATTGCACACCATTATTTGCAGTGGTCATATATTTATAAAATAAAAATATTGTAAACAATTAACTTAACATAAACTGTGTTATTTATTGTATGTACATTACTTAAATTGTAATTCATATTATCTTTTATGAATCCTCACAAAACTCACCTATTTAATTTTAAATTTCTCTGTCAAAAAAATAAACTAGCAAAATGCATTAGAGAATAGATTTACCAAACAGGAATAACTATTTATATACTTTCAGCTAATGCACTCGGGAAATGTTACATAGTAATTGAGGTTGTAAAAAGACTTTCAGTCCATCAAGTTCAACCTTTTAAGATCTCCTCTGATCTGCAATGTGCGGATTAGTTGTTAATTAATTGATCCAGAAGGCAAACAGAAAAAAAAACAAGTGAAACTTAGCCAATTGTCTCAAAAGAAAAAAAAAAATTCCTTCCTGACCCCAGATACTGGCGATCTAATTCCTCCGTGGATCAATACTCCCTCTCTAATTATCGAGGGTAACCATGAAAGACCTTTTTGATAAGAAAAAAAATCCAGTCCCCTTAAAAAAGTTATCTATTGAATCCGCTGTCACCAGCTCCTTTGGTAGAGAATTTTTGGTAGAGAATTTTACAGATTAATCACCCTGACTGTGAAGAACCCTTTTCTTTCTTTAAGGTGGAATCTTTTTACTTCTAACCTCAAAGGATGTCTTTTTGCCAGTTGAAAACCTCTTGGCACAAAAAGCTCACTTCACAAATCTTTATACTGACCCTGGATGTTTTTATATAAGGTAATCATATCTCTTCTTAGACGCCTTTTTTCTAGAGAAAATCAGCTTAATTTGGTTAGACTTTCTACATAACATAGCCCCTCCATTCCCCTTATTCGTTTTGTAGCCCTTCTCTGTACCTTTTCCAGCTCTAAAATGTCCTTTTTATGAAGTGGTGCCCAAAATTGTACTCCATATTCCAAATGAGGGCGTACTAGGGATTTGTTTAGTGGCAGAATTATATTTGCTTCCCTTGCTTCTATACCCTTCTTATTACATGTTAATATTTTATTTGCCTTTGCAGCTGCTGCTTGGCATTGAGCACTGTTACCTACGTGGTTGTCCACAAGTACTCCGGAATCCCTTTCAATATCTGATACCCCTATATTTGCTCCATTAAGATTATAAATTGCATTGCTATTTTTCCTTTCCAGGTGCATAACATTTATTCATATTACATTTCATCTGCCATTTAGATGCCCATTCCTCTATTTGTTTTAAATCCCTTTGGAGGGACAGTACATCATTATCAGATTTAATTACCATGCACAACTTTGTGTCATCAGCAAAAATGGAAACACCACACTCCAATCCCACTTACAAGTCATTAATAAATATGTTAAAAAGGAAAGGACCTAATACTGAGCCCTGAGGAATCCCACACACCACATTAGTACAACCAGAGTATGTTCCATTTACAACAACCCTTTGCTTCCTGTCTTTTAGCCAGCTCTCAATCCATGAGCAGATATTTACTGCAACTCCTGTATCTCTTAGTTTCCACAATAGTTTCCCATGTGGCACTGTAAAAAGACTTTCAGTCCATCAAGTTCAACCTTTTAAGATCTCCTCTGATCTGCAATGTGCGGATTAGTTGTTAATTAATTGATCCAGAAGGCAAAGAGAAAAATAAAACAAGTGAAACTTAGCCAATTGTCTCAAAAGGAAAAATAATAATTCCTTCCTGACCCCAGATACTGGCGATCTAATTCCTCTCTGGATCAATATTCCCTCTCTTGCAAAAGACTACATCCAATGAGTTGCCTTGATCCAGGTTCCTACTAACCTCCTCACAGAAACGAATTAGATTTGTTTGACATGACCTATCCCTCATAAATCCATGTTGACTCCTACTTATAATCCTGTTCAAATAAACATGTTCTTGAAAACTATCCCTTATTAACCATTCTAAAAGCTTACCCACTACAGAAGTGAGGATTAAAAAATATATATTTTAGGGGTAGTCTTACTCGCTTTTGCAACTAATTTAACATTTTCTATTTTAGCTAGTCTAATAGCCCTTTTGCAAGCCTTGTTGATTTCCTTTTTCTTGCGTAAGGCAGTCTCTGTCCCCTCTTGTTTGTATAATTTAAATGCCTGTTTTTTACTCTTTATCTTGATCTTTAAATAATTGTTAGACGCAATTGGATGTGATTTACTCCTTTCACTTTAATTCCCACATGGTATATGCCAATGTGTATGTATATTTAGTAAGGATTTAAATGTTGTTCATTTATGTTCAGTATTTTTACTGTCCAAGTCTATACTTTGTATTGCTGCCTTTAGACCGTTAAAATCTGAAGTTTTAAAATGAAGAGTTTTTGTTGGCCCCTTACAGTTATGTTTTTTTAAATTCACTCTCAAATGAGACTGTGTTGTGATCACGGTTTGCCAAAGGTTGCCCTATTTCAACATTTAATACCATATCGATATTATTTGAGATAACTAAATCCAATACAGCTTCATTTATAGTAGGTTCTTGTATAACCTAGGACAGATAATGATCCCTGAGTGTACTCAAAAACCTGCTCCCCTTAGCTGAACTGCTGGTCTCATTTATCCAGTTTTTTTCAGGGTAATTAAAATCTCCCATTATTAGAACTTGCCCATGCTTAGCTGCATTTCCAATCTGTAACAATAATTATATTTCCTCGCATTCAGTTATATTTGGGGTTTTATAGCATACTCCAACAATATTCTTTTGGAATTTGCTCCTCCGCTATTTAACTCTACCCACAAACATTCAATCATACCGCTAGTTCCAGCATCAATATCTTCTGTGACTATAGGTTTAAATTCAGGCTTAACATACAGGCAAATATCTCCACCTCTTTCACCATTACCCACTATCTTTTCTAAATAAGTTAGTAATATTTGTAATAATGTAATAACAGTAATGTATTGTAGTAATAATGTGACACAGGAAAAGGAATATGAGCTAAATAGGTTATTTTCTTCGGTATACACAAAGGAGGTACCAGTGGTTGGGTCACTGCAACATAATGGGCTACACTAGCTTCACCAAATAACCGGTTTACGCAGGAACAAATCCAAAAGACGTTAGAACAAATAAATGTTAATAAAGCCCCACGTCCTGATGGAATAAATCCAAGGGTAGTGAGGGAACTGGGCTCTGTAATAGCAAAACCATTATATCTAATTTTTCAGGATTCACTCAACGCAGGGTCTCTTACAGATGACTGGAGAAAGGCAGAGGTGATACCTATATTTAAGAAGGGAGCAAGAGCAAATCCGGGGAATTATAGACCAGTGAGTCTCACTTCGGTAGTGGGAAAGCTTTTAGAAGGGTTAATAAGGGGTAATATACAGAAATATGTCTATTCAAACAGGATTATAAGTAGGAGTCAACATGGATTTATGAAGGATAGGTCATGTAAAACAAACCTAATTAGTTTCTATGAAGAAATTAGTAGCAAGTGATCAAGGCAACTCAGTTGATGTAGTCTATTTGGATTTTGCAAGGGCTTTTGATTTAGTGACACATGGGAGACAATTGAGCAAGCTAAGAGATACAGGAATTGCCATAAATATTTGCTTATGGATTGAGAGCTGGCTAAAAGACAGGAAGCAAAGAGTTGTTGTAAATGAAACATACTCCGATTGGACTCATTTGGTGTGTGGGATTCCTCAGGGCTCAGTATTAGGTCCTCTCCTTTTTAACATATTTATTAATGACTTGGAAGTGGGATTGGAGTGTGGTGTTTCCATTTTTGCTGATGATACAAAGGTATGCAAGGTAATTAAATCAGACCATGATGTGCTTTCCCTCCAAAGGGATTTGCATAAATTAGAGGATTGTGCATCTAAGTGGCAGATGAGATTTAATTTGAATAAATGTAAAGTTATGCATCTTGGAAGAAAAAATAGCCATGCAATTTATAATCTTAATGAAGCAGATCTAGGGGTATCGGATATTGAAAGGGATTTGGGAGTACTTGTGGACAACCGCCCAGGTAACAGTGCTCAATGCCAAGCAGCATCTGCAAAGGCAAGTCAAATATTAGTATGTATTAAGAACGGTATAGAAGCAAGGGAAGCAAATATAATTATGCCACTATACAAATCTCCAGTACACCCTCATTTGGAATATGGAGTACAATTTTGGGCACCACTTCATAAAAAAAGACATTTTAGAGCTGGAAAAGGTACAGAGGAGGGTCACAAAACTAATAAGGGGAATGGAGGGGCTTAGTTATGAAGAAAGACTAAACAAATTAAACTTTTTACTATAGAAAAAAAGGTGTCTAAGAGGGGATATGATTACCTTATACAAATATATATAGGGTTAATAATACAAGGTTTTGTCAAGGGAACTTTTTGTGCCAAGAGGTTTTCAACTGACAAGGGGACATCTTTTGAGATTAGAAGTAAAAAGATTTCACCTTAATGAAAGAAAAAGGTTCTTCACAGTAAGGGTGGTTCATCTGTGGAATTCTCTACCAAAGGAGGTGGAGACAGCGGATTCGATAGATAACTTTAAAAAGGGATTGGATATATTTGTAAATAAAAAGGACATTAATGGCTATCCTCAATAAACAGAGAGGGAGTATTGATCCAGGGATGAATCCAATCATCAGTATCTGGGGTCAGGAAGGAATTTTATATATTTTTCCCTGTGGCGACAATTGGCAAAGTTTCACTTACATAGTTACATAGTAATTAAGGTTGAAAAAATACTTTCAGTCCATCAAGTTCAACCTGTTAAGATCTCCTCTGATCTGCAATATGCGGATTAGTTATTAATTAATTTGTTGATTAAATAATTATTAATAGTATAGTATTGGAGGATGAATAAAGAGTTAGACCCTCATGTTCAACCTTTTGAGATCTCTATTGATCTTTTTAATGTGCACTATTTATTATTAATTGTTAATTGATCCAGAGGAAGGAAACCGAAAAAAAAAAAAACATTGAAACTCTGCCAATTGTCTCATAAGGAAAAAAAAAGCAAAATTCCTTCCTGACCCCAGAAACTGGCGATCAAATTTCTCCCTGGATCAATATTCCTTCGCTAGTTATCTAGGATAGCCTTGAATGCCCTCTTTATTCAAAAATATATCTAACCCCTTTTTGAAGTTGTCTATCAAATTCGCTGTTACCACCTCCTTTGGTAGAGAATTCCACAGTTTAACCACCCTAACTGTGAAGAACCCTTTTCTTTGTTTAAGGTGAAATCTTTTGTCCTCTAACCTCAACGGATGTCCTCTTGTCAGTTGAAAATCTCTTGCTACAAAAAGTTCACTTAACAAAGCCTTATATTGACCCTGGATGTATTTAAATAAGGTAATCATATCCCCTCATAGACGCCATTTTTCTAGCGAAAATAAGTTTAATTTGGTTAGTCTTTCTTCATAACTTAGCTCCTCCATTCCCCTTATTAGTTTTGTAGCCCTTCTCTGTACTTTTTCCAGCTCTAAAATGTCATTTTTACAAAGTGGTGCCCAAAAGTGTACTCCATATTCCAAATGAGGGCGTACTAGGGATTTGTATAGTGGCAGAATTATATTTGCTTCCCTTGCTTCTATACCTTTCCTAATACATGCTAATATTTTACTTGCCTTTGCAGCTGCTGCTTGGCTTAGAGCGTTGTTACCTAGGCAGTTGTCTACAAGCACTCCCAAATCCATTTCAATATCTGATACACCAAGATTTGCTCCATTAAGATTATAGATTGCATGGCTATTTTTCCTTCCCAAATGCATAACCTTGCATTTATTTGTATTAAATCTCATCTGCCATTTAGCCACCCATTTCTCTAATTTATGCAAATCCCTTTGTAGGGAAAGTACATCATTATCTGATTGAATTACCTTGCACAACTTTGTGTCATCAGCAAAAATGGAGACACTACTTTCGAGTCCTACTTCAATGTCATTAATAAATATGTTAAAAAGGAGAGGACCTAATACTGAACCTTGAGGAACCCCACATACCACATTAAACCAATCGGAGTATGTTACATTCACAACAACCCTTTGCTTCCTGTCTTTTAGCCAGCTCTCGATCCATGAGCAGATATTTACTGCAATTCCTGTATCCCCTAGTTTGCTCACTAGTCTTCCATGTGGCACTGTATCAAATGCCTTTGAAAAATCTAAAAAGACTACATCCACTGAGTTGCCCTGATCCAAGTTCCTACTAACCTCCTCATAAAAACTAATTAGATTGGTCTGACACAACCTATCCTTCATAAATCCGTGTTGACTGCTACCTACGATCTTGTTCAGATAGACATATTCTTGTATTCTGTCCCTTACTAACCCTTCTAAAAGCTTCCCAACTACAGATGTGAGGCTCACTGGTCTATAATTCCGCGGATTTGCTCTAGATCCCTTCTTAAATATAGGTATCACCTATGCTTTTCTCCAGTCATCCGGTAGTGACCCTGCAGTGAGTCCTGAAAGATTAGATATAATGGTTTGGCTATTACAGAACCCAGCTCCCTCAGTATCCTTGGATGTATTCCATCAGGACCCAGGGCTTTATTAACATTTATTTCCTCCAATCTCATTTGGATTTCTTCCTGCGTTAACCAATTATTTAGTGAAGGTAGTGTAGCCCCATTATGTTGCGGTGTCCCAACCACTTGTACCTCCCTTGTGTACACCGACGAAAAGAACCTATTTAGCTCATCTGCCTTTTCCTGGTCACTAATTATCAGATGGCCTGTGTCACATTGTAATGTTCCTATAGCTTCCTTCCTGGCCTTCTTCCCATTACTATAACCCTAAAATATTTTTTAAATAGTCTTACTTTCCATTGCAACTGACTTCTCATTTTCTATTTTAGCCAGTCTAATAGCCCATTTGCAAGCCTTGTTGATTTCCTTATAGTCACATAAAAGCTGCCTCTGTTCCCTCCTTCTTGTATAATTAAAAAGCATGTTTCTTTTTCCTCATCATGATCTTTAAGTCATTGTTAAGCCACATGGGATATGATTAACTCCTATTCATTTTATTTCCACATGGTACATGCTGATTAGTATGTTTATTTAGTAAGGATTTGAATGTTGTCCATTTATTTTCAGTATTTTTCCCTGTAAGTTCTTTGTCCCAGTCTATATGTATTATTGCTGCCCGTAGCCCATTAAATTTAGCCCTTTTAAAATTCAGAGTTTTTGTTGGCCCCTTACAACTCTGTTTTTTGTATTCAATCTCAAATGAGACTGTGTTGTGATCACTGTTCCCCAAGGGTTCCCCTATTTTAACATTTGATATTATAGCAACATTACTTGTGATGACTAAATCCAAGATGGCCCCATTTCTAGTAGGTTCTTGTATTACCTGGGCCAGATAATGATCCCCAAGTGTACTCAAGAACCTGCTCCCCTTAGCTCAGCTGCTGGTCTCATGTATCCAGGCTATTTCAGGGTAATTTAAGTCTCCCATTATTAGAACTTGCCCATGCTTTGCTGCATTTCCAATCTGTATTAATAATTGTATTTCCTCACTTTCAGCTATATTTGGGGGTTTATAGCATACTCCCACCAATATGGGATTAGAATTAGCAATTTCACTATTTAGCTCAACCCACAAAGATTCAATGATGCTGTTAGTGCCAGCATAAAAATCTTCTCTGACTATAGGCTTAAATTCAGGCTTAACATAAAGACAGATCCCTCCTTCTCTTTTACCATTTCCCCTATCTTTCCTAAATAGGTTATAACCATCCAGATTAACAGTCTAGTCATGAGATTCATCCCACCATGTTTCAGTAATGCCTATTAAGCCCCATTTTTCTTGTACTGCTAATATTTCTAGCTCGTCCATTTTCCCAGGCAAACTTCTTGCGTTCGCAAGCATACACTTTATGTTGCTATGGCTCTGCCGTTGTGAAGTGCTTGCCACTGTATTTAAGGCCCCTTTTAATAACTCCCTACTGTCTATTGTAACCCTCCCCCTTCTCCTCCCCCATGGGTAACTAATTCATCAATTTCCCTCTCTACGCTATTTACCCCAATACTTCTATATAGTCCCTCCCCCCACCTACAAGTTTAAAAACTCCCCCAGCCGTTCTACCATCCCATCCCCTAGCACAAAAGCTCCCTCATCACTAAGGTGCAATCCATCCCTGCTATAGATATTGTACCCAAGTGAGAAGTCAGCCCAGTGCTCTATAAACCCAAAACCCTCTGCACTGCACCACTTTTTTAGCGACGCATTAACCTCCCTAAGCTCTTCTGCCTCCCTGGGCTAGCACGTGGCACTGGTGGAGGTCCTTTCTTTAAGCTTATTGCCTAGTTCTATAAAATCATTCTTTAAGACGCTCCATCTTCCACTAACCTTGTCATTGGTACCAATGTGTACCAAAACTGCCGGTTCATTACCAGCTCCTCCCAATAATTTATCCACCCGATCCACAACATGCCGAACCCGAGCACCAGGGAGACAGCAAACTGTTCGATTGCTGGGATCTGGGTGACAAATGACCCTGTCTACCTTCCTAATAATAGAGTCCCCTACCACCAGAACATGTCTGTTGCTCGGCCTATTCTGCCCTCCCTCTCCTCCAGTAGAACTGTTCTCCCAGCTGTTAGAGGGAAAAGCTCTATCTGGCATTGCCATTCCTGAATGGACATCCCTAACAGTTTCACTCAATCTGGCAAATTGGTTGGTGGCCAACTGGCCTGCCTCCTCCTGTTCCCCCTGATTCCCCTTCTAACTGTAACCCAGCTACCTCCCTGGACATCATCACTAGCCCCAACTCCTCCCTCCATACTAGGCCCAGCTAAACTGTTCTTCCGTGAGCACCACCTCCCTTTCCAGTGAAGCAGTATCACTAATTTCTGCAATTCTCCTCTCCAGATCTTAAATTTGAGCTTCCAGAGAGGCAACATGCTCACACCTGTCACAGAGGTATGGACCCTGGATCATCTGTTCCAGTAGTGCATACATTTGGCAGGATGTACACTGAGTGAGGTTACCACTGGACTGACTCATGATGATCAGTTACAAAAATACAGTGAGAAAATAAATCAATGTATTTGTATAAAGATTGCTTTTCTACACCTTAACCCAAACAAAACAGAAAAAATATATCTACGTTTGTTTTCTGTTTTTTCTTATAATACACCTTTTCTTTGGATTTCCTCCTTTTATTTAATCTCCTACACACTAATTACACTTACATTAGAAATGATTGAAAGCTCCTAAGCTCGCTCTTCCCTTGTTAAAAAAGACCCCGCCTACTCACCTGAACAATGATAAATGAGCACAGGACAGAAAACACTGCACTGCCTCACAGAACGGATTCAGCAGAAAACGACAAAATGCACACAGATATAACTTACACTTGCCAAGCCACATCCACTCTCACCTGTATCACGGATTACTGCAACAGGACAGAAAACTCTGCACTGATTTACAGAGCAGATTCAAACAGGAGCTCACACAAATGCACACAGATATAACTTACACAGACCAAGCCACACCCACTCTCACCTGTATCACTGATTACTGCAACAGGACAGAAAACTCTGCACTGATTTACAGAGCAGATTCAAACAGGAGCTCACACAAATGCACACAGATATAACTTACACAGACCAAGCCACACCCACTCTCACCTGTATCACTGATTACTGCAACAGGACAGAAAACTCTGCACTGATTTACAGAGCAGATTCAAAAAACTTGTTTTTTTTCTTTTTATTTTCCTTCCTTTGGGTCAATTAACAATAAAATCGATGTATTGCAGAGCAGACGAAATCTAAAAAGGTTGAGGTTGATGGACTAAAGTCTTTTTTCAACCTAAATTACTATGTAACTATGTAACCATCCAGATTAACAGTCCAGTCGTGAGATTCATCCCACCACGTTTCAGTAATGCCTATTAAATCCCATTTTTCATTAATTGCTAATAATTCTAACTCTCCCATTTTTCCTGGAAAGCTTCTGGCATTAGCAAGCATACCTCATGTTATGAGTTTGTAGTTTTGAGGTGACTGCCACTGTACTTGAGATACCTAGTAATAACTCCCTATTGACTATACTAACCCTCCCCCCATCTCCACCCCCATGAGTAGTTAATTCATCTCTTATCCCCTCTACACTTTCTACCTCATTACATTCATCAAGTCCCTCCCCCCACCTACTAGTTTAAAAATTCCTTTAGCCTTTCTACCATCCTATCTCCTAGCACAAAAGCTCCCTCATCATTGAGGTGCAATCCATCTCTGCTATAGAGATTGTACCCAAGTGAGAAGTCAGGCCATGGCTCTAAAACCCAAACCCCTCCCTAGTGCACCACATTTTTAGCCATGCATTAACCTCCCTAAGCTCTTTCCATCTCCCTGGGCTAGCACGTGGCAATGGTAGTATCTCAGAAAATACTACCTTGGAGGTCCTTGCTTTAAGCTTATTCCCTGGTTCTCTAAAATCATTCTTTAAGACACGCCATCTTCCACTAACTTTGTCATTGGTACCAATACGTACAAAGACTGCCAGTTCATTTCCAGCCCCTCCCAATAATTTGTCTACCCGATCCACCACATGATGAACCTAAGCACCCGGGAGACAGCAAACTGTTCGATTGCTGGGATCTGGGTGACAAATCACCCTGTCTACCTTCCCAATAATAGAGTCCCCAACCACCAAAACCTGTCTGTTGCACCGAATATTCTGCCCTCCATCCCCTCCAGTAGAACGGTTTGTCATTGCCATTCCTGAGTGGACATCCCCAACCGTTTCACTCAATCTGGCAAATCTGTTGGTGTTTTCCAACTCAGAACTTGCCTGCCTCCTCCTGTTCCCCCTGCTTCCCCTTGTAACTGTAACCCAGCTAGCTCCCTGGACATTCTCACTAGCCGCATCTCCACCCTTCATGCTAGGCCCAGCTAAACTGTGCTCAGTGAGCACCAACGCCCTTTCCAGTGGAATATCAGTAAGTGCTGCAATTCTCTCAAGTTCTCCAATTTGAGCTTCCAGAGAGCCAACATGCTCACAACTGACACATAGGTATGGACCCTGGATCATCTGTTCCAGCAGTGCATACATATGACAAGATGTACACTGAGTGAGGTTGCCACTGGACTGAATTATTGTCTACAAATTTTGCGTGGGAAAAATAAACATTAACAAAAATAATATATTTGCATAGATCTTTAAAAAAAATATACCGGTATATATACAGTGGATATAAAAAGTCTACACACCCCTGTTAAAATGTCAGGTTTCTGTGCTGTAAAAAATTGAGATAAAGATAAATCATTTCAGAACTTGTTCCACCTTTAATGTGACCTATAAACTGTACAACTCAATTGAAAAGCAAACTGAAATCTTTTAGGTAGAGGGAAGAAAAAATATAAAAGTAAAATAATATGGTTGCATAAGTATGCACATCCTTAAACTAATACTTTGTTGAAGCACCTTTTGATTTTATTAAAGCACTCAGTCTTTTTGGGTATGAGTCTATCAGCATGGCACATTTTGACTTGGCAAGATTTGCCCACTCTTCTTTGCAAAAACACTCCAAATCTGTCAGATTGCGAGGGCATCTCCTGTGCACAGCCCTCTTCAGATCACCCCACAGATTTTCAATCGGATTCAGGTCTGGGCTCTGGCTGGGCCATTCCAAAACTTTAATCTTCTTCTGGTGAAGCCATTCCTTTGATGATTTGGATGTATGCTTTGGGTCGTTCTCGTGCTAAAAGATGAATTTCCTCTTTATGTTCAGCTTTCTAGCAGAAGCCTGAAGGTTTTGTGCCAATATTGACTGGTATTTAGAACTGTTCATAATTCCCTCTATCTTAACTAAGGCCCCAGTTCCAGAGAAACAGCCCAAAAGCATGATGCTGCCACCACCATGCTTCACTGTGGGTATGGTGTTCTTTTGGTGATGTGCAGTGTTGTTTTTGCGCCAAACATATCTTTTGGAATTATGGCCAAAAAGTTAAACCTTGGTTTCATCAGACCATAACACCTTTTCCCACATGCTTTTGGGAGACTTCAGATGTGTTTTTGCAAAATGTAGCCTGGCTTGAGTGTTTTTCTTCGTAAGAAAAGGCTTTTGTCTTGCCACTCTACCCCATAGCCCAGACATACAGTATGAAGTATACAGGAGATTGTTGTCACATGTACCACACAGCCAGTACTTGCCAGATATTCCTGCAGCTCCTTTAATGTTGCTGTAGGCCTCTTGGTAGCCTCCCAGACCAGTTTTCTTCTCGTCTTTTCATCAATTTTGGAGGGAGCTCCAGTTCTTGGTAATGTCACTGTTGTGCCATATTTTCTTCACTTGATGATGACTGTCTTCACTGTGTTCCATGGTATATCTAATGCATTGGAAATTATTTTGTACCCTACTCCTGACTGATACCTTTTAACAATGAGATCCCTCTGATGCTTTGGAAGCTCTCTGTGGACCATGGCTTTTGCTGAGGGATGCGATTTCAGGAAAAGACCAACTACAGCAGCTGAACTTTATTTGGAGTTAATCAGAGGCACTTTAAATGATGGCAGGTGTATGCGGACTCCCATTTTACACGATTTGGAATGTGATTGCTTAATTCTGAACACAGCTACATTCCCAGTTATAGGAGGGTGTGCAGACTTATGCAACCACATTATTATTATTTTTTTTCCTCCACCTAAAAGATTTCAGTTTTTTCTTCAATTGAATTGTACAGTTTATAGGTCACATTAAATGTGGAAAAAGTTCTGAAATGATTTATCTTTGTCTCATTTTTTTACAGCACAGAAACCTGACATTTTAACAGGGGTATGTAGACTTTTTTATATCCACTGTATAGATATATATATATATATATATATATATATATATATATATATATATATATATATATATATATATATTCCCTTTTTTTGCACTATAAGTCTGCCCCTCACCTTTTCTTTGAACTCTCTCCTTTTATTTAAACTCCTACACTTTTACTAGAACTGCAACCTCCTCCTTTTATTTAACCTCCTAGGGCCTCATTCTATTACCGGCCGTAAAATGGCCGCAAGGATCTCCTCTTACGGCCGGCCGTATATCTTGCAACCGGCCGTAAGCTCAGAAATCTTTAAAGTCAAAAATAAATTCAAGACAGCACTGTAAAGCTCTGTAAATGCCAGGGATCATATTGGGGGACATGAGGATTAATAGTAACCCACACTGAAGCTTGCACATCAGCCCAAATCCGAGTTTACATTAACTGTTTATTTTCCGGCCGCAGCGTGGCCGGGTCTGAGGTGCTCCAAGCACTCTGGACTTTTTACATGGATTTTGGACATAAATTAAAAAATATGTTTTTTACGGATTTGAGTGTAGGGGAATGTTGTGCTATTTTTGGTAACACCTACAATCACTTTTTAGTCTCCTCAGAGTGCAGGATGGCTTTATTTTGGCTTTATAATGTGCTTAATTGGTGCTAGCGGGACCTTTTTCCTGCAAGTAAGCTGTGGCTCGCTTTTAGCCTTGCAGAGATGGTTCCCGGGGCAATAGAATAGCAACCGGGCTTTTCTTGCGGCCGAAACTCTTGCGGACGTTTAAGATGAAAGGCTTTCCTGCGGCGCGTGCGGCCGCAAGGGATAGCAAGGCGCCGGCCGCAAGCCTGCCGGAATCCACGGCCAGAGGGGAATAGAATAGCAGAATAGCTTGCGGCCCCGCATTTCCTACGGCCGGTAATAGAATGAGGCCCCAACACTTTTACTAGAACAGCAACTCCCTCCTTTTTTTTTTTCTCCTACACTTTTACTAGAACTGCACTTATACTAGAAGTTTTCGACAGCTCACAAGTTTGCCCCTTCCCCTGTTTAAATTAACTTCTGCCTACTCACCTGGAATATATTAGTGCTTACAGCAAATAATCACAGTTTACTTGAAAGAAGTAAATTCCAGTTGCAAACAGCCCCAGACAACTCACAAAACTTTATGCAAGTTCAACACAGGCAGACCACTCCCTTCTCACCTGGACAAAATTAGTGCACACAGCACATATTCACACTTTACTTGAAATAAGAAAATCCTAGAGCAGATTCAAACAGAACACCACACAAGTGCACACACATATACTATTACACAGGCCAAACCACACCCACTCTCACCTGGACACTGATTACAGCTCACAGAACAGAAAACACTGCACTGAATCACAGACCTGATTCAAACAGAACACCACACAATTGCACACAGATATACTATTACACAGGCCAAAACACACCCACTCTTGCCTGCACAATGATTACAGCCCACAAGACAGAAAACACCCTTTAAAAGTTCTCTGTACTTAATCACAGAGCAGCTTCAAATTTGATTTAGATTGAATCTCATCTATATGTCTTATCTATATGACCTACATATTTTGCAGTGCCGATAATAAGCATGGTTCAAAGAATAAGTTAATGGCAGATAAACAAACCGCAAGTGTTAACTATGGCCTCATTAAATCCAGCCTCGTAAGTCCAACGTGTAGGGCTGCGTGCTTGAAACTTGCCCGTTTTACAACGCTATTAAATTAGAATGCGCTGCGAGAGATGCTATTTCGTAAACCAGTCAGAGTTGCGTTCTCGAATGCAAACAATTAAGCGAGCACGTGGTTACGGATTCATATAGAACCAACAGAAAAAGAGATTGTCAGCGTTACTTCACTGAAAAAGGGGAGGGTAGATTTTGAAGTCCTACATGCTTCAATTACAGTTTGTGATCGGATCCACAGTCCAAATATGATGGAATATTAATGAAGCCGTACATATGAGATT
The DNA here is from genome assembly GCA_027410445.1 of Discoglossus pictus. Lineage (NCBI taxonomy): Eukaryota > Metazoa > Chordata > Amphibia > Anura > Alytidae > Discoglossus > Discoglossus pictus. Next base: position 259,770,887 of record CM050166.1, on the reverse strand, counting down.
CTACTACATGCAAGTTCCATTATATGTATTAACACATTGATTGCCGGGATTGATATAACACGAAAAATAGACATAAAATAAAATATTTTATATTGCCAGTTTGCAAGCTTGAGAATGTTGTACTATTAATTCTAATACCTAACATCACTTTCCCTTTTATTATATGTACAGTAGTGTGTGTATATTTGCGGGCTTGAACGCCAGTGAATTTGTTGCAATTTAATAGGGCGATTGGAACTTAACAGTTACAGGCTTGAAAGAACAAAGACATGCGGCTGCGCAAGTCGAATTCTCACGTCCCGTAGGGTTTTCTCGCCCCTACCCTGCAACTCGTCAGCAGATTGCTTTACGAGGCCAATGTAATAGCCATAAGTCTTGCGGGCTACATTATGGGCTACGGTTTTCATGTTGAGGGAATTTAATGTGTCTATATACCGTATTGGTCCGAATATAAGCCACACCTTTTTTTTTGAGCTTGCGAGTTAAGGGTGCGGCTTATATTCGCGACCGTGAAAAAATGACAGCCGATTTGCGAGATTTGAGTTTTGCGTGTGCGGCTTATATTCGGGATCGCAAAATCAATGCCGATTTGCGCGTTGAGGGTGACGATTTGCGCACATGTGACTAAATTGTAGCAATTGAATACCAATTTCCGGTTTTAGTGATTCTAGCATCCTGTAAGGCCTGTAACCTGCAAAAGAAGTTACAGTACATGTTAGAAAGCCTGTTTCTTGCAATGGCTAATCACTTGGAGAGAAAAGCATCAACAAGCCTAGGAGTGAGGCGTAGTTATAATGCAAGTTTCAAAATTGCAGTTGTTAATTCTGCAAAGACAACAAGCAACAGAGAGGCTGGAAAAAAAGATGGGATGCCAATTTCTTGTGAAGTAATCCAGCTGAAAGCCTTAGAACTTGCAAAGACCTTAAAAATAAATAAGAGGGAATTTCGTGCAAGCATTGGTTGGTGCCGTTGTTTTATGCGGAGAAAGGGTCTCGCTCTTCGACGAAGCACTTCATTGGCACAGAAACTGCCGGCAGATTTTGAGGAGAAACGGACTAGTTTCCAGCGGTATGTCATCCAATTGCGGCAGTGTCACTCATACCCATTAGACCAGATGGGCAATGCTGACGAGACCCCCGTATTTTTTGACATGCCAAGCAATACAACAGTAAACCAGAAAGGGGCAAAAAGTGTCATTTTAAGAACAAAGGGCACTGAAAAACTCAGAATAACAGTGATGTTAGCTGCTGATGGAGGAAAGTTACCCCCCTATGTTATTCTGAAGCGAAAAACTTTGCCCAAAGAAAGCATTCCTGATGGCCTAGTGATTCGTTGCCAGGAAAAAGGCTGGATGACAACTGAACTGATGGTCGACTGGTTGTCTGTAGTTTGGAACTGCAGACCTGGAGCACTGCTCACTAAGAGAGCCATGCTAGTCTTGGATGCTTTTAAGGGTCATCTCACTCCTGAAGTGAAGACTAAAGTTGCTGCACAGAAGACAGACCTTGTTGTTATACCTGGTGGCATGACTTCAAAGCTACAAGTGCTTGATGTCATTGTCAACAAGCCGTTCAAAGACAACCCACGCAAGCAGTATTCAGATTGGCTTCGGGAAGGGGATCATGCTCTTACACCATCTGGCAAGATTAAGAAGCCGTCAGTGACACTCCTGTGGCAATGGATTATAAATTCATGGTCAAGTATTTCTTCTAACTTCATCATCAGGGGGTTCAAAAAATGCTGCGTGTCCAATGCATTGGATGGTAGCGAGGACAACTTGCTATGGGAGGAGAATGAAGATAACAGTGACAGTGAATAGTAAAAAGTTTCCTTGTTATCTTATGTTTCATGTTTCCTGAACTTTCTGTTCATGTTACCATAATATTGACAACCTGCCTAAAGAGTTACAGTTATAATGTTTTCCAAATACTGGATACAGTATATAGTACAGTTTATTTTAAAATAAAATCACTATTTATTCCCTAAATCTACTTGACTTTTGTCTTTTTCTCTCCAATTTTAAGGGTGCGGCTTATATGTGAGTACTATCTTTTTTCTGTTTTTTCCCCTTGCATTTTACAGGTGCGGCTTATATGCGGGTGCGGCTTATATTCGGACCAATACGGTATTACTACCATAGTCCTAGCCTGCCATTATCACAAATTAGTTGTACTGCTTCATCCACCTGAGGGCAATAACTCAATCCATACAATTAGGGGTGCACATGTATGGTTTATTATATTCTAGCCTATATTCGAGGTAGCACCACAAAAAGACTCGTTCAGGCATATATAGCATTATTAATCTTTGCATATCTCACAGACAAGTGAGAGCAGAACTGATAATAGGCTGCGGGCAGGGATACATTTCACATCAATTGCATAAAAATGGCTTGAGGCCCGGCCATAACTTACGAAGTGGTTTGTGGCCATTAGTCTGAAGTGGCTTGACTATGATCTGGACAAAGATATTACTATTGTAGAGAAAATAATATATATTTTTTATCTACACTATTACATCATTTTGTATTCACTCATTTATATCCATGCATGTATGAACAGTATCCATATTTGCACTCAGTTTTCAAGTATTAGCACCTTTTTTAAGTTGTTTTTCTGTAACAGTCAAAGCCTGGCACAATTCTAAGCACATTATTTTAATATGTCCTCACCATTTCTTGTGATCAGTCCTATATATACATGTATGTCAATTTAACCCCACCTGCAGAAGAGACTATTATATACTGTGCATTTAATAATGAGATTAGACCACTGCATAGAAGTCCCTTGAAAGTATGGGGTGGCCTCCAAAGGTGTAAATAAATAAATAACTAAACTTCATTGAGTATTGGTTATGGAAGAGGCATTGAAAAAGTTTTTTTTACAACAACACTATCAAGCCACCACATAAACGAGGCCTACGTTATTATTTCATCAAATAACCACCTTTGTGCATTATATGGGGCACTGATCCGTTGGTTGAACTATCTTTACACATATAAAGTCTTTTTGGGTAAATTGCAGTAGTTTATCAATAACATTTTTGAGATTTGCAGCTCAAATGGTTTTCTTTTGGGGATACAGTTATACCCCGTTTAGCACGGTTTATGCATTCCTGCTTGCAAAATCCGTGATAAAAAGGGCATTATATCGGCATAGTGCTCAACAGCACTATGGCAAAAAAAAGCATGCTAAACAGGGATTTAAATGCCCGCTTTGCAATATCGAGAGATGTAGCACTGTTCGGGGTAGCGTTGTGCGGGGTATTACTGTATGTTTCAAATTAGGCACAACTATCTACCCTAGCCAGATCTGTCGAGAAGAGGTACACTAGAGATGAAATAAACATATAAGTTTATTTGTTCTTATATACTATGTTTCTACAGTAATTCTTTATATAAGTAGAATAGAACCAGTCTGTTACAAAATTGCCTCACGTTATTTCATTTCTTTGTTTGGTTCATATAGACCTGGAGTGAGTGAGTTTATTACAAAAAGTTCCTCAGTAATATATTTACCTCAAACTATCTACCCCTATTGCTCAGTAATTCTTGTTTTATTTTAGTGAAGTGTTGTACAGTGCCTTGCAAAAGTATTCACCCCCCTCCCCTTGACTTTTTACCTATTTTGTGACATTACAGCCTAAGTTCAATGTTTTCTTAATCTTAATTGTATGTGATGGATCAGAACACAATAGTCTAAGTTGGTAAAGTGAGATGAGAAAAATATATACATAAAACTATTTTTTAGAAATAGAAAACAGAAAATTGGCATGTGCGTATGTATTCACCACCTTTGTAATGAAGCCCATAAAAAGCTCTGGTGCAACCAATTACCTTCAGAAGTAACATAATTAGTGAAATGATGTCCACCTGTGTTCAATCTAAGTATCACATGATCTGTCATTACATATACACACCTTTTTTGAAAGGCCACAGAGGCTGCAACACCTAAGCAAGAGGCACCACTAACCAAACACTGCCATAATGACCAAGGAACTCTCCAAACAAGTAAGGTACAATGTTGTTGAGAAGTACAAGTCAAGGTTAGGTTATGAAAAAAAATATCCAATTTTTTGATGATCCCCAGGAGCACCACCAAATCTATCATAACCAAATGGAAAGAACATGGCACAACAGCAAACCTGCCAAGTGACGGCCGCCCACCAAAACTCACGGACCGGGCAAGGAGGGCAATAATCAGAGAGGCAGCACAGAGACCCAAGGTAACCCCGGAGGAGCTGCAGAGTTCCACAGCAGAGACTGGAGTATCTGTACATAGGACGACAATAAGCCGTATGCTCCATAGAGTTGGGCTTTATGGCAGAGTGGCCAGAAGAAAGCCATTACTTTCAGCAAAAAACAAAATGGCACGTCAAAATGTATGGAGGCAGGTGCTCTGGTCTGAGGAGACTAAAATTGAACTTTTCAGCCATCAAGGAAAAAGCTATGTCTGGCACAAACCCAACACATCACATCACCCAAAGAACACCATCAGAAACAAGGTGGTGGCAGCATCATGCTGTGGGGATGTTTTTCTGCAGCCGGAACTGGGAAACTGGTCAGAGTTGAGGGAAAGATGGATGGTGCTAAATACAGGGACATTCTTGAGCAAAACCTGTACCACTCTGCGCGTGATTTGAGGCTAGGACGGAGGTTCACCTTCGGGGAGGACAATGACCCCAAACACACTGCTAAAGCAACACTTGGGTGGTTTAATGGGAAACATGTAAATGTGTTGGAATGGCCTAGTCAAAGCCCAGACCTCAATCCAATAGAAAATCTGTGGTCAGACTTAAAGATTGCTGTTCACAAGCACAAACCATCCAACTTGAAGGAGCTGGAGCAGTTTTGCAAGGAGGAATGAGCAAAAATCCCAGTGGTAAGATGTGGCAAGGTCATAGAGACTTATCCAAAGCGACTTGGAGCTGTGATTGCCGCAAAAGGTCGCTCTACAAAGTATTAACTTTACGGGGGTGAATAGTTATGCACATTTACTTTTTCTGTTATTTTGTCCTATTTGTTCCTTGCTTCACAACAAAAAAAAAAAAAACATCTTCAAAGTTGTGGGCATGTTCTGTAAATTAAATGATGCAAATCCATGTTAATTCCAGGTTGTGAGGCAACAAAACATGAAAAACGCCAAGGGGGTGAATACTTTCGCAGAGCACTGTATATCACTCCAATAGCTCTAATTCTTTAATAGCCTCAATAAAAATAGTATTTTATGTATATGTACATTTATTTGTTTTCCCATAGTTGGATTAACAATCAGTCCAAACAAATGAGTGCACAATGATCCACTTTCTTTTCTCCTCATTTTTGTGTGGATTTAGTACATCTAGTACTAAAAGAAACAATGTATGCATGAGCTACAGTAGCAGACCTTTGCAGGGAGGTGTGAAAGGCTTCAAATATTATTATGATTAACATATTCTGTAGCACTGTACAGGGGATAAGAACAAGGAAGAATACATTGATGACAAACTGCAAACAATGGAGTGCTATATTTTGAGTTTAGAATCTTTGCAGAAAGTGCTTTTTCCAAAGGACTCTACAAGATTGGAAACTCGCTACTTACAATCTAAGGGAGTAGAAGAGGCAGAAACCTCGGCAAGAATAAACAGATGAGGAATAGAAGGGTCAGGAAGGAAGTGATAGTTTACTTAGGTAGGAAGGTGAAAGGAAGGAGGAAGGAAGTTAGGAAGGTTTTTCATTTAGTAGATGATATCTGATAAAGTCATTTGAGGTGAATGGCTCTAGTATGTAATATTATCTGCCCCTTGTGGTCAGATAATATAACCTGCAAATGGGAATGTCAGGTGAGGGTCCATGGTTAGGAGATATATCTCCAGAAGCCAATGAGTAAAAACATAACTTTTAAGCACTTGTTAAAATAAACAATTGTATATTATTTTAATATTAAAAATGGGAAACCATTCATACCCCTTTAACAGGACCTTGCTAAATCATTTATAAACCTTTTGGGTCAACTTTTGAAACAACTGTATAGCAGGGATAGGCAACACTGAAACTGGTAGTCTGAAGTAGGTCCTGGATTTCTGAATTGACATACTACGCAACCTACTAGCTTAAAACAAAATAACAAACTTACTTCCTGGGTGCTTGACACCAATTTTACACATATAACTTTCAAGTATTAAATACTATCTAATGCACCCTTAATTAACTTTATTTATGCAAAATGATGCTGCTCTAAAACCAAAGGACTCCTATCTGAAGCAGCAAACATTTGTCTCATTACTAAAATATAGTGGCACATATAGAGTGACCTATGACCCTCGAGGGGCCTACTATCTGAAAGGCTCACTAGTTGATGATCCAAAGCTGGCTAATGGATTCATTAACAGATAGAATTAAAAAGAAGGGACATAGCAGAGTAATAATCTAGAAAGGACAACATTTATTATTATTATTTTATATTTATATTGCGGCAACATATTCAGCAGCGCCATACATAGGACGATTACAAGGCAAATACATTTTTAATACAAATTACACAAACAGAGAGCCTTGTCTTTGAGCCTAGAATCTTGCATACAGAGTGCTTTCTCAAGCATCATATACAGTTTAAAAACTTGCAAATTTACAATCTAAAGGATTTGGTTGTGAAACAGGAGGGGGGATAGAGACATTGGGCATATTAAGGTTGAAGGTCATAAGTTTCATTAAACAGATGTGTTTTTAGTTAAGTTTAAAGAACTTGAGAGATAAGAAGTTCCAACAAATAGGGGCAACGCGAGAAAAGAACTGAAGGTGGGAGTAAGAGGAGGTGATAAGAGAGAGGAAAGAAGAAGGTCGTTAGCAGAACGGAGAGAGAGGGTGGGGGCGTATTTTGAGACGAGAGAGCAGACATATAAGGCTGTGCATTATTGTTGAGGGCTTAATACATTAGTCATAATTTTACATTTTATTCTGGATGTTATGTGAAGCCAGTGGGAGTGACTGACAGAGAGGTGATGCTGACATTGAAAACCGAGTATGGTAGATGAGTCTAGCCAAGGCGTTCATTAGGATAGAGATGATACTGAAATTCAAAAGATTTTATTAAGGTTCTAAGTTGAAGTACAGATGGAGAAGAGGTTCTGGGACTCAATCTTGCAAACAGACAGAGGATAAGGTGAAGAAGTGTTACCAGAAAAGAAGACATGAAGGAGCAAAGTCACGGATGCCAAGAGGTTAGAAAATTTGGATTAGAAATGGGTGGTCAACTGTGTCAAAGGCAGCAGAGAGATCTAGAAGAATTAGAATAGAGAAATTACCCTTTGACTTGGCAGTAAGCAAATCATTAGTGACTTTTGTGAGAGCTGTCTCTGTGGAGTGATGGGGCTAAAAATCAGATTGGAAGGTGTCAAGAAGAGAACTAGAGGCGATTACAGACGAGACGCTTAAGCAGTTTTGAAGTCAGACGAAGTAGTGATATAGGAAAATAATTAAATACATTAGCTGGATCAGGTGTGTTTTTTAAGAATGGGTGTAATTATAGCATGTTTTTTTACATGGCGGAACATTTTCTGTGTTTAGGGAAAGGTTGAATGTATGTGTGAGAGCAAGGATAAGTGTGGTACAGAGTGGAGGAAGTAACTGTGATGGAATAGGATCCTGTGAGCAGATTGTAAGGTGAGAGGTTGATTGTAGATTGGATCGTAGTCCGTAATGCATGTAGGATTAGGGGAGGGTGCAGGATGGGTGTTTTTGGTTAGTTGAGAGGAGGAGAGTGTGTGAGCTGTGTGGAGAGCAGAATATGTTTAGAATGTTTTCAATCTTATCTTTAAACTGGTTGGCAAAGTCCTTAGCTAGGAGACAAGAGGGGGAAGGAGGTGCAGGAGTGAAGAGGAGAGTGTTGGAAGTGGCGAGCAAACATTTAGGGTTGGAGGACAGATTTGATATTAACGATGATAATTATTGCGGTTTGGCAAGGTTGAAGGCAGAGAAGTAGCAGCACAATATACATTTGTAATGGACTATGGTTAAGCAGTGCAGGAGCACCTCTGGATGTAGCGTGTTTGTTTAGTGTGCCATGGTTGTGGATGTGAGTGAGGCCATTTGCCAGAGGTTATGGGTGCAAGAGTATCAAGGGTGGAAGTAAGAGTCAAGTTGTAATGTGAGGTGGCAGGTGAGTTTGGTGATGGGGCTGAGAAGGGGTTGTAGCGCAATAGAGAAAACCTAATATATTATACAAGTGACTTGCCCGTCATAAATGAAGGGGCAATAAAATTGTAAGGCAGGTAATGCAGTTTGCCACAGACAGCAAGTGTTTTAGTCCTCTGAGATCTGTCGGCGCTCATTACAAGCCTCGCACTGAGCGACTTTGGCCCTCATTGCTTGGCTCGCAATGAGAGCCTTTGGCGCTCATTGCGAGCCTCTCTGTTGGTGTATTTTTTGTTATCAGTGGTGCTTTTGCTGTCATTGTATGGTCCGCGTTGATCTCCTTTTTGCACTTAATGCAAGGCTCTCCCCTGGTGTAGTTTGTGTCCTATGGGCACCGTTGGCTCTCCTTGTGAGGCGCGCGGTGAAGGGCTTTGCTGTTTTTTGTGTATATGTAGTTTTTCATGATAATTAATTAATTAAATCATAAATTAATATACTTTACCTATTTTTAATTAATATATGCAGCAATGCAATCTGTTTTGATGTTCCTGCAGCATACAATGTAGATTTGCACTGTTGTTGAGCTGAGGTGTAAGTGTCAGCAATATGTGCAGTGTGTAGTGTAAATAGGCTGCGTGCGCAAGGGGAAACAGTTAGTGTAGCTGTGTACTTCTGCATTCTATAAGTTAGTGTTGTAAAATGGCGGGGAATGTGTATGTGGTACGCGGGTGTGGATGATTTAGCGTCCTTGCCAATAGTGTATCTTGTACGGCTTTTTGTAAAAGTCGTATGTGCTTGGTAGTGTTTTGCGGCTTTAGGGGTCGTGTAGCCTCGTTTTCGGGTTTTTTCGGCGTCCATTTTTTCTCTTGCTTAGGGGATTTTCGAGAGTCTAAACTCAGTAAATTGGAGTTAAATTGAGGTGTAACCTCACTTCCAGACTTCCTGGGTGTCCCCCTTGCTGTGGGTAAGGTTTTATTTAATTTTTGTGTGTGGTTATAGTTTTTTTTTTTTTATGTTTTCCGCTGTGCACTGTTCGGCCGTTAAAGTCGTATTTTTGCGAGTTTGTAAGTCCTGCGGCTCGGGTTTTTTTTTCGTGTAAATCCGTATTTTTTTTTTAAACTCCCGCGGCTCGTATTTTTTTATGTAAGTTTGTATTTAGTCATTGCGTTTTAGAGTTTTTTTTTTCAAAGATCCGCTTCTGTGTGTGCTTGTAACCACTTGTGAGGCGCCGTAGAGCCTCCACCTCCGCAAATGCGGCCCGTAATGAGCCTTAGGCAGTTCTTGCGAGCTCGCAAAGCGTGACGATGTTTCGTAGTTTGACAACTATTATATGTGATTATATTATATTCCTAATTTAACCAAATACCATAAAAAAGGATCAATATTATACCAAGTTCTCACAGTAACAAATCACATCCAAATTTGTTAAATGTGAATACTGTGACCGTTTGCCCCCTGGAGGATGGTGCCAAGTAAAGAAGTGTAAAAAGTTCTTGACAGGAGTGACGGAGTTAAACTCATGAAGAACTCCTAATTGGTGCAGGTGCAGTTTCACTTTAAAGCCTGGAAAGCAGACATGGAAGGGGGTGTGACTGATTAGGCTCTGGAACTAGGTTGTGTGCTGCTGCTAAGCAGCCAGAGCAAGCCACAGAGAGGAGCTTGATGGCTGGTCCTGTGTGGATCTACATTTTGAACTCTGGCAAGCAAACCTGAAGGAGATCCCCTTGTTTACTGGGGCTGAGATAAGCCTGTCTGTCTAAAAAATCCCAGGGGTGCGCTCTCTGTACCTGGACACCCCGGTTAATTTCAACGTGGCCAAGGATTTCTGCTTTCAGGTCATCATAGTTCATCGCCTTTTCTTCATCCATGTGTAGGTAAGCTTTCTGAGCTTCACCTGTCAAATGCGGGGCAAGGAGACTCACCCTTTTGTGCCACGCCTCCCTTATGGCAGTCCTTTCAAAAATGGTGAGGTATATTAACAAATCATCATCATTAGTCAATTTAAGGAAAATTTAATCGGCTCTAACTCTTGCTGCATCTTCCATTCGTTTCTCCAGGTTAGCTTGTGTCTGAGCTAACTGGATAGCCCCTTTTCTGTTGCTCTCTTGTTGAGCAGCTACAGCCTGCTTCAAGGCTTTTAACATGTCCTCCATGTTGCGCTGTGGGTTGTCTTCTTAATCACAGACGAAAGGAATCCCACTTCTAACACCAAGGATGACAAGGATGGCCGTTTACCACAGGAGTTCTTTATGACAAAAGGTTCCGCAATACAGATTTATGATGCAGGAGACTTGTTTATTTGTAGTGCTGATAAACAATGGTTAGAAGTAGAAAAAAATAAAAATCTACATAAACGTTCTTACTAAACATACAGGAACACCCTGACTACACCAGGGCAGCTTCTCTGCTCCGGAGAAATTATAATTCATAAAGAAAACAAATTAATCCAGTTACTTCCAGCAGAAGTTCTTGTGGATCATATAAAACAGTCTCTGCTATGAGGGATAGTGCCTCCTTGTGGCCGGGATACAAACAGTCTCTTATAGTGCCACCTTGTGGCCGGGATACAAACAGTCTGTTATAGTGCCACCTTGTGGCCGGGGCACCAAATAGTCTCTGTTTTATCAGAAGTCTTTTCCCCATCTTTAAATAGTAACAGCGGATGAAGCGTAGGGCCCGCCCGTCTATCCCATATGCTTCACCCCAGGGACCCTTTGATATTGCAATAGTAACTTACTGCAAATTAACAGGACAAGCCCTCAGCCTCTTTCCTGGGGTATAATAAGTCTGGTACCTTCATTCAGTGCCTCTGACAGCTCCACACTCGCCTAGACACCTTAGGCAACTCTGCCTGGGAATCCTCAATATTCACTTCCCTGACTTGGTGCATTTGTAGTTTCACCTCCTGAGTCTTTAGGGGCTCTTTCTGTTAGCTCTGTTCGTCCAGCGACTGCAAACAGCACACACTCCTTTTTGTTGTCCAAAACTCGCAGCCCCAGTAAACAAGGGGATCTCCTTCAGGTTTGCTTTCCAGAGTTCAAAATGTAGATCCACACAGGACCAGCCAGCAAGCTCCTCTCTGTGGCTTGCTCCGGCTGCTTAGCAGCAGCACACAACCTAGTTCCAGAGCCTAATCAGCCACACCCCCTTCCATGTCTGCTTTCCAGGCATTAAAGTGAAACTGCACCTGCACCAATTAGGAGTTCTTCATGAGTTTAACTCCGTCACTCCTGTCAAGAACTCTTTACACTTCTTTACTTGGCACCATCCTCTAGGGGGCAAACGGTCACAATACCTATACTCAATAACAATTTTTCAGGAGCCAGAGGACTAATAGATAACTAGTTACATGGTGCAGTTGTAGTAATCATAGGATCTGTGTTATAATCAATTCTATAAACATAGAAACTATACAGGAAAGCGACTTCTATATGTTTAAATTTCATCACAGGTTGTATCAATCTCATAATGAATAAGAAACAATAATATAGGGCTAAACTCCTACATTGACAAGCTGCCGGTCCACTTCGCCATGGAGAATCTACCTTCTTTGTGTAGAGGGTCTACTATAATATTACTACCACACCAGTTATGTAGGGTATCTGATGTTGTAATTGAGTGTCACTCCTTAACTTTGAATTCTTTAAAAAATACTGAGGTAGGCTCTAGTGGGAGGGAGGATTTTTTTATTCTGGGTCGATACATGTCCTACTTAGGAGGAGTGTTCTCTCTCTCTTTCTCATGTCTGTGATGCCTAGAAGACGCGAAGAAAAAATGTTTTATACACATGGCTTACACAGCTGCAAATGTTATTAGTTTGAAGGACCACTGCACTTCAAGAAAAAATGTGACTTTTTTGACAAATAAGTGATTTTTTTTCTTGAACTAAGTCAAAACATTAGAGCAAGGGACACAATTAGGCAATAATTGTATATAAAACCATTAGCATAATTTAGATACCATTATGTGAAACAGCATGACCAGAAATGTATGGATTTTGTTTGTTTTGCCTTTTAATTGATGAAGCAAACTGCCAAGGATTTGAATTAAAAAATCAACAATAATCTAATTTCAAGCTAACAAATTTAGGTTTGACAGAAGAGCCACATTTTGATCTGCACATTTGAGTCTAGAGTCATAGGTTGCTGGCGCCTGTCCTAGAGATATCCTAAATTTCAATACCAATATGTTTTCCTGTTCACACTATCAAGCTGACACAATATGTGTATGTCTAACAGTTTGTGTTAATGTCCTATTAGCAGTCATCCTGTATCACTTATGCCCCCCTGTGATCCCCATATTGTTCCCCTTTCTCTCGCATACCCCAGTATGATTGCAAAAATTAAAAGTAACAGGTTAATAGTTTTCTAAAACATCCTGCATCTGCTTGTTGTAGGTGAGCTAGCACTGAGAACGGATAATCACGTTTGGCTTTAAAATCATATTTAAGTTTAATGGATTATGAATGCATCTGATAGAGGAGAATCAGTCGTGTATGAAAAAATACCAAAATAATCATCAGAGAAAGACATTCTTACTTTGCAAACTGTCTCACTTTGGGATGCAACTGTGGATTGTGTGTGTATTCCATCTATCTATACAATTATATCAGTGCAGTAATCCTATGTGATTGTCTCCCTACCACCCCTGCCTTGAAATCAGTTCCCTGCATCAATACTGCTGCTTGCTAATGCAGTGTCTCTCCCTACCACCCCTGCCTTGAAATTAATTCCTTGCATCAACTACTGAAGCTTGCTTCTGTAGGGTCTATCCCTACCACCACTGCCTTGAAGTCAATTCCCTGTATCAACTACTGCAGTTTGTGTCTTTCCCTGCCATGACGTTAATTACCTGAATCAACTACTGCAGTTTGCAGCTGCAGCGTCTCTCTCCACCACCCCTGCCTTGAGGTCAATTCCCTGTATCCACCACTGCAGTCTCTCTCTTAGTCGGTCAGTCTCTCCCTCTCTCTCAGTCTCTCTCTCTAAGTCAATCAGTCTCTCTTTCAGTCAGCAAGTCTCTCTGCTAGTCTCTCTCTCTCAGTCAGTTGTTCTCGCTCTCAGTCCATCAGCCTCCCTCTCTCTCAGTCAGCCTCTCCCAGTCAGCCTCCCTCTCTCCCAGTCAGCCTCCCTCTCTCCCAGTCTCTCTCTCAGTTAATCAGTCTCTCTTTCAGTGTGCCAGTCTCTCCGTTAGTCTCTCTCCGTCAGCCTCCCTCGCTCCGTCAGACTCCCTCGCTCCGTCAGCCTCTCTCTCAGTCAGTCAGTCTCTCTCTGTCAGTCTCTCTCTGTCAGTCTCTCTCTGTCAGTCTCTCTCTGTCAGTCTCTCTCTTTCGCAGTCAGCCTCTCTCTGTCGCAGTCAGCCTCTCTCTGTCGCAGTCAGCCTCTCTCTGTCGCAGTCAGCCTCTCTCTGTCGCAGTCAGCCTCTCTCTGTCGCAGTCAGCCTCTCTCTGTCGCAGTCAGCCTCTCTCTGTCGCAGTCAGCCTCTCTCTCCCAGTCAGTAAGTCTCTCTCAGTCAGTCAGTTAGTCTCTCTCTCAGTTTGTCTCAATTTCTCCTCCCTCCCGTCAGCATTTGCGCTGCGACAATGCCCAAGCATGTAATTGGATACAACAGAGAGACTAAGCTGCACAGCCAATCAGTGAGTAACTAACAGGTTAAAATCCGTACTTGAATGCAGCGTTTCTATTATTATTATTATTATTATTATTATAGTTCATTTATAACGCGCCAACATATTCTGTAGCGCTATACATAAATTAAGCTCAGACAAAGATAAATACAAATTAACATATAGCAAAGCAAGGAGGGCCCTGTCTTTGAGCTAGGAATCCAATGTCTATGGTGAATTCTCAAAGTACTTAGGATAGAAACTTGCAGATTTACAATCTAAGGTAGGCTATAGGTTGATCTTGGGGTGTGGACATCAGGACTTCAGTGTGCTGCAAATCAATCTGTAAGTATATTGAACTTTTCAATGTAAAGTGTATGTTTCTGTTAATCACTAGCGGTTAGATCAGAAACATTTAAAACCCAGGAAATTCTATATACCTTAATTTTTTTTCATAGTGAGCAGGGGGAAACAATTTTATTGAAAATATAATATACATATGTACAACATGCAATCAGAAAATAATGATGATATCTGTTTTGCTCGGTTTTAAAGTTGTGATTTCAAATGTTATGGAGTACTATATTTTATCTATGCAGTAGCCTTAGAGTGGACCAATGTATTATAAATTGGTGGTAATTTTAAAGAACCACTTAAAATCAAGAAAAAACACTTGTCCGTCAAGTATGTACCAAACTAATAATATTAGCAGCTGTATAAGCCATGAGCATCAAGCATTGCTTGGGAAATCTGACTTTTAGATGTCTCTATTTATTAGTTAACCCCTTCTGGATCGCTCCCTTGTCATGTTGAAGGGGCTTGTGTACCTCAGTGAAGCTGTGAGCTATAACATCTAGGGTCACCCAAATGGGGAGGTCATAGCAGAGAGGTCAGACAAATCAAGGACCACTAGAGAAGGATCTGGCAACCAACTCCAATATATTTGTCAAGAAAACCTTATGGAAAAAGCCATAGCGATTGTGCGTGGTGTGCTATGGTCATGGTGAGACACATAGCACACGACTGAACAACATAACAACAACATTTATTAGTGCAGCAATCCATTCTGTGTTTGTTGCATCCATTTTGTGTTTGAATCATGAGTATGTGTTTTTTGACTATCAGTGAAGAAAGGATGAGAAAAGAGGGCCGAAAGAGCCATTGTAAAGATAATTGAATAAGACTGAAATAGAATCAACAACAATTGCCTCTCACCGGCCCAGAAGCAGGACAGTTGCATTTTTCACTGCAACCATAGTTCTCCAGAAATATAAGCTCCTCTCAGACATACAACTCTGACCAATGTATCGTGGATCTCTGCATGGTGTTGTATATGCATCAGTTATTTTGTTTTCTAATTAAGAGCTAAATGTATGACTTTATTCCCGATTAATAATGCTTGGAGCCATTGCGCAGTGGTCCTTTAATGTTTATTCTTTCTTGCTTAAAACAGTGCAATATGTCATTATTTAAATAATACTATTAGAGATAAAAATTAAACTCAACCCAAATTCTTTGTTGTCAAATACATGTGTAATGTTCAATTACTACAATAAACATAAAAAAAAAAAATAGGAAGCAGTAGGAACAGATGTGTCAAAGTAAGACACAAAATCTCACCCCATCCACTGTGACATAGCCACGGTCATGGACTCCATTTAAAATAGTAGCCAGTGGTGTTGGATTACTGCAGTTTTGGGGCAATGTAGTTCTGTATAACACGAATCCAAAGTACTGGAAATAAACCATAAAGGGAAAATGCACTCAGTGATACATCCTTTATTACCACAACTGAGCATGCAAATGCAGCAATTCAAAGGGAAATAGTCAAAATACAGTGACGAATAATACAGTAACTGGCATGCAAAATCCATAAGACCACTTTAAAAAGGCATGTCTAGGTTCTATTTTTCTAAAATGAAAAAAAAATATTTGAAACTTACATTGACTATTTCATTTTTATTAACAAGGGGAAATATTAGCTTGAATCTCAGTTCATTATTACCCAGCTTATGTTCATAGCTGTTACGGCTGATCCCTTACTTCCACTTGTTTAATACGCACAGCTATATTATTGGCTAGGAACATACAAATATAGAAACCGGAAGTTAGTTACACCCTAAAGCTGTTGGCCTGTAAACTAGTTAGCTTCTTCTAAAGATTTAAATATTTCCTTTTCTTAATTTAAATAGTACAAACACATTTAACATATTAATGTATTAAAATATGTATGCCGATTCTAGCTTTTCTCTGTACCCAGCAGCAAATTTCTTGAGTAAACATGTATTTCTGAGTACTGGTCTGACCACTTGCCTTTACTCCAATTATGTAAAGAGGGCTTAGCTATAGTATCTATGTAGTCGATTACATTGTCACTGGTAATCTAACTGGTACTTTTCTATACAAATATGTGATGCATATTGATAGCCACTTAACCAGCGATATGATTTCCACTGGGGACAGATACATTCCTATCACTAAACTAGGCACATTAGGATTAAAATATATGCAATTGCTCAGTACAGAGATTGAAAACCTTTCAATTATAGATTTTGGAAGCTTTCATCTCAAAACCCTTCAAATTATAGAACAGAAGTTTGATACCTGCACACATTTTGAGGTATGATATAGAATATTTGCACTGGGAGTTTCACATTTATTTAAATTTATTTATGACTAGCATCATTATATCACTAGGGGTGTAATATAACATGTTTTCAATTATTACCCACCTCAGTTATTATTTCCTTGGTGTATTTTTGAATATGTTATATACATATATTTTTTTGAACATTCAAGCAATCCTATCCCAAATATTTTTTTCCATATTATATTTTTTTTTTGGGGGGTCTTTAAGGTTATATTTAATTTTATTTTATTTAGTACTAATAAAAGTTATGTTTTAACTGAAGTGATTCACACCCATATAAGATACAATAAAAGGTTGTGCTCTTATATGTATATCTTCTTTCTTCTGCTTGTGTTATCATTTATCATACATAGAGCACCGACACAGAAATTATAATTTTGCCAATGAGGTTTTGTAGTGGTAGAGCATTATGCATTATAATTATTATTGAGCATTATGCAAACCACTTTCTTTAGAGGTTATGTTTCTTTAACAGTATTTGATGTTTAGTCACATTTTAGTTTAGGAGTAGAGAGAAAAACATGGAGACCTACATTGTTAAATTATACATTTGTGAAAACATACCTGCTTCATTTGATCAAATGTTAAAGGATATACACTTTGTATTGCGTCATATTGAGCAAGGATATCCAGGGCATCAACTACTGTTATCACCTATAAAGCAGAGAAAGTTATAGGGTATGTTCATTGAAAAAAAATAAGTATTAAACATTTTAAAATAAGATTTCTATCTAGAAGAAAACAGGAAATCAAACTTATATCTTCCTTTCTCATGCATGCCTATCTTTGCATTATAATTTAAAGCATACAAAACTGCAATTTGAAGTCAACTGGTCATATTATACTTGTAACACTTGATGCTCCAGAAGAGTGTAAATATTCCCTGTAACAATCTCCTGTAAATTTCAACATCAATGTACTCTGCTTCCTCTTCTTTATTCTGATATCCTAGTGCTATTATTATTATTTCCCTTATTTGTGATGCGCCAACATATTCCGTAGAGCTATATAGGGTTAAGGTAAAATCAAAAACAATGATGCACAGTGCGGCGCGAGCCACGTATGCACACAGTGTAGTGTGAGCCACGTATGCGCAATGCGCGGCGTGACCAGCGCATGCGTAGAGTGTGCCGTGAGATGCGCATGCATGGCACATAAGGAGAGAGAAGAGACACAGAGGGAGGGAGGGGGGGGGAAGAGACACAGAGGGAGAGGGGGGGGAAAGAGACACAGAGGGAGAGGGGGGAAGAGGCACAGAGGGAGAGTGGGGAAGAGGCACAGAGGGAGAGTGGGGAAGAGGCAAAGAGGGAGAGTGGGGAAGAGGCACAGAGGGAGAGTGGGGAAGAGACACAGAGAGAGAGTGGGGAAGAGACACAGAGGGAGAGGGTGGAAGAGACACAGAGGGGGAGAGACACACAGAGGGAGAGGGGGGAAGAGAAACAGAGGGAGGGGGAGAGAGACGGAGAGGGGGGGAGACACAGGGGAGACGGGGGAAGAGACACAGGAGGGGAGGGGGGAAAGAGACACAGGGGAGGTGGAAAGAGACACGGGAGGGAGAGGTGGGGAAGAGACACAGGGGAGGGAGAGTAGGGGGAAGATACACCGGGGAGGGAAATGGGGGGAAGAGTCACGAGGAAGGGGAACCAGACACAAGGGAAAGGGGGGAAGAGACACAGGGGAGGGAGCGGGGAAAGAGACACAGGGGCGGAGAGACAGGGGAGAGGGGGAGAGGCACAGTGGGAGAGGGAGGAGAGACTCAGAGAGAGAGGGGGGAAGAGGCACAGAGGGAGAGGGGGGAAGAGACACAGAGGGTGAGGGGGGAAGAGACACAGAGGGTGAGGGGGGAATAGACACACATGGGAGTGAGAGGAGGGGGAAGAGACACAGGGGAGGGAGAGCCGGGGGGAAGATACACAGGTGAGGGAGAGCCGGGGGGAAGATACACAGGGGAGGGAAATGGGGGGGGGGGAGAGACACGAGGAAGGGGGAACGGACACAGGGGGAAGAGACACAGGGCAGGGGGGAACAGACACAGGGGAGGGAGCGGGAAAGAGACACAGAGGGTGAGGGGGGAAGAGACACAGGGGGGGGGAGACACAGAGGAAGGGGTGGAAAGACACAGGGCGGAGAGACACAGAGAGAGAGGGGGGAAGAGGCACAGAGGGAGAGGGGTGGAAGAGACACAGAGGGGGAGAGACACAGAGGGTGAGGGGGAAGAGACACAGAGGGAGTGGGGGGGGGAGAGAAAGAGGGAGGAAAAGGCACAGAAAGAGGGTCCGGGAAGAGACACAGGGAAGGGAGAGGAGGAGGGGAAGAGAGACAGGGGAGTGAGAGGAGGGGTGGGAGACACAGGGAAGGGAGTGCAGGGGGAAGATACACAAGGGAGGGAAATGGGGGGGAAAGAGACACAAGGAAGAGGGGAACAGACACAGGGGGAGGGGGAAAGAGACACGGGCCAGGGGGGGAAAGACACAGGGAGGGCAAAGACACAGGGGAGGGAGGGAGGGAGGGGGGGGAAGAGACACAGGGGGGAAAGAGACGCATGGGAGGGAGAAGGGGAAAAGAGACAAAGGAGGGAAAGGGACACAGGGGAGAGGGTTAGAGACACGGGAGGGAGATACAAGGGAGGGAGAGGAGGTGGGAAAGGAGACACAAGGGAGGAAGTAGACAGGGGGAGAGATTCACAATGAGATCCAATGGGGCTCATTGAGAGGCCAGCGATGAGCTCATCACAAGCAGAGTAAAGTAGATGGTGGGAGAGGTGGGGGGGAAGCTCGCAATGAGTGCCAAAGGCCAGGCTTCACATTTTATTGCTGTCATTTTTGACGGGCAAGTCACTAGTGTTATATATAGATCTCCAATTCTCCTTTGTGCTCCACTCATCTGGTTCTAAACACTGCTCTGTCTGCACTTAATATCCCAAAGCAATGGGAAGCCTTCCACTAAACAGCAAACATACAATTAATAAATATGTATCCTAAAGTTATCCTACTTGCTTCATCTCTAATTTTTCTCATCCTCTTCTCTAACCTTAGACTTAAGACAAATCTAATTAACCATTACTAATTCATGTCTTTCAGTTACATTCATCAATGTACAGTTGTTGCCTAGTCATTCAGAAATAAAGTGATATTTATCTCTTGCCTACAGTAGTTTTTATTTACTAATCTAAAAGATTAGATAACAGAAAAAAACACACCCGTCAAGTTTTAAAATCCCCACCACAATCTTATATTGCCAGTCTTTGAACCGCAAATAAAAACAAAAATTTACAATAAAAAAAAATGCAAAGGATGGTACTTGATGAATAAGGACATAAACACTAATGCAATTCAAAATCTCCATTTTTGTTGTCATTAGCTTAGCAAAACAAATAAATAAAATATTGGATGTCAAATGTACATTTTGGAACAAACAATTACTCTATTAATCAATGAATTCTAAAATACTCTGGAGAACTTCCCAGCCAAAATTAGCTGGGAGAACTGACATTCATGATTCCAGAACATCAAATACTTTGTGAACATTTGATTTAGAAAAGAAGGCTGGTGAATTACGCAGGTATGCAATCTATAACTTAGTGTCCGCTACCCCCAAAGAGTAGACTACCCTGTAGAACGAGAAATGAACCATTGTGTATGGGTTGCATTTACTAATGATAGACTGCTAATACACTGTACATTTAATCTGAAGAATGTCTCCTTTGAGCAAACAATGTAAATACGGTATTAAAGATGACATTGCAAGATTACATTTGATAAGAATGCAGACAAAAGATGAAGAAGAACTTTGTCTTAAAGGAAAAATTGGAGTTGTCTACAATTATGAAAATATTTGGAACAATATTATAGCTTAAGAAAAACAGTGCAACATTTTAGATTCCTTGGTTAATCTTAAAATGATCCTAATAAACAGAAAATCCAAAGGAGGAATAAAGTTGTTGGAGCGTATTGAAGAACTGAAGACATGCAAGAGATTTCCACAGATTAACCACCCTTACTGTGAAGATCCATTTTCTTTTTTTTAAGGTGGAATCTTTTTACTTCTAACCTCAAAGAATGTCCTCTTGTCAGTTGAAAACCTCTTGGCACAAAAAGATCACTTGGCAAATCTTTATACTGACCCTGGATGTGTTTATATAAGGTAATCATATCTCCTCTTAGATGCCTTTTTTCTAGAGAAAATAAGCTTCATTTGGTTAGTCTTTCTTCATAACTTAGCCCCTCCATTCCCCTTATTAGTTTTGTTGTCCTTCTCTGTACCTTTTCCAGCTCTCAAATGTCCTTTTGATGAAGTGTTGCACAAAATTGTACTCCATATTGAAAATGAGAGCATACTAGGGATTTGTATAGTGGTAGAATTATATTTGCTTCCCTGGCTTCTATGCCCTTCTTAATACATGCTAATATTTTATTTGACTTTGCAGCTGCTGCTTGGCATTAAGCACTGTTACCTAGGTGGTTGTCCACAAGTACTCCCAAATACATTTCAATATCTGATACCCATATATTTGCTCCATTAAGATTATAAATTTCATGGGTATTTTTCCTTCCCAGATGCATAACTTTACATTTATTCGTATTAAATGTAATCTGCCATTTAGATGCCCATTCCTCTATTTTATGTACATCCCTTCGAGAGACAGTACATCATTATCTGCTCATCATTATTATCTGATGACTTTGTGTCATCAGCAAAAATGGAGACACTACTTTCCAATCCAACTTCTAAGTCATTCATTTTTATGTTAAAAAGGAGAGGACCTAATACTGAACCCTGAGGAACCCCACTTTATACATCAGTTCAATCGGAACATGTTTAATTTACCACAACCCTTTGCTTCCTGTCCTTTAGCCAGCTCTTGATCCATGAGCAGATATTTACTGCAATTCCTGTATCCCTTAGATTGCGCAATAGTCTTCCATGTGGCACTGTATCAAAAGCCTTTGCAAAATCCAAAAAGACTACATCCACTGAGTTGCCTTGATCCGGGTTCCTACAGACCTCCTCATAGAAACTAATTAGATTTGCTTGGCATGACCTATCCCTCATAAATCCATGACTCCTACTTATAATCCTGTTCAAATAGACATATTCTTGTATATTATCCCTTATTAATACTTCTAACAGCTTTCCAACTACAGAAGCAAGACTCAATGGTCTACAATTCCCCGGATTTGCTCCCTTCTTAAATATAGGTATCACCTCCGCATTTCGCTAGTCATCTGGTAGTGACCCAGTGTTGAGTGAATCTTGAAAAATTAAATATAATGGTATAGCTATTACAGAACCCAGTTCCCTCAGTGACCTTGGATGTATTCCATTAGGACCAGGGGCTTTATTAACATTTATTTTTTCCAACCTTTTTTGGATTATTTTAGGAATCTTGATCTTTAAATCATTGTTAAGCCACATTCGATGTGATTTACTCCTTTTACTTTTATTCCCACATGTTTTATGCCGATGTGTATGTATATTTAGTAAGGATTTAAATATTGTCCATTTATGTTCAGTATTTTTACCCATCAGTTCTTTGTCCCAGGCTATACATTGTATTGCTGCCCTTAGACTGTTAAAATCTTTTATTAATTCAATCTCAAATGAGACTGTGTTGTGATCACTGTTTCCCAAAGGTTGCCCTATTTTAGCATTTGATACCATATCAATATTATTTGTGATAACTTAATCCAAGATAGGTTCATGTCTAGTAGGTTCTTGTAAAACCTGGGAAAGATATAGATCCCTGAGTGTACTGAAGAACCTGCTCCTCTTAGCCGAACTGCTGGTCTCATTTATCCAGTTTATTTCAGGGTAATTAAAATCTCCCATTATTAGAACTTGCCAATGCTTAGCTGCATTTCCAATCTGTAATAATAATTGCATTTCCTCACTTTTAATTATATTTGGGGGTTTATAGAATGCTCCAACTAATTTTTGGGGGGAATTTGCTGCTCCGCTATTTAACTCTACCCACAAACATACTATATTATTAATATTAGTCATGAGATTCATCCCACAATGTTTCTGTAATGCCTATTAAATCCCATTTTTCATTAATTGCCAATCATTCTAGCTCTCCCACTTTTACTGACAAGCTTCTGGCATTAGTAAGCATACATCTTATGTTATGAGTTTGTAGTTTTGAGGTGCCTGCCTCTGTGCTTGAGTTACTTAGTAATACCTCCCTATTGACTATACTAACCCTCCCCATCTCCTCCCCCATGAGTAGTTAATTCATCCCTTATCCCCTCTACACTTTCTACCCCATTACATTCATCTAGTCCCTCCCCCCACCTACTAGTTAATTAACCTCCCTAAGTTCCTTCTTTCTCCTTGGGCTAGCACATGGCACAGGTAGTATCTCAGACAATACTACCTTGGAGGTCCTTGCTTTAAGCTTATTCCCTATTTCTCTATAATCATTCTTGAGCACACTCCATCTTCCACTAACTTTGTCACTGGTAACAATATGTACCAAGACCGCCGGTTCATTACCAGGCCCTCACAATAATTTATCCACCTGATCCACAACATGCCGAACCCGATCACCCGGGAGACAGTAAACTGTTTGATTGCTGGGATCTGGGTGACAAATCACCCTGTCTACCTTCCTAATAATAGAGTCCTCAACCACCAAAACCTGTCTATTGCTCTGCCTATGCTGCCCTCCCACTCCTCCAGTAGAACTGTTCTCCTGGCTGTTAGAGGGAACAGCTCTATCTGGCATTGCCATTCCTGAATGGACATTCCCAAAAGTTTCACTCAATCTGGCAAATCTGTAGGTGTTTGCCAACTCAAAACTGGCCTGCCTCCTCCTCCTGACCCCCCTGCTTGCCCTTGTAACTGTAACCCAGCTATCTCTCTGGACATTCTCACCTAGCCCCATCACCACCCTCCATGCTAGGCCCAGCTAAACAGTGAGCACCAACTCCCTTTCCAGTGGAGCAATATCACAAAGTGCTGCAATTCTCCTCTCCAGTTCTCCAATTTGAGGATCTAGAGAGGCAACATGCTCAAACCCATCACAGAGGTATGGACTCTGGGTCATTTGTTCCAATAGTGCATACATATGACAGGATGTACACTGAGTGAGGTTGCCACTGGACTGACTCATAATTATTGTCCACAAAATTTCAGTGGGAAAAATAAACAAACAATAATAACACAGGCCAAACCACACTTTATCTCACCTGGACACTGATTACAGACCACAAGAAAAAAACCTTTAGCTTCCTGCACTGAATCCCAGAGAGATTCACATAGATGCCTTTTTTTCTAGAGAAAATAAGTTTAATTTGGTTAGTCTTTCTTCAAAAGTTAGCCCCTCCATTCCCATTATTAGTTTTGTTGCCCTTCTCAGTACTTTTTCCAGCTCTAAAATGTCCTTTTTATGAAGTGACATAGTAACATAATAATTGAGGCTGAAAAAAAAAATTAGGCCATCAAATTCAACCTTTTTAGATCTTTTCCAATTCATGTAATAAGTGAATTGTTAATTGGTCCAAAGGAAGGCAAACAAAAACAACATTGAAACACTGTCAACTATCTCATAAGGGGAAACAAGTCCTTCCTGACCCCCAAAATACGTAAAATATACCAAAATTGTATTACTTCCTGGATCAATACCTCAACTGACAGTGTATGACAAATCTGATTTCTATCCAATTACTATTTTAGAGCAGAAGATATAGATTTATATATAAGACTTAACTTTTATTAAAGTCATTATTAAATTACAGGTATTCGTTATTTTTCAGCCTCCATAGAAGGGCTTAGTCGTGAAACTCTCACATCAGGCTTCCGGTGGCGTCTCTTAAAAACGCCAGGAGCTGGCTTGCTGCACACTCGGCAGCATTGGCTGTCTGCATAAGTATCTCACTATAGGAGCACATAGGATCTCAGATCAGTGTATACGAGCTACCTTGTCATGTTATGACCAAAGTTAGAGGATAAATAGCGGGTCCTCTAAAAACAGTATTTTCTCAATCATATGGCAATACTGCTATACAGAACTAGTTTATTTTCTTAGACATATCTGTGCTCATACTTGTGCTGTCAATATAGTTTGTGCCTGGCATGGTGACATATTAGCTACTGGTCAGGTTATATTGTATGACTATATTGAAGTTTTTGGAAATAATTTAGATTGGCAACACCAAATAGTCTAGTCCTTTTGTTGTGCTTCTACCTATACATAAACATTTTGGCGAAATAGAGTATCAGACGCCAGCTCCAGATAACACTGTGTATATATATATATTTTTTTAATCAATGTTTTTTGGTGTACTTTTCACTTCCCTTTGTACTTAAATTCAATATTACACTACTAGTTAGTTTGGTGGATAATGGTTGGGTTGGGATAAAATAGACACTCCACTAACAATTAGGAGACACCCATAAACCATGAGATGGATACCACCTGGCCTTCTACATAAACTTGGATATTTTGTAAATTATTTCTCTACAATTTGTAAAGCACAGGTTGTTCCCATGTCTAGTACAATTGTCAATTGAATTTCACTGAATTTCACTAAATTTATCAGGCAGGTAATGCTGTTTGTTACACAAAGTAAGTATTTTGGTTGTATGAGTACCGTCGGCGCCCATTGCAAGCCTCTTGGTTGGTGTATGTTTGGTTATGAGAGCTCCTTTGGCGCTTAATGTAAGGTTTGCGCTAATGGCCTTTTGGCTGACATTGTGAGCCTCTCCCCTGGTGTAGTTGTGGTTCTGTAAACACTGTTTTTCTGTATTTGGTTTTCTCTGTGTATGTATTTTTTTATGTTAATTAATTATTAAAGTTATAAATTAATATAATTTACCTATTTGTAATTAATATATGCAGGAAGCAATATGCTAAAGACCTAACAATCTGTTTTGATGTTCCTGCAGCAAACAATCTAGATTTGCACTGTTGGTGAGCTGAGGTGTAAGTGTCAGTAATGTCTGCAGTGTGTAGTGTAAATAGGCTGTGTGCGCAAGGGGAAACCATTTGTTTAACTGTGTAGTTCCGCATTTTGTAATGGTAATGTTATTAGTTTGCAGTTAGTGTTGTAAAATGGCTGTGATTGTGTATGTGTTAGGTGGGTGTGGAGCATTTAGTATGCTTCCTAATAGTGTATTTAGTAGGGCATACAGGTCTGTGTAAGAGTCGTATGTGCTTGGCAGTGTTTTGCGTGCTTTGCGTGCTTTGGGGTCGTGTAGTCTCATTTTCATTTTTTTTTTTCAACAGTCATTTTTTCTCTCGCTTAGGGGATTTTCGGGTGGCTAAAATCTTAAAATTTTATCGAAATTGGCGTGTAACCTTATTCCCAGACGTCCTGGCTTTCCCTCCTTGCTGTGTGTTTTTAGTTTTTTATTTTGTAATTAGTGTGTTTTTTGCTGTGCCTGTTGCGGCCGTTAAGTTCGTATTTTTTGCGGCTCATATTTTTTTTTTCCCCTCAGTGTGCGTTTTATTTTGTAAGTGTTACGGACCATAATTTTTATAGGCAATTTTTTTCTAAGTGCTACGTGTCTCAAACTTTGAATTGTGTGTTGATGTGTAGTCCCGCGGGTTGTAGGTATGATGCGCAAGGCATGCAGGGTCGTAGGGATGAGCGCCTACGTCGCACATCTCCACCAGCGCAGTGAGCGCCTTTGGCGCTCGCTGCCTAAGTCGTACGGGGTCGTAGGAATGAGCGCCTATGGCGCTCATCTCCACCAGCGCAAGGTGTGCTATTGTCTCACGAGCCCGCAGTTTCCCTGTTGCATTAGCAACGGATTTTGCCAAGCCAGCGCTGCTGAGAACTATATATGTGATGCACTGAAAGCCAAGCCAAAAAAACTTTAATTGTTTAAAATGTTTTTGTAATCTAATTATTCCTTCAATTAATTGGCTATAAGAAGATACGGTTTAAAGGTTTTAAAGGACAAAAAAAAAAAACACAATGGTAACATATGGTCTTTTCAAGACCAGGGAGCTTGCCCCATGAATTCAATTCATCAGTAGGTGCAGCTGACCTGCAGATAACCTTCAAGGTAAGTAAAGACTGAGTCCTGTAAAAGCAAACACTGCACCATTTAAAAAAATCTTATAAATGAAAGCTTTAAGTGAAAACATTATTTTAAAACGTTTCCACCTAATTTTGACTGTTCTACATGATAGTAGAATAGCAGTAGTCGTAAATTCTGAATCTCTTTAAGCCTGAAATTAACACATACCTGAAGACTCTAAAAAAGTTTACCTAATGTATATATCATCTCAATGTTGAATATCTATAGTTATTTTTAGGTATAATTTTAACTCTTTGTAGTTTAGCATTGCTAACAGTTTTTACACGGAAATATTTTTATATTAGATAGCCCTTCGCCCGGTAGGGAAATTTGGTGGAGGTACCTCCTCTTCAGCTCTAGTAGCCACATTAAATTTGAAGCCCGTAACCTCTACAAGACAAAGGCAACGGCTGCAGGCTTGAAATTTGGTTGAGTTATACACAATTATATCATGAGATCAATGGCGCGAGCTAGGGGCCTGAGACGCAAACCTGTAAACCATTCATGTGCACGTTGCATGTGCGGCCTGATCATGATTAATTAGTGAAACCCGTAGTTACGGGTTTAGAGGGAGCCAATGGCAAGAGATATCGTCAGCATGAAATCACTGAAAAATGGAGGTTGGATTTCAAAGTCTTATGGGTTTCAATTACGAGTTTCGATCAGACCCGCATTCCAGAAATTATGCAATATTAAAATATTCTAGTCCACGCAAGTTCCATTATATATATTAACACATTGATATCCATATCAATATAACATGGAAATTACACATTAAAGAAAGTAATTTATATTGCAGATTTGCAAGCTTGAGAATGTTGTGATATTATTTTAAATACCTAACATCACTTTCATTTTAATATTAAACACAGTAGTGTGTTGATATTTGCATTTACAGTGCTACGGATAGGACTTTAACCCCCTTGGGGTCCTCTCTTGTACCCGTGAACTTTTTGGCTCCATTTGCAGGTTATGAGTTTGAACACCAGTGAAATTATTGCAATTTTCCAACGTAAAAGTTACGGGCTTGACAAATCAAAGGATTTAAGGGGGCGCAGGTCAAATTTTAACATCCGGTAGTTTTTTCTTGCTCTTAACCCGCAGATAGTCAGCTGGTTGCTTTACATTGCCAATTTAATAGCCGGAAGTCTTGCGGGCTACGCTACAAACTTGGCTGGTCTTTAGTATGCGGCAGGGAAGACTTATAACCAGGTTCTTCCCTGGAAGAATTCCTGGAGTCCTTAGGTTCCCCTTGCTCCTCATCCAGAAGCAGCAAGTCTGAGGATCAGTTCTCTGAGTTCTGTAATGCTCATCATACTGCGCCATCCTTACCACTACTTTTCCTATCTCTCATTTGGCTTTTCCCCTTTATAGCACCAATTCTGCCATTGCCATCAATTTGTCAACAGGAGGTACAAGCTGGACCGGCCAATGAATGGATTAAACCAGTTAGGTAAACTTCTCTATGGGTGTTTGTGTAATGGTGCTAGGGAATCCCATTCCTCTGAGCTCAAACAACATGAAAACTATAGTTGTGTAATCTTAATGATATTCTGCTTTTCTTGTTCTGTTTTTTTCCAGCAAAAAAAAAATTCTGGTGGGTGTTTGAGGACATCAATATTTGGACACTCCTGTATCCCTTGAGCACAACAGAGGGTGCAGCATAGGAGTTATTGTTGCAAGACCATTTGCTGGCAGGCAGATAACAGGAAAGGTACAAATATTTTAATATAATAGCACAGGAAGGGCACAGGAAGGGATTTTACACAGGGAATGACACAAAGACAATTTAAGCAACAGCTTATTTAATGATATATTGTAAATTTAGGATGGATACATAGAAAATGTACTTATGACGTGGAGGTCCAGAATAAATAGGCGAGAAGTCCTGTTTCAGTCCCAGATCCGCCTATAGACTGCCAGTCAGTTCTTCAGGATGTGGATTTCCAAATGAGAACAAAATCAGTATGATACAAGAATGTGTTTATACACTTTATATGCATTCCTTTACTTAAACTTAAAGTTAAAATGATATGGAAGTGTTCTAGATATGTAATATATCTATTTATTTATTTACTTTCAGGTATTTCCTTTTATTAAAGAACATATTGCAACATGCTTCTGAGACCTGGTCTCTGATAGGCTAAAACAGTATGCTGTACATTCAGCCATACAGAGTCTGTATCGGCATATGCTGCAGTAGAATCTGGATTGCTACTTTGCTGTAGTGAAGGGACTTGTGTACTTCAATGAAGCTGTGAGCTATACCATGTACGGTCACCTAAGATGGGCAGTTCATAGCAGAGAGGTCAGACAAACCATGGTCCACTTGAGAAAAAAACTGGCAACTCACTCCACTATCATTGATAAGAAATCTGGATGGACAACCAGAGACACAATGATATGGCACTGGAAGATGAGCCTGTCAGGGGAAGAGCAGAGGGCAGATACGAGTAGAACCAGATCTAATGAAGTGGTTGGGCAAAGTCAAAAGGACTCCCTGCTGCGGATGTATTTGGGGCGAAAGAAAGTCTGCTGCAAAGGACAATTCAGCACAGGAACCTGGAATGTTAGAGCTATAAACCAATGCAAACTGTACGTGGTCAAACATGAGATTAAACATTAAATATTAAACATTGATATCCTGAGAATTAGTGAACTTAAATGGACTGAAATGGGAAATCTCATATCAGAAAACCACTATATCTTACAGAATCCAGAAACCCACAGAAGAAATGGAATACACCTCATAGTCAATCAAAGTGTGGCCAAAGCAGTGCTCGGTTTCAGCCAAGTAAATTAAAGAATGATTTCAATTTGAATTCAAGGCAAGCCATTTAACATAACAGTGCTTCAAATCAATGCGCCAACCATGGATGCTGAAGAGGCTGAAGTTGTCTAATTCTACAAAGATAGTCAAAACCTCATAGATATAAACACAAAGAAAATATGTTACTCTCATCATAAGAGATTGGAATGCCTTGGAGTACAAACTGAAACAGGTCAGAGATTAGTAAATTCTGTCAAGATAACCCTCTGGTCATAGCAAACACCCTCTATCAACAGCCTCTGAGACGACTCTACACATGGATATCACCAGATGGACAATATAGAAAGCAGACTTTATACTTTGTAGCCAAAGATGGAGGAGTTCTATACAGTAAGCAAAAACAAGATCTGGAACAGACTGTTTCTTATTGCCAATTTTAGAATTAAACTGAAGAAAATAGGGAAAATCATCAGACCATGAAGATATGAAATCAATAATACTCAGAGTGAATATGCAGTGAAGGTAAAGGATAGATTTAAGGGACTAGACATGGAAGATAGAGTGTCTGATAACTCTGGATAGAAGTTTGTGATATTGACCAGATAAAAGCAACAAAGGATATCGTTAAGAGAAATAAAACTAATAAGGCAAACTGATATCTGATGAGGCTTTGAAAGTAACTCAGGAAATTTTTTTAAAAATAAATGGGAAAGAGAAATAAATGTGTATAACTGAATGCAGAATTCCAGAGGATAGCAGGAAGAGATAATGAGGCATTATGTAATGAGTAATGTAAAGAGATAGAAGAAGATAACAGAATGGGAGAAGAAAATTGTCGTGCCATAGTGGGCGTGACAAAAGACAAAGATGGTATGGATTTAGCAGAAGACGATCAGATAAAGAATAGGTGGCAGGAATACACAGAAGATCAATACAGTAAGGAACTTAAGAACATTGATAACCTCATTAGTTTGTACAATGATTTGGAGCCAGACATATTAAAGAGCGAAGTGAGATAGTCCCTAGGAAGTCTTGCTGACAACAAGGCTGCAGGAGTTGATGGAATCTCAGCTGAATCCTAGAAGATGACGCTGTAAAAGTCTTGCTTGCATTATGCCAACAAATGAAAGGCAAGTACGGAAAACATCATGCATAAGCCCAGACTGGAAAAATGCAAAGATGGAATTAAGATTGGTTGGAGAAATAAACCTCAGAAAATGTGGATGATACTACTCTAAGGGCTGGAAACTAGGAAGAACTAAAGGTCATATTGAGGAGCTTAAAAAAAAAAAAGAGTGCAAAAGCGGACCTCCTGCTCAACATTAAAAGAATGAAGGTCATCAACATTAAAAGAATGAAGGTCATGGCAAACAGTACCATTTCAGTTCCTGGTAAATAGATGGAAAAGAAGTTGAGGCAGTGACACATTTTATTTTCCTGGTCTCCAAGATCTCTTCAAATCGGGACTGCAGCCATGAAATTAAAATATCTTTGCTACTGGGGAGGAAAGCTATGGAAAGTCTGGATAAGCTATTAAAAAGTAAAGATATAACATGAACAACAAAGCATAGTAAACACTATGGTATTTCCAGTAGTAACATATGAATGCAAGAGCTAGACCATGAAGAAGGCCTAGCTCAATAAAATTTACATCTTTGAATTGTGGTATTGAAGAAACCTGCTTAGTGTTCATTGGCTGCAAGAACTGTACAAACTGTTCGTTAGAAGGTATGATCATGAATCTAAAGCTCAAATATTTTGGCCATATCATGAGAAGACAGTGATCAAGAATAGTATGGTTGTAAATGAAAAGATAGATCTATCTTTTTGAGCCTCATCACTGTGGGACATCATTACTTATGCAGAGAGAATAAAGGACATGCCTGTTTTTTATACACTGACAAAGGTGGAATTATTGTAAAAGTGATAACTCTCCACTTAAAGGAAGATTCAAGTTTCCTGGATTATGAATGCATCGGAGGAAAGCATCGGAGGAGAATACGTAGTGTACAAAAACATTTTTTTCATGAAAAAATAGCAAAATAAACATTTACAAACTCATCCTGATGTTTACTAAATCGTTCAATTTGAAAGCTGATGCTTTTGTTTATTTTGGGGTTGCTGTGTTGCAAAGATATGTAGTCTCTATCTCACTCTATCCTTGTGATCTGATTCAGTTGTAAACTCAGACCCAACCCAACCATGTGATGCAATCCAGCACCAAGTACTTCCATACCTACATGCATTTCCTCTGCATCCTTGGTAATGTCAGTTCCTCTGGGTGTAAAAAGGTGGAATTTACTTTCCTGCCCATAAAATTTTAAGAACACTGAACGTATCCACTGTATATAACACATCTTTTTCTGATAATCACTGCCTGTTTGTTACCAAACATTTGAAACCCAGGAAATGAATATATACGTTTAAAGGGACTATATCACTTCACATTCAAGGTGTTTCTTTAATAACAGGAATAGTATTAAGAGCCTGAAAACCCGGCTTTATATGTTGAACTAACAGCTATAATTGATATGGATATTTGAAGGGAAAGTATAAGAATCTACTATATAAATAGGGCCTCATTAAATTCTCCCTTGTAGTTCTCTCGGTGCTCGCAAAAGGCAGTTTTTTGCTATTTGCGAGTACCGAATCTCTCGCAGCCTGCTTTGCGATATGACTACGAAAAATGGCCGAGAATAGGCTCGGAGAGAGCTAGGTAGTCACACGCAGCCTTAAATCTATGAGTGACTCTCGCATTTTGGAAGAAATCCTACGGGCACAAAAAGTGCCCGCAAGGAATCGTAAAGCCTCTACCTGCTGCCTCGGAGCAGACAGAGACAGCCGTTTGAGGCTCCCCCCTGCTCCCTATACACATACCCATGCTGCAGAGGTCTGGACCGGGACCCCTGCAGCACCCCCACATTAATCCGTTGCAGCGGAGGCACATATAGGCACATATACAAACTGTTGTAATTCCTACACCGTTCACCCGATTTGGATGTAAATACCTCAAAAATTAAAGCTGAAAGTCTGCAGTTAAAGCACATCTTGTTCGTTTCATTTCAAATCCATTGTGGTGGTGTATAGAGCCAAAAAGATTAGAATTGTGTCGATGTCCCAATATTTATGGACCTGACTGTACCTACAAATCTATTTTTTTTAAATAAAGCTTGTTTTGCTAAACCCCAGAGCTGCTTCCTCCCAAAAGAAACACTGCATTTTGGCTTACGGATTTTAACTCTTTACTAACGTTCACGCCAGCAGCAGCCCAAAGCAGAGATCTACAGATCAGGATCCTGCTTCCTTCTACAGGGGGACTACACATCCCATGATTCCTTCCTGCACAAACTGTCATTGCGGAATGTTACAATTTATTAAAATGTATTCGCTGTCTATGATTGGCCAAAATACATTTTGAATGTAATGCTAATTTTAGCAGAGATATTCTGGGGTGTTAACTCTGAAACTCACCTGCTTGCAAACTCAAGCAAACATCAGTGTGAGTTTAGTAATGTTTTCATACACTACTGGTTCTCCTCTATCAGATAAATTCATAATCCAAGAAGCTTAAATATGCCTTTAAGATATCTAGCATAATTAATAAGCAATTCATTATTAATAATGAATAGCAATTAAAACACTTGTTTCAACAAACATAGATTAACTGGTGTCAAGTGTTTGTAACTGATACCCCTTTGATCCTTTGGTCTACCACCAACTGAGACATACTTGACCTTATTCATTGTTCATAACCACCAATAAATCTAATGAGTGTCCAAATGTCTAAAATTTTGTGGAAGCCCTGGTCGGTCCCCAAAAGGGAGTCGGTGTAAGTTTGATTATCATAGTAACATGTCTTCCTCTATAGTCTGGCGAACCACCAAGCGCTGCCTTTATGTAAAAACCGTGTGAGGGGTACCCCAAGCCTATTACTTTTATCGACTTCCGTCCGCTAGGTCTCCCGCATAAGGGGAGTCCCTGACCCTGGTTATTAGAAGATAACCTAATGGTTAACCCCAGATCACCACAAAAGCTTAGATGGCAATCTAGCCACCTTCTGTCTCTAATCCTCTGTTGGCTAATTACCCCATACAGTGCTCTAGAGGGAAATAAGAGTAGCCAGATGGATAATCTCATTAGACTTCCAGACACCTAGGAGTTAATAGCCCATACTTCAAACCCTATGTGGGAAGATTAACCAAACTTGTAATTAATCAATCGATTGTTTGACCAAAAAAAGAGCTCTCAGAGGGAAGGTTTTTAGTATTTTACTGGGCTACTAATCACTTGTATCCTGAATCTCTGCTGAATCCTAAGAAAGTGACTAGGGCCAGATGAGTAAACGGGTAGCACTGGTCTCATTGGCCTTTCCAACCCCACTGAAAAGTAGATGGCACCGGCTGGGCTGATCATGTGATCCTGGGTCCTTTATTTCATAAGTGGTGGTCTTGATTTGCTGGACGCCAAGAAATATAAAACCTCACAATCCAGGGGTGTGAACCTTAGAAGAATGGAGGTGAATTTTGACCCCCTCCCTTCTGAGCTGTGACAATAATTACATTAATAAGCAACTCCTGGATATAGCTACACTGTTTTGAAGTACTAGTTAGTAATGCAGTTTGTTTGTTTCTGTGGTAGCAAAAACAATGTTCCCCAATTTTACAATGCAGTTAGATCCCTATCTCCAAGCCTTATCAAGAACTATGAGCTACCCGTTAGCATAGTAAGTCGCACATTAGCAAAAACGAGTGGCACACTGAATACTTATCTCAGGTACATGTAATACTATTATAATACATATATAGAATATATTAGAATACTTTTTGAGTACGTCTAAAATCAGTAAAATAGGTAAAAATACCATACCTAAAGTAGACAATATTTTTACTGCAGTCACAGAATCTGTGTTTGGGCATGAAGATACATGAATATGAGATAATGTATCTAGTCAACAGCTACTTTTTGTCCTACACTTTTTATATCCTAAATTGTGCAGATCACTCAGAAGAGAAGGATTATCAGATAGATGAATACATCATTAAATACAATAGATTGATTCATAGATAAATTATTACCTTGTGCATGATAATTTCTCCATAGGAAAATTTTGGAGTTGTTGGTGGAATTGGGCCTTCTGGGACCTGTTTATACTAAACACAAGTATTGTAAAGGTTGCGTTACTTTGTTTATTAGTTGTAAAGGAACAATACAGTGTCATATTTATAAAAAAAACCTTATGAAAAATGTTACTTAATAATTGGCAAAATTGTTTTTAGAAAGTTGAAAATAAATAAATACAGCCTTTATTGTTTAATTATTATATTACATTTTGCTTCAAGGGCAGCATCCATTTGCTTTCATTCTTAAGAAATGAATTAATATTCTGTGGAACTATTAAAATATTCCACTAAAAATAGCTGCTTGATAATATAACTTAATAGAAGAGCCATCCCAGTAGTAAAACCCAACCTCTCAGCATCCATGCCAACTAATACTCAAAGATGCAAGAACCCATAAGACAGCTCCATTTAAGATCTTCTCTATAAATTGCATTTATACTTATACCTTAACTTGCTGCTAATGTTAATAGTTTGATATAGCCTTCACAAATGAGAGCCAGAGAGCCTAGGGTCCTAAAATTAATACTTCTGGCAAGTAAATTTGTTTCAGAAGTATTATGCATCTCAATTGAATGTGCTCATTCCCTAATTTTGAGTCAATTTTCTACTAGCTGTAAAAACACACACACCTACACACACAGAATATAATGTTGTTAACTTTGTTGTAATTGTTATGTTTTTTTTAAATTAATCAGGTTCCAATAAACATATAATATTAGAGACATAAGAGAAGATATAGCACACAATATACAGTGCCTTGTAAAAGTATTCACTTCCTTGGCATTTTTCGTTGACTCACAACCTGGAATTAACATGGATTGTTTGAGGATTTGCATCATTTAATTTACAGAACATGCCAACAACTTTGAAGATGTTTTTTTTTATTGTGAAGCAAACAACAAATAGGACAAAATAACAGAAAAAGTCAATGTGCGTATCTATTCACCCTCCTAAAGTCAATATTTTGTAGAGCCACCTTTTGCGGCAATCACCGCTCCAAGTCGCTTTGGATAAGTCTCTTACCAAACATCTTACCACTGGGATTTTTGCTCATTCCTCCTTGCAAAACTGCTCCAGCTCCTTCAAGTTGGATGGTTTGCGCTTGTGAACAGCAATCTTTCAGTCTGACTACAGATTTTCTATTGGATTGAGGTCTGGTCTTTGACTAGGCCATTCCAACACATTTACATGTTTAGTCTTAAACCACTCAAGTGTTGCTTTAGCAGTGTGGGGTCATTTTCCTGCTGGAAGGTGAACCTCCGTTCTAGCCTCAAATCACGCACAGAGTGGTACAGGTTTTGCTCAAGAATATCCCTGTATTTAGCACCATACATCTTTCCCTCAACGCTGACCAGTTTCCCAGTCCTGGCTGCTGAACAATATCCCCACAGAATGATGCTACCACCACGTTTCACTGTGGGGATGGTGTTCTTTGGGTGATGTAACAGACATAGCGTTTTCTTTGATGGCCGAAAAGTTCAATTTAGTCTCATCAGACCAGAGCACCTTCCTCCATACATTTTGGGAGTCCCCACGTTACTTTTCGCAAACTCAAAACGTGCAATTTTGTTTTTTTTGCTGAAAGTAATGGCTTTCTTCTGACTACTCTGCCATAAACTCTATGGAGCGTACGGCTTATTGTCATCCTATGTACACATACTCCAGTCTCTGCTGTGGAACTCTGCAGATTCTCCAGGGTTACCTTAGGTCTCTGTGCTGCCTCTCTGATAAATGCCCTCCTTGCCCGGTCCGTGAGTTTTGTTGGGCGGCCGTCTTTTGGCAGGTTTGCTGTTGTGCCATGTTCTTTCCATTTGGTTATGATAGATTTGATGGTGGTCCTGGGGATCATCAAAGATTTGGATATTTTTTTATAACCTAACCCTGACTTGTACTTCTCCACAACATTGTCCCTTACTTGTTTGGAGAGTTCCTTCGTCTACATAGCTGTGTGTGGTTAGTGGTGCCTCTTGCTTAGGTGTTGCAGCCTCTGGGGCCTTTTAAAAAAGGTGTGTATATGTAATGACAGATCATATGACACTTAGATTGCACACAGGTGGATATCATTTCACTAATTATATGACTTCTGAATGTAATTGGTTACACCAGAGCTTTTTATGGGCTTCATGAAGAGGGTGAATATATACACAAATGACCATTTTATGTTTTCTATTTCTAAAAAAAAGATTTTTATGTATATATTTTTCTCATTTTACTTTACCAACTTAGACTATTGTGTTTTGCTCCATCACATAAAATTCAGATTAACAAAACATTGAACTTAAGGCTGTAATGTAACAAAATAGGTAAAAAGTCAAAGGGGTGAATACTTTTGCAAGGCACTGTAGAAACATGTAACAGTCTAAAATGTTAATAGCATTTTGAAATAGTGAATTTTGCTAATTTAAATAACAAGGTCTCTGAAAATAAATATAGAAATGCCCAATAACAATTTCTTGTTTTGTTTAGAATTCTCTAACCACAAATATATGCAGGTAATAAAACATACCTTTTTAATAACTTCTCTGATAGCAAAATATTTTTCAGTCAGGTCACCAGCTTCAGATAAAGGAGCATCATAGTCATAGCTGGTAGGTTGCGGTTCATATGGTGTATTAGCTCCTTCATGCAAAGAGAAACAATACATACCCAATGTTACTACTGTTAAGTTAAACATAAGATTACATATTTTATTAAGCCAAATATAATAACAAAATAAAAAAAATATGAAAGGCATGCTGTGCAAGTAACAATTTTTTTCTTTGGCAGTCAGTCAGTCACAAACCCCATGCAGTGCTATCACCAATGGCACAGATAATAAATGGACCCCCAGTGCAAATTTGTGGCCTCCTGGCAACTACTCTATACAGGGCAGGTGTCTGTAGGTGGTCAATAAAAAGCCAAAATATTTTAGGGGATCAGATCACCTGTCTATAAAAATAATTATCGGCTGCTCTCTACTAATAAATTCTCAGATGGCCCCTACCACGCTGTGCACCTGCTGCACTAGTAGTACCTCAACCACTGGGTATCGAACTGTCTTTAGCGAAAGGACCACTTAATGTGACTAAAAACAACTGATAATGGAAACATGTTTTTAGATAATAAAACAATGATATTATCTATTATAAAGAAATAATTATGATGCTGCAGTGGAAGATGCCATTTTTGATCCTACTGATCTGCTTCGACTAGTGGGAGGAGATTTTGAATGCACAGGCACACTCAGCCTCTACTATGGAGATACAGCAATACAAAACACTAATACTTTCAATATGAGTAATGGAAACTGCATTAGGTAACAAGGAAACAATCTGCTTAGAGAATATTTTAAATAGCCAGCTCAAAAAACATAACAGCAAATCCTGTTAAAGAATATTTGCATTTAAAAGATAATAAGTTAAACGCTGTAACTATCTTATCTCACTTTCATTTTATACAAACATGTTACCATTATCAAGTTCAGTTATTCAAATGGCATACTATTTACCCCAGTACTGCGTACATTACTTATAACAAGAAACTATATTGAGAAATGAGAGCACTATGCAAATCAACATACCGGTACGTAGATACACAAGAAAGTTTCTGAGGCAGCTTCTCTTGTGCAATTTCTGTCGCTATCCAAATGCCAACCACCTGAGAGCCCACCGTAATGTACAGACCGCACATCAGGGTTGTTTGACCACAGGTCTGACGCTACTATGGTCCATACAAAAGCACTGCTGCATAAGGGTTACATTTTTATAGGACCCCCATGGAAGGACTCCCATAGACCTTAGACCTGAGCTTTCGGATTGGTTGAATTAAATCTCCCACACTAAAAGAGCAGGGGGACAATTGAAAACGACTGTGGGTGTCTGAAATATGATGGACACCTATTTCAGCTAATTAGAATGCTCTAAAATAATCTTTAAAGCCACAATCGAGTAACATTTAGTTTTTTCAGATTGCCCCTTCCTGGCCCAGAAGATGAGGACAATGGCTTCAATCAAGACTGAAGAGGACTTGGGTTTCTACAATCAAAATGGATAGCCATATTGGTCCAGGGCAATAGAATGAGCCCCAGTGCTTCATTGATCATCGCTGAAGGGTCATAAAGGTAGGTAAAAATTATTAATATTTTTATTTTAAAGGTGTAACTTTTTAAAAAATGTTATTTAAGGTCTTTTTATTTTATTATAATTTTATTTTTTATTTTCTTCTGAATTTTTTATTTTAATATAATTACTTTTATTATTTTTTGTATATTAGGGTATTTTAATTTTTGTAATTTTGGGTTTTTTATTTTGTAATTAGTATTTTTTTATATTGTAGGCTTATTTTTGTAGTGTAGGTGTTTTTGTTTTTTATTAGGTGCCATGGTGGTCCTTGAGGACCCCGTGGCACATCAGGGGTTAATTTTAGTGTACCATGGGATCTTAATATAACACTATACCATGGGGGTGTATATAGCCCCCCATGGTGAAGTGTTAATTTAGATTACCATGTGGGTCCTTTTAAGGAAGGAGTTCATGTTTAATAACATGAGGGTCTTTTAAGGACCCCCAAAGTATGGAGTTAATTTATGAATGCCAGGAAGGTCCTTTAAGGGGGTTAGGCACCCCCGTGGCAGGGCTTAACATTTAGATGCCACAGAGATCCTTACAGGAATTGTGGCACTGGATTAATTTTTAGGTGCATTGAGGTTTCTCAATAGATCCCCATGGTTATATGTAGTGGGGATCGGGTGTGAGTGGGGAAAGTAATTACTGTGGATTCCCTTCTCGGAGTGGGAGGGGGGAATCCCTGTAAATGGGGGAATCTTGGGGATCGCCAGGATCATATGGAGTAGGGGTTTTAGGGGGTCTGTGTGTTGTTTAGTGCACTATTAAACCCTTAATTGTGTCGGATATAAGAAAGCCTTTCCAACTCAATTGAGGGTTATGGTGTTTTCTGCATCAGAGGCATCTACATTTGGGTCTGAGTGAAAGTAACTTTAAGTAGGAAAAGAGGGCTTACGCATGTTAAGTAAATTGCGTATAGCCATGTAAAAAGAGATTTGGAAAGCTTGCAGGAAAATTTGACGGTCACACATATCTTAGTAGAATTGATCCTTTCCTCCTCTAATCTGCGCAGCTTTTACGCTTTTCAAGGCTCTATTGAATCGGGACCTTCCTAAGTCTGTCCAGACATTCCATCAATAAGCACAATGAGGACTGTTACTTTACCCCAGTCGGACACCATTTCACCAAGAAGAATTACTCCATGAAAAATCTCAAGATCAAAATACTCAAAAGGTCATTTTAAAAACACTCAGGGAAAAAGACATGTACAATTAAAATGATAATGCTCTTTAACACTAATAAACCAGGCCTTAATATAAAAATGGATTTTTTATCTCATTACCAAAACTTCTTGTAACCTCTAACATTCATGATTATAGAATATATATATATATATATATATATATATATATATATATATATATATAAATATATATATATATATAAATATATATATATATATATATATATATATATATAGTAAATAAATAGTACATCTGTGTTCACATTTGAATGTCTAAAATAAGTTAAAAAACCTGCTTCCAGCTCAGAATTCAGAGAAAAACTGTTATTACACAGCATTCTGGGAAGCTGAGCTGGGACATGCACATGTGCCCACAAATGCCTCACTCTTCAATCCACAGCCATTTTTAAACATGGCTTCCTTTAAGCTTATGCCTGCTGTCTTACACAGCTTTTATGCAAAGCCAAGGTTGGATTATACACAAGCTGAGAATCCTATCCATGTACAGCAGTTTCAAGCATACTAGCTATCATCAGCAACAATCTTTTTTTTAATATGGTGGGCAAAAGAGCAATAGAAGCCCTCCATCGTACAGTAGTACAGTAAATAAATAGTACATTTGTGTTCACATTTGAATGTCTAAAACAAGTTAAAAAAATCTGCTTCCAGCTCAGAATTCAGAGAATAACAGCAATTACACTGCATTCTGGGAAAATATACAGTAAAAACCCTGTTATCCGGCACCCAAGGGGTTAATCGGGAGTCCCCGAATTTAAGGGTCTAAACGACCCTTAAACACCCCAAAACCCTTCAAAATAGCCTAGTTTAGGTGCTAATGCCCTTTTAAAGACAGGTAGGCCCAGAAAAAATAATTAGAAAAAAGTTAGCATTTTGTTTTTTGCAGTTTTGAACTCCGGAAAATGGGGAATAGATGCCGGTGCTGGTTGCTTGAGAGTCCCGGTTAGTTGGGTCCCGGATAACCAGGATTCTACTGTGTAAATAAATAAATTATATATATATATATATATATATATATATATATATATATATATATTTATACACACACAGTATATATATATTGTGATCGTTTGCTCCTTGGAAGTGATGACAAGCAAGTGGAGTGTGAGTTCTTGTCAGAAGTGAAGGAGTTAACACTTCTGAAAGAACTCCTAATTGGAGCAACTCCCCTTTAAAAGACTGGAAAGCAGGCATGGAAAGGAGGGGAGGGGCTGACTAGGCCCTAGGCAGGTGTGCTGCTGAGAGGAACAAGCACAGAGTGGAAGGTGATCTGGTGTGGAAATACAGTGAAGTTGTGAACTACCCTGTAAAGGATCGCCAAGTGACTGTTACTGGGAGAACGGGGACTACAGCAAGTCGTGTGAGCTGGAAGATTGACTTCAGACTCAGGAGGTGAAGTCACAAGGAAGCCACGTAAGTGAAGGGGATTAGTGAAGAATCCCAGGCAGAGTTTGCCTTAAAGGCCTAGGCACGGTTGTTGCTGAAGTATTATGCCCCAGGGAAGAAGTGAAGATAAAGAGTAGTTAATACAAGTGAGTTTGTGTATGCAAGGGTCCCTGGGGTGAAGCATACGGGAGACACGGGCGGGCCCTATGCTTCACCCGCAACCGTGTCCCAGAGAGGAGCGCTGAGTCCGAGAGAGGAGCGCTGAGTCCGAGAGAGGAGCGCTGTGTCCGAGAGAGGAGCGCTGTGTCCGAGAGAGGAGCGCTGTGTCCGAGAGAGGAGCGCTGAGTCCGAGCGAGGAGCGCTGAGTCCGAGCGAGGAGCGCTGTGTCCGAGCGAGGAGCGCTGTGTCCGAGCGAGGAGCGCTGAGTCCGAGCGAGGAGCGCTGTGTCCGAGCGAGGAGCGCTGTGTCCGAGAGAGGAGCGCTGTGTCCGAGAGAGGAGCGCTGTGTCCGAGAGAGGAGAGCTGTGTCCCACAGAGCGAGGAGCTAGAGAGGAGCTGTGTCCCACAGAGCGAGGAGCCCGAGAGGAGAGCTGTGTCCCACAGAGCGAGAGAGGAGCTGTGTCCCACAGAGCGAGAGGAGCTGTGTCCCAGAGAGCGGAGCTGTGACCCAGAGTGGAGCGGTGACCCAGAGGTTGCTGAAGAGGGCGACCTAATCTCGCTGGGACCCTCACCTGTAAAGAGACTGTTTATTTCCTGGCCACAAGGTGGCACTACCCCAGTTAAAGGACTGTTTTTAAGCTGACCACCAGGTGGCAGACTACCCAAGTTAAAGGACTGTCTACAACCTGGCCACAAGGTGGCATTCTCCCACCTCGCGGAGAAGTAATTGGTTTTTTTTTAAGCCGAGCTACGGCTACCGCTGTGTTTCTTTCTTCAAATAAACCTATTTGCTGAACTTTCATGCCGGTATCAGCCCTTCATTCAAGAAACCACCGCTATATGCGGCCATCCTGATCACAATATATATATATATATATAATTTTATTTTTCTCTGCTTCCTTTCTGTGTTTGGTCACAGCTTTATGGTTCCTTAAGGTGTGAAACTATGACCCCAATTTATTTACTCTGGTCTGCACTTCTACATACTTTCACAGTTTCTATCAGAAAATAAACAACAACTCTCTAAATGAAATAGAGTAAATATCAATGGAAATTACGAGTTCTCTATTTGTAAATTTTGTAGCAACAAATTAAAGAAAAAACTAAAAAAATCTTTATTATAGAAAAAACATATATAAAATTGTATAAGTGCAATAATGTGTATATAAATATAAAATATATACTATGCAGTATATCAATAGCAGGCTGGTTAATAGGGGTTTCTTATCTCTTAGTATACCTTGTCCCATAGGATAATTTACTGGGATCAGATAACCTATTTGACATCTGGGACAGTGGAGTTTTTGATTACAGCATTGTGCTGCTTATCAAAATTATTAGTCAACTTAACTTGTGGCCATTATCTCTATGCTGACCTAGTAAGACCTTACTTAAGCTCAAAAGATTATGAGTGTTTTGGTCATTTTTTCCTTAAGGAAAATATAGAGATCCACTTCTACAAGCAATACTAGCAACTGTAAGCCGTCATCTGTCTTCTCAACTGGACAGGTGCTGGTTTAAGTTAATTCCATTTAATGTTTGGCATTTCACGTTATTAACAAGGGGTAATTCATATAGCCTTAACCCCTATTAACCAGCCTGCTATTGATATACTGCATAGTATATC
The DNA here is from genome assembly GCA_027410445.1 of Discoglossus pictus. Classification (NCBI taxonomy): domain Eukaryota; kingdom Metazoa; phylum Chordata; class Amphibia; order Anura; family Alytidae; genus Discoglossus; species Discoglossus pictus. Next base: position 259,728,128 of record CM050166.1, on the reverse strand, counting down.
TTTTATATTTATATACACATTATTGCACTTATACAATTTTATATATGTTTTTTTTATAATAAAGATTTTTTTAGTTTTTTCTTTAATTTGTTGCTACAAAATTTACAAATAGAGTCTTGTGTGTTTCTATAGTGTGCTGGGGAAAGGCACTGTAGATCCAGTACACTTGGGAACTTGTAATCTACATACTTTCACAGTTTGCTGAACAGAACATTATTTGTGAATCCTGGAATATTTTGCTCCATTTGGGAATCTATAATTATTATTGCCTCTAACTTGACAAAGAGAGGTCCACTCTCGAAAGCTAATCATGAAAACTATGAATAGGTTTGTCCAGTAAAAAAGGTATCACTATATACTGCAATATTATTCTAGATTACTGGACATTCACTGCTACCTTACTCTTCAATACTTATCTTTAGATGCATTTATGTCTATGTGTTCTGCTCTCAGATAGCATTTGGATCGTAGCTTGAGTAAGGGTATAGTGTCAGAAACCCAGGCACAGATAGCCATCTTGCCCTTATGGCCTGTAAAAAGTATCCAGATCAGACAATAAGTATGCTCTGATGGGCATAAATGTGAAACAATACTTCCACTGCATGTATAGTAATTTTGACAAAAATGGAAGCCTCCATGAGCCTCCTTGCACACATACATTTTGAGACACATGATGAATACTTCTTACCATTCCAGTAGCCAAAATTGGTACCTCCTATAAACATGTACCTGAGCATAAAAGAAAATAAAAATAAAATTACAAACTATGTTTCAGTTATGGAGTCATAAGATATAGTTGCTGTTAAGAGTCACCAACGTAATATATTAATTTAGCTTATTACAAAATCTAGTAAATATCAGCCTTACTAAATTGTGATTAGGTAAATTTAAAAGGGCTCTATTTAAGCACATAGCATATTTTTTTTTAAAGAATTTTTTAGTTACTGATGACCTTGCTTTTGGATAGAAGTTCACTAACTAAAAACTTCTGTAAAAAAAAATATGCTGTGTGCTTAAATAGAGCGCTTTTAAATTTGCCGAATCGCAATTTAATAGGCTGAAGATCTTCACCAAATGAATGCGAAGTGAAAGGTATGCATTTTGCTATAGGGAACTACTGTCATTTTGTAACGTTGCCTTATATGACATTTGAAATGCTGAACATTGTTCTCAGCCTATTACAACAATCAATTTGAGCATATGCAAGTCCTCTAACACACTAACACAAAGATAAGTAGTAAATCTATAAGTGATGTGATTTCAATGTACTATAAGACTTTCATAGAGAAATCGTTTTGTAAATAACATAAGGGAAGGGAAGAGATGGCCCATAAACAACTAGTACGGGTCAATTGATACAATCATACACAAGTATACTAATGGCTGGATATGTCTCTCACCTGGATCTAGGTGCTTGTCTCTTCCTTCCCCTCTTGTTTTTTTTTACAAGTTTTTAGACACCTTGGCCCTCATTCAATTGCAATGTGGCAAATTGAATAGGGGTCTAAATAAGCACATGACATATTTTTTAAAGAAGTTTTTAGTTATTAAGCATCTATCCAAAAGCATGGTTTTCACTAACTAAAAACTTCTTTAAAAAATATAAATTATGTGCTTATTTAGAGCCGTATTCAATTTGCAAAATCGCAATTGAATGAGGACCCTTATGTGTATTTCGAGGAGGCTACACAGCATTTATAACTAAAGAACTAGTGGACGGAGTCTGTGTGGAATTCATCTGGGGTTATACATAAATAATATTCCCTTTATGAACAGTGACACTTATTTAGCGATTATAAAATATTTCTCTAAAGGAGGTAGAGAAAGTATTTAAGATGAGAAGATCCTGCCCCAGTGGTCCCAAATACCATTAACACCTATTGTTCCGTAAGTTAATAAAACAATTGCTACCTAGGTTTTTTTAATTATCCCATATGAGTTTTGGCTTTGCTCTTTTAATATTGTTCAACTAATGTGTTACTCACATGTTTACATTTGCTCCATGAGAAAGAATTTCATTTAGAGTATGAACTACTCTTTCTGTTGACACCACAGAATGTGGTTCTCCCCAGTGATCTAACCATCCAGTGTAGAATTCTGAGTTAATCTACATGATAAAAGGAAACACATATTTTAGTAGAAAGTAATATTATTGTACATGTAACAAAATATAGTAACAATATTAATTGCTATTCGATAAATGTTTAACTGGATTAAAGCCAATATTTAAACAAATTACATTAACTATATTCTTCAACTATATACAGTGCCTTGCAAAAGTATTCACCCCCTTGACTATTTTGTTACATTACAGCCTTAAATTCAATGTTTTGTTAATCTAAATCTTATGTGATGGATCAGAACACAATAGTCTAAGTTGGTGAGGTGAAATGAGAAAAATATATACATAAAACAATTTTTTAGAAATAGAAAACAGAAAATTGGCATGTGCGTATATGTATTCACCACCTTTGTTATGAAGCCCATAAAAAGCTCTGGTGCAACCAATTACCTTCAGAAGTCACATAATTAGTGAAATGATGTCCACCCGTGTGCAATCTAAGTGTCACATGATCTGTCATTACATATACACACCTTTTTTTAAAGACCCCAGAGGCTGCAACACCTAAGCAAGAGGCACCACTAACCACACACTGCCATGAAGATGAAGGAACTCTCCAAACAAGTAAGGGACAATGTTGTTGAGAAGTAAAAGTCAGAGTTAGGTTATAAAAAAAAAATCAAATATTTGATGATCCCCAGGAGCACCACCAAATCTATCATAACCAAATGGAAAGAACATAGCACAACAGCAAACCTGACAAGAGACGGACGCTCACCAAAACTCACGGAATAGGCAAGGAGGGCAATAATCAGAGAGGCAGCACAGAGACCTAAGGTAACCCTGGAAGAGCTGAAGAGTTCCACAGCAGAGATTGGAGTATGTGTACATAGGACGACAATAAGCTGTACGCTCCATAGAGCTGGGCTTTATGGCAGTGTGGCCAGAAGAATGGTGGTGGCAGAATCATGCTGTGGGGATGTTTTTCAGCAGCCGGGACCAGGAAACTGGTCAGAGTTGAGGGAAAGATGGGTGGTGCTAAATACAGGGATATTCTTGAGCAAAACCTGTACCCACATTGTACATGATTTGAGGCTAGGACAGAGGTTCACCTTCCAGCAGGACAATGACCCCAAACACACTACTAAAGCAACACTTGAGTGGTTTAAGGGTAAACATGTAAATGTGTTGGAATGGCCTAGTCAAAGCCCAGACCTCAATCCAATAGAAAATCTGTGGTCAGACTTAAAAGATTGCTGTTCACAAGCGCAAACCATCCAACTTGAAGGAGCTGGAGCGGTTTCGCAAGGAGGAATGGGCAAAAATCCCAGTAGTAAGATGTGGCAAGCTCATAGAGACTTATCCAAAGTGGCTTGGAGCTGTGATTACCGCAAAAGGTGGCTCTACAAAGTATTGACTTTAGGTGAATAGTTATGCACATTGACTTTTTCTGTTATTTTTGTCTATTTGAAGTCTGCTTCACAATAAAAAAAAAAAATCATCTTCAAAGTTGTGGGCATGTTGTGTAAAATAAATGATGCAAATCCTCAAACAATCCATGTTAAATTCCAGGTTGTAAGGCAACAAAACACGAAAAATGCCAAGGGGGGTGAATATTTTTGCAAGGAACTGTACTTTTTGAGGTAGTGAACATTTAATTCCTAAAAACTTCATACCCTTATAGTGATAGAACAGGATAGAGCCATTCCTCACTATAAAAAGGTAATATCTACTAAACTCCCTAGGCTCATACTCAACAGACATTACTAAAATTCTATAGGATTATGGCCTTGTAATGATGTCATGGAAGAAAATTAGGAAGGACATTTACGGTATGCTGCAAACAATTTCTATTTTCCCAGGTAACAACATATTGCCAGATTGTTATGCTCTTTAAGAACAAGTTAATTTTGTGGTGACATAAGAGTCCCTATAAGATGTTACTTGAAGACCAGGAATGAATTATAAGACTTTTAAGAAGCACAGTTTGTTAGTTGCTTGACCAGATAACAGTGTGAATAATTTTCTGCATGTTTGAGCATAGACAGTAAAAGGCATTTCTAAGTGGGCTGTATTATGAATGCACCTGATAGAGGAGAATTAATAGTGTATGCAAAACATTTATTGCATGAAATATATCCCAAATAAACATTTAAACACATACCTTGACGTTTGCAAATTATCTTGTAATTTCTGACAGTTGGAAATCAGGGTTAACACCCTCCAAACCCAGGCTAAATTAGCATAAAATGTACAATTATTTGTTTTGGCCAATCAGGTTAGCTGAAACTTCTAAATTAATGCTGGGTTCCTGTTTGTGCTAAAAAGCAGCTTGGGAATTGAAGTTTGTCTGTGGTGAAAGGCATGGGCAGAACAGACAGAGAGCAGACTGCAGCAGGAGGCAGTGACATCAGTGCCGTGCTATTGGCTAAAGAAGGCACACAGGGGGCCTCATTCTATTATCGGCCGTAAATCGGCCGTAAGGCTGCGATTCCTTGCGGGGGTTCAGTTAACTCGCGATTCTATTATACGGCCCCGCAAGGATCTCCTTTTACGGCCGGCCGCATATCTTGGAACCGGCCGTAATCTGTGAAATATAAAAAGTCAAAAATAAATTCAAGACTGCACTGTACAGCTCTGTAAATGCTAGGGATCATATTGGGGGACATGAGGATTAAAAGGAACCCACTCTCAAGCTTGCACATCTGCCCAAACCCGAGTTCAAATTAACTGTTTATTTTCCGGCTGCGGCGTGGGTGTGTCTTAGGTGCTCCAAGCACTCTGGACTTTTTACAGGGATATTTTACGGATATTAAAAATAAAATATTTTACGGATTTAAGTACAGGATAATTATGTGCTATTTTTTCTAACACCTAAAATCCCTTTATAGTCTTCTCAAAGTGCAGGATGGCTTTATTTGAGCTATTTTATGTGCTTAATTGGTGCTAGCGAGACCTTTTTCCTGCAAGTAACTGCGGCTCATTTTTTAGCCTTGCAGAGAGGTTTCCCGGAGAAATTGAATTGCAAATCTCTTGCGGCCGTTTTAGATCAAAGGCTTTCCTCCGGCGCGAGCGGCCGCAAGAGATAGCAAGGCACCGGCCGCAAGCCTGCCGGAGCCTACGGCCGTAAGGGAATAGAATAGCAGAATAGCTTGCGGCCGGTCCTTGCGGCCCCGCAGCGGCTGCGGCCGATAATAGAATGAGGCCCAGGGTATGTAATGATTTAAAAACTGCTTCCCTAATGCTGCATGCTGATTGGGTGGGGATGAGGGGCTTGTTTAGCAACCCCTGAGGGTGTCAACATAATCATTAGAGGGATTTTTAGATATTAATAAAAATAAAATGTTTTATGAAATGTGCAGCAAATCATGCTTTTTGCATAAAGAGTGCAGAAATGTAAAATAACCCAGCTCACTTATATATGCCATTAAGCTAATTACAAAGTACTGGTTAGTTTTTTTAAAGTTAAAATGAATGTGGCAAATCAATCTCCTTATCCAAATGTAGTGAAGAAACTATGGGCCCTATTCTATTGCCCAATTCGTAAATTTCTACACACGTAAAAATGATCTTAATATTGCCACATACTCTATTAGCTACTCACATTCTGATTACGAGTTACCCGCCCACAATAAAGTACGAGTTACCCGCCCACAATAACTTCGGGCCAGCAAAACAATGCAAATTTGGCCTTAGAACTCCATTGGTTTTAGCACAACTCGAATATTACCAGCTTTAAATAATTAAAGTTACACACAATCAATATTCTATCCGACCCGTATCTTTCTCACAAATAAAGTCTGATCTGCAATTGAAAAAAGTATAAAGTTTCTGTTCAAAATGATTGTGAGTACTAAATAGGTTTTGCTATTTAAACACACAATACTGCATTATAATTAATTGCATAACAGTCTCAAACCCACGAATATGCAATTAAAAAATATTTTATTAACTGCTAATTAACTCCTTAACAGGGGTTGAATTTTGAAAAATTATGCATACATTATTTGTTCTTGGGACATTACAGAAGCTCTTGAATGCAAATAGAGTGTTAATTGCAATATATTTTTTTTTCTAGTTTGTAAATTAATTATGGCTTTTGCATGTCCATATGATCCTCTATTTTATAAAAATAGTTTAGGTTCCATGTCTTTAACATAGATTCAGATATAAAAGTGTCACCGGGGAAGTAACAACTATAAATTGGTAAAATAGCCATTATATGTAACTGCAAAACTTTGCAGTCACAAAGACCCCAATTAAAAATATATATTTTTAGATATTTAGGACTAAATATACTAATAGAGGTATTGCTATATGAATGGAGAAACTTGTTCATATAGCTCTTATATAAATGTAGCTAAATGTCATAGCCTTTAATAGACTTTTTGAAACATCAAGGTGTTTTCCTTCTGAAGCTGAAATGTTAAATCCTAAATTTCCCAATAATTAAAAAGATCTATATTTATTTTAGATTAGTATCCTGAGTAGCCAATATAAAGAACAAAGAAAGTCAGATTTCTAAAGTAAAATCAAAAGAAAAAATAGTAATAAGTAATAATAAATCTCACAGCAATTTCTTTTCTCACGTAAGCAAAACAATTAAAACAGATAAATCACAAATAGACTTAAATCCCCAATTTAAACTAGATTTAATGACAGAGCAAGCAGGAGCTAATTGTAACGGAACCCATCACTGTTTTACCCTGTTTTATGGTTATTATTATGGTTAAAATATGATCCTACTATTATACTGTATGTATGTTGGTTTATGCTCTGCAGAATATTAGCCCAGACTATTGCAGACCTTGGCATAATAGATAATCCTATTACAGAGACTCCTCATAAGATAAGGAAGTCTATTGTATAAAGTGTTTTCATTCTCAGACATAAGAACAAAGGGAAGGATGATCTAATCAAAGTAGCCAGGTAGCCTCAGGGAGGTGTGACCCACTTATTGTCCCTCTATGTGTATTGTGTGGCCAACTATGGGGGATGTGTATTGCCTGTGGGAAGAGATGTGTATATATATTTCTGCACATAACAAAATAAAGTCAGTATTTCTTTGACTCCCAAATAGAGTGTCGTCCAATATGGGAGGTCGGGGATGGTGAGACTGTAGTGCTTCTTGGATATTTTACCGTATACCAGCGGAGATATTGGATTTGTGTTCCAACTCCGTTACACTAATGAAAGTATAATTTTGGAAAACTGCAATAGAGATACTGAGCTGGATGAAGATAATTTAACTATGTCTTCAATGAAGCTTTAAATACTCCATAAAAGCAGAACTGACATCAGAAATAGCTAATAACTTGAAAGCAATTAATTCTTTGTTAAATAAAACAGAGGAATTAGAAACTAAAAATAATAAAATTAAGCAGAAACATCACAGTCTACAGGCAGAAATTCAGAGACTAAATGCCGAAATTCAAGTTTTAAAAATGAAATGCTCCAAATAAGAAGACTTCTCTCGTCGTAATAGCATCAGAATTAGGGGCATTTAAGAGAAAATTACTTTTAACGATTTATAATTTTATATAGTAACCTTTTTGGCTTCTTTGGTGAAACCTGAATCTTAGTCTCAGTCTATGAGTGATAGCATACACCGACTTCCACTTTCTAAAAATGCGAAGAGTGATTTACCCCGTGATGTAATCATTCAACTACACTACTCTGCCTATAAATAAATTATTGTAAGTAGTTTGAGGCCCCCTATGACAAATTTTAAATTTTCCAGACCTTTCAGGAAAAACAATTAGTAAACATAAAGAACTGAAGGGTATCACCAACATTTTAAGAAACAACAATATTTCTTACAATTGGAATTTCCCTTGAAACTGATAATTTTATTTTGTCAGTCAGAAAGTTGTTGTTACAACTCCAATTGAGGGAGATAAAATCCTCAATGATTGATCTAGTGTAGGAAGTTAGACTAGTCCTAAAATTTACATTAAATAATAAATTAATAATGCAAAGTTTTAAACATTTTGTCTGAAAATAATTGAATTAATTAATTGAAATGTTAGTTGAAGAGTCTGAAATAAGGAAAAAAATATAGTTTACAGGGTGGAAGTTCTGCACTAGTCTTTGTAGATATTGGTATTAACTTTGATCCTATGGTTGTGACTTAAATTCTCACAACATATTTGTTTTACAAGAGATACGGATAAAAGTAGAAGAATTGTTAGGTAGATTGGTATCAAAAATTGAAAGTAATTAAAAGTAAATATTACGCTCTTTAGGGGTTAGTAGAATTCTAGATATTTTGCACATTTTTTTTTCCTTATTGGGATTGTATTACACTCAGTAGAGTATTAGGATAATAAGGGAGGATAACATTAAGTGAATTATTTACAAAGCATAAAAAAAAGAATGCAATACATTTTCAGTTATAACCAAGACGTAAGGAATAATGGAATTTTGGAATGTGTTGAGCTATTACTATAATATATACCCTAGTGGTCTGAGGAAATGCAGATAAATCACATACATCCTTTTTTTTAGATTATATAATATACTAGAACGAATAATAGAGAAAGACAATTTTGTGTTTTTTGTAATCTTTATGACACTTTCTAGATTGATTTAACTATACAATGATACATAGTATCACATCATGATGTGAAATCAAAACTCACTTATTCACACTTAATAGGAATATAGGTATTTTTTGATGAACAATCACATTTCTTTTTTATTAATAATATCAAAGATTATTAAAATCTACAAGTATTTTTAGAGAGAGGCTCATTGATGAAGACGTCACTGAACGTAGAAACATATGTTATGGAGGCATTGCGCTGACGTCAGACGCATAGGACGCAGCACACGCTGAGTAACCAGGAAGTGTCCGTGTTAATGCAAAGGACACTTGTGTATTAGAAACACAATGGTGGGCTTGCTAACAACCATCTAAGAGACACAATTCTAAAGGGAACACTCTATATCAGGGAATAATAAGTGTGCTACAGACTGGAGATAATACAACCCTAGCCAGCACGAGTAAAAACGCCAGTACAGCACCAGCATAGACTGGGGAACACACCAGTTTAGATAGCACCAACAAATGCCTTACTATACAGGAGTGTGAGCCATTAGCAGGCTATTGAAATACTCACAGAAGTAGGGACACTTTAATTATTGTTAAAGCTATTTTTCCTTGATATTCCCTACCACTTATAACGAAAGTACTAATTGCCACTAGCTTTATCTGAATAAGAGAGATTAGCATATGGTCAGAGGTGCATTCTCAAGCTGACTTAAAAACTAGATGTTGCGGTTTCTAAAAGCATAGAATGTGAATCTTAAGAACCTGAATCTTTGTATAATTTATGGAGATGAAATTAAAATCTCTTTAATATCCACCTGGTACATTACAAACCAGGAAGAGATTTACAAAGAGATATACGTTAGTGGCAACTCCAACTCATATGGAATATATGAAAAAGAAAGTGAATTGAATAGTCTCAGAAATCTTTATAAAAAAACAAGAACGGTACAACTTAGCTGTGGAAGTGTCATTACAAACCTCAGTGAGGTTCCAACAGAAAAATAATACAAATTATGGTTAATTATATTAATTATTTATATGGAATTGAGAATAAATTGGAAGAATTACCGTATTTACTCGAGTATAAGCCGAGTTTTTCAGCCCATTTTTTAAGGCTAAAAAGGGCCCCCTCGGCTTATACTCTAGTCACTCCCCCCCCCCCCCGTGTCTCTCTAAACCCCCCCGTGTCTCTTTAAACCCCCCGTGTCTCTTTAAACCCCCCCGTGTCTCTCTAACCCCCCCGTGTCTCTTTCCCTCTTCCCTCCTCATCCTCAACCCCCCCCCATTCTAACCCCCCCCCCATTCTACCCCTCTAAATACCCCCCCTCCCTATCCCCTCACTTACCTGCATCTGAAGCTCCTGCTCAGGCCTCCGCTCCTTCCGGAGTCTTGACGTGGCGCGCATGTGACGTCACGGCATTAGTATATACCGGGTGCCGGCACCCAGTATATGCTAATGACGTGGCGTGCATGTAACGGAGGTTGAGGAGGGGGTTGAGGTTGGGGGGGGTTGAGGATGAGGAGGGAGGTTGAGGAGGGGGTTGAGAATGGGGGGGTTGAGGATGGGGGGTTGTGGATGAGGAGTGGGGTTGACGAGGGAGGTTGAGAATGGGGAGAGGGGGGGAAGAGACACAGGGAAGGGAGAGGGGGGAAGAGACAGAGGGAAGGGAGAGGGGGGGAAGAGACACAGGGAAGGGAAAGGGGAGAAGAGACACGGGAGAGAGAGGGGGACACAAGAGGGGGACACAGAGGGCACAAGAGGGGCACAGGGGGGACACAGGGGGCAGCACATTTCCCACCCTCGGCTTATACTCGAGTCACTCATTTTACCCAGTATTTTGTGGTAAAATAGGTGCCTCGGCTTATACTAGGGTCGGCTTATACTCGAATATATACGGTATGTCATATTTGACCTATATTCATTCCTCTGTGATTGTGAATAGAGAGGAATTGAAGCAATCTTGGACACTTACATTAACCCATTCATTTGTTACTATATAACAATTCACACTGAATGAAAAATGTACACCAAGTAAAATAATAAACGGTTCTTACCTACAAAGGGGTTTCTGCAACATTGTTTTAACCCTTTTAAATTATTTTATTCAAAATATATTAATAAAGAAAAACAAGATATCTGTTGTGGCAAAAGAGCAAGAATTACGGATCTGAGCTGACTGCTGTAATCTGGGAGAGTGAAATATTTACATTGGTGTAGAATTTAGGGAAAATCCCTCCCATAGACTTTTTACTGCATTCCCCTAACTTAGAGCACCTGATTTACATGGGTCTCTTTATCATTATGGCAATAAAGCAGGAAGCTTTTTTGACAACAAAATTAAAAAGAGGACAACTAATAATAGAATTGATCTCATACAAGATAAACATGATTTATTTACTAAACCTGATGATATTGCAAATATTTTTAGCAACTTTTATCAGAAACTATACAATTTAAAAGATTAAGAATTTTATATCCCTTGAAAACAGGAGATCCAAAATGTCCTTAATGAGATTCATTTAGCTAAAGTGTCCAAATCAGATCATGATATAACTGAAAAGGAAATAGCTTGGGGAATCTCTAAATTAAAATTATACTCTCTCCTCCAGGCTTAGACGGGTTCATAAACCAATATTATAAAATATGCCAACTAGATTTAGTTAAGTAACTGAAGGAAGCTTTTAACAAAATTAAAAATGAGGTTAAAGTCCAAGAGGAAATGCTAGAAGCGTATTTAATAAAAATACCTAAGCAAAATCAAGATCTAATTAAGTGCAAACATTTTAATCCTATATCTCTCCTAAATACTGATAAAAAGTTATATGCCAAGATTTTAGTGGATAGACTAAATGGTATTCTTAATGGATTGATTTCTAAAGATCAAAGTGGGTTTATGCCGGGAAGGCAGAATCCAGATAATATTAGGAGACTAATAAATGTATCTCTCATTCAAAACATAAGAATAACCCGTCAATTTTGTTGTCTTTGGATGCCAAGAAAGCCTTCAACAGAGTCGGATGGGATTACATGGATCTCACTTTGTTGAAATATTTGTTTGGTGACTTTGGATCAAAAGTCATTAAGGCTCTTTATGTGGACCCATTTGCCTCTGTCATGGGGCCTGGCTTCAAATCCAGTAAATGTAACATCTCCAATGGCAATAGAAAGGGTTGTCCATGGTCTACAATAATAAGCAAATATGAATCATTGAGAACTACATATTCTTACGAACGACAGTCCACCATTAATCATCTGTATTACTCTACACTGATATAAAACAGTTAAAAAAACTGAATTATGATATAGCTCCAGCTAGGGCCCAAGTCAATCTGGGGTAATCGACCCCTATAACTGCCCTAATCAAATAAATATTAGTACCCCTACACTCAGGGGATCAGGGGGAACATACAGAGCCCAAAATTGCCTTAAAAAAACAAGACACAAAGAAAAGGAAAAAAGAAGAAGAGAACCATGCTCCCTACCGCAAAAGCGGGTCGGACTACCCTGACCTCCAGGGAGGTGCTGGACGCCCCACGGGCCTTAGGGGAAGAGGAGGCGACGACCCACATCACACCGGGGGTGAGAGAAGAAGGCCCTGGGGAGCTATATTGTTTCAGTGACTCTTGATGAATCACTCATATCACCCCATATAAATCAGTGTAAAGTTGGGGAAGCCTATATACCTTAACACCCTACAAACAAGGCCTGATCCGTGCAGGGCAGTTTAAGGCCACACAAGGCCCAAAAATCCAGATTTTGCAGTACCACATGTCCCATACTACTTGGGAATCTGTGCAGCAACACTGAAGCCCACAATTCAGAGCAGCACGCTCCTGCATTCATTATAACTCTTATCATCCCATTATAACCTGGGAAACGGAAATCTCTGGACTTATTTTACAAACTGGCCCATAAAGGCCTCAAGACCAAGCAGACTATTATAGTAACAATTACGGCTGTCATCCCAAACCCGCCAAAAATATAAAATAGGGGGAACACCCCCCCAGACTTCCACCATTGAACCCTAATATCAAGGAATCGGGTGGCATACACACAACAATGTGAACCATGAGCGTCGCCACTTGCCTACTAGAGCTAATGCCTACTCAATAACTCACGCATCTTTGACAGTGCAACAAAAAATACTGCAAAAAAAAATAAAATAAGGAAAACTTGGGCTACCCCACGAGCATTAAAACTACAGCGAGCCACCAGGGCTGGAAACCCCGTTACGATCAGATCCATAGCTCCAGGAAACATTCAACATGGGGAAACCTAGGAAAAGCGGCCCCACAAGGAGTATCTCTGATCATTTCACAAAACAAACAGCTGGCTCCCAAATGGGGAACAGTCCTGCACCCACCTCGCCCTCAGGCTCAGAAGGGGACAGAGACTCGGAGGTCGCCTATCCAAATGTGAATGTGTCAGATTTCTCGATGGCCAAATTTGACATGCTATTACAATCACGGCTATCAGCGGCCATAAAAGAATTTCAACAGGAAATACAGGAACTGGGCGTACGGACCAATAAACTCGAAACCATTGCGGATCAACTTCTTGAAAGCCAAGCCGAGGACAGAGCCGACATATCGGCCAACACTTCGCAACTCAAGGATCTTGAACTAAAACTAGAAGACCTTGAGAACAGGATCCGGCGACACAATATACGCCTGAGGAGGATACCTACTGCGGTTATGGACCTGACAACTTACACTAAAGCAGTGGTATCTACCATACTCCCAACCTCCACCCAAGAACCCTGGGACATAGAAAGGGCACACCGAGCCCTGGGAGGCCCTGCAACCCCTAACTTGCCAAAAGACGTGGTGGTGCGCTTCCTCCGGCAGCAGACCAGAGCTTTGGTACTTCAAGCCGCCAGAAAAGCCTAGGCTATCATAGGCCCAGACGGAGCGGAAATCCAGATCTATGCCGACCTGGCCCCATCAACCCTGTATAAGCGACGACAGATGAAGCCGATCCTGCAAACTCTGACGTCACACCAAATAAAATATAGATGGGGTTTCCCTTCAGCCTCACCTTCCAGGTAGGCTCAAAAACATACATAGTGCGCTCAATGGAGGAAGGAAGGGAGACCCTTCACCGTTTGAAACTCCTGAAAGAGGGGGAATTACTTAGTCCCCAAGGGGGTGCCGGGGCCCAAAGGCCAGCAAGAGAATGGACTGAAGTAACCCAGCCCAAACGTCAAAGATCACAGAGACAGGGGAGAGAGACACCCGATCTTGAGCTTAAGGCTGGCCCGTCATCAAACTAGGTGGGCCGCCACCGGAGGCACCACCCCCTTCACAGCACAAATCGCCCCAGGACAAAATGAAGCAAAAAGACCCACATTACTCATACAAGAAGGGCATACTCAGTGAGATTATGGCGAACTTTGCAACTAACTGAAAGCAGCAGTGCATAGTCAAGAACTGACAAAGTCTAGACGTTACTCACCCAAACCAGGCCGGGAAGGCCCTCAAGAGCACTGCCCACTAGAAAGCGGATGATCCCAGAGACTATACCAACAACCTCAGGGAATGACTACCCTTAACAAAATTAGGCCGACTGTTTACCAGCCAGGCATTCCAATTTCCCTGATGATAGTTTTCAAGTTTATCACAATCTGGTGTTTGAACTGTTAAAGATGTTTGATCCTATGTTTTATCTAATATCTCCAATTATTGATATGTTATATTGTCTTGTTCCACACATTTAGGCAATTGAGCTCTAGGGCAATGACCTTAGACATTTCCACCTATACTAGTGAACAAAGGCTTTATGCCTTCCACACCCTATTGTTTTTCTTTTATTTGTACTACCGATGCAAAGGAGGTTATGATATACCAAATACCAAGTTAACTATCTATACTCTCCTTACTTCCTCCCTAGCAGCTGAGAGCATACTTCAATCCTTGTACACCAACCGCCCGCCAAACAACAAAACCATATCTGTACCCGCAACGATTTGGCTTATCCCACAAACAAGATTAGGCAAAGAGAGCTACCCTGGACCCGTGGCCTCCTCCTATCCGAGTGGTGAGTATATTACACTTGGAAGCCTGACTATAGACGCAAAATGTGATACCTCAGTACTCTTCCTACAAGAGACGCATTTTGTCACGAACAAGATCCCTAAATATTTATCCAAACTTTATCCTACCTTCTTTGCCACTAGCCATTCCACAAAGAGGGCAGGGGCTGCAATCCTGTTGCACAAAGACCTCCCTTTCATCCTAGACCATAAAAAGATAGACCAAGATGGTCACTTTGTGCTCCTTACAGGCTCCCTATTCGGGAAGAAATTTACCCTGATCTCACTATGTGCCCCCACTCTTATGCCACAGAAAATTTTCAACCGCTTACTGCAGTATATTAAATCCCATTATCTCGGGAAAATAATCCTGGGAGCTAAATCGGATCTAAATTCAGTCTTATCACCATTCGATAGATCAGGAGGGGGACGGAGCAGTCAACTCACTAAAAAACAATCCCAAATTCTGGCAATGTTGGACGAACTCCACTGATAGACCTTTGGAGGGAACAACACAGAGGGGTAAGGGAGTATTCATTCTACTCCCCAGTGCACAAGACATACTCTAGAATAGATACATTTTATACAGACCCCTCCCTGCTAGACAACGTGGTGGGCTCGGGAATCCATCCATGCCCCTGGTCAGATCACTCCATGGTGAGTTGCACAATAGACTTTGGCTTTGCATTTAATAACCCATACTCATGGCGACTCAACGAAATGCTCGTGTCAATGCCTCTTTTTAGGGACCACGTAGCATCTGACATAGAACTTTACTTTTCCACTAACGTATCTGCAGAGGAGGACATAGGCTGGGTTTGGGCGGCTCATAAAGCATTCATTAGGGGCACATGCATCAAACAAGCAGCAAAATACGAAAAATCCCAAAAGGCCAGAGAAAGACGGTTAAATGCAAGCCTAATGGACCTAGAAAAGCTCAACCAAAAATCTCCAACATCGGCAAACCGCAGCAAAATAGACAAGATCAGGGCTGAGATAGACCTAATCCTCTCGGAGCAAGTAGAGAAAGCCATGAGGTGGACAGGCCATCAATATTATACCAAAGCCAATAAACACAACGCCATACTCGCTAGGAAACTAAAACAAAAAGCTAACCAATCAAAAGTCTTTAAAATTAGACAACCCGCGAGAGGGATAACCTCTAGCCCTGCACATATACAGAAAGAATTCACAACTTTCTTTCAAAATCTATACTCGTCCCCCAACCCCCCCATAGACAACCATATAAACCAATTTCTTGGATCGGTAGATCTCCCAGTAATGTCTACCCAAGAGATGGACCATGTTAAGGCCCCAGTCACAATAGAAGAAGTCTTGGAAACGATCAAATCTCTAAAACCAGGTAAAGCCCCAGGGCCGGATGGGTTCACGAGCCTATACTACAAAACATTTGCGGAACTATTAGCACCACACATGACGACCTTATTCAATAACATGCTAAAGGGACACAGTGTCCCCTCTGAACTAAACCAGGCTAATATGGTATTCTTTCAAAAGCAAGGGAAAGACCCCCTTCATGTACAGAACTACAGGCCAATTTCCCTCCTGAATGGGGATATCAAGATCCTAGCTAAACTTATGTCCAACAGAATCAACTCATTTCTTCCCAGACTGATCCATAAGGACCAGGTGGGGTTCGTCCCGCATAGGCAAGCAGGGGATAATGTCAGGAGAATATTAAATTTAATACATCTATCTCAGCAGCGCCGAATTCCCATATGTCTGCTAGCGTTAGACCTAGAGAAGGCCTTCGACTCAGTAGAGTGGAAGTACCTCTGGGCAGTTCTCAGGAAATTTGGATTCCCTGAACAATTTATTAACCTCTTGAAAATATACTATGACAAACCCAAAGCCTGCCTCAAATTAGCGGGGGATAACCCCTCTATAATTAAGATTGAAAAAGGAACTAGACAAGGATGCCCCCTCTCCCCCCTGCTCTTCGCACTAGCAATAGCGGAGATAGAGGGGGTTTAGGTGGGCATGCACCACATGAAAAGCTGCTTCTTCGCGGACGACTTGCTCTGCTCCCTAACTAACCCGACTGTATCCGTCCCAGTCCTTATATCCCTCTTAGAACAATTCGGCAGAATATCTGGTTTTAGGATTAACTCTGACAAAACTGAGGCATTAGGATGCTTCCTCTCAGCTCATACACACAACTTCCAAGGCATTAGATATAGAAGAAGGTTAACGTTTTGGAATGGCCCAGCCAGAGCCCAGACCTGAATCCGATTGAAAATCTGTGGGGTGATCTGAAAAGGGGCTGTTCATAGGAGATGCCCTGCAATCTGACAGATTTGGAGTGTTTTTGCAAAGAAGAGTGGGCAAATGTTGCCAAGTCAAAATGTGCCATGCTGATAGACTCATACCCAAAAAGACTGAGTGCTATAATAAAATCAAAAGGTGCTTCAACAAAGTATTAGTTTAAGGGTGTGCATACTTATGCAACCATATTATTTTATTTTTTTATTTTTTCTTCCCTTCACCTAAAAGATTTCAGTTTGTTTTTCAATTGAGTTATACAGTTTATAGGTCACATTTAAAGGTGGAAAAAGTTCTGAAATTCTTTAGCTTTGTCTCATTTTTTTACAGCACAGAAACCTGACATTTTAACAGGGGTGTGTAGACTTTTTATATCCACTGTACATAAAGGAAAAAAGACTAGAGTGAAAAAAACAATAATGGCAAGTAGATTCAATAAATGTGGAATTGCATACCCAGCTCTTAAAACATTTAATGACGCTACTATGTTGTCACACATTATTAAATGGTGACAATCACCGGATTTGTACCAGTGGCTTCAGATTAAAAATCAGTTAGTTCTAAAAGGTGGCTTGGGCTTTTTGATTTTTCAAGATCATATAGTAAGTACCGAACGACATAATGCAAGGGGCAACATTTATTAGAAAGGTTCTTTAATTTTGGAATAAAAATAAGCCTTTCATGAATTCCCTTTCCATGCTCAATAACACCCCTAAGATTTCTAGCCAACTATTTTAAACTTGCGACTTGCCCGTCAAAAAATGACGGCAATGTGATGTATATGTTTGTGAAGTTGTTTAGTTATTTAAATATATTTTTGACCCTTGTAAGTATTGTGATATGAACATGTATTTTTGTAAAACGTTGATGTAATGGTTTTTAAAAATGAATTTTGTATCTGACGAATTGTTCACTTTAATATACATAGAATCCAGAGGAAAGTAAAAAGTAAAAAGACTTTTTGCAACGTGCCGAATTTTAACATGAAGTTTAAAATATATGTAAGGAATAACCTTGAAAGTATATATTTTTAAAATTGAACTTTATTTTTTATGTAACTTTGGAATTTTTGCAAAACATTTGTGTAATTTTGAACATTATAAACAGGAACATAGTAAATACATTTTGTAACATAATTTTGAATTAAAAGTATTAACATTTGAATGTAAAAACAGTTTAACTTTAAATTAATCAGTATTAACATGCAATTTGTCTGAGAATAATTGTTAAGTTTAATATACATTGAATGTAGAAGAAGGCATACAGTAAAAACTCTCCTTAAACCGTACGTAATTAAAGTAATTCATTACTGAGCACATAAACTGGCGATAAACATGAATGAAACATTAACATAGTGACTTAACATTTTAACATAATTTTTCATAGAAATGCAAGGCAAGTATTTTGGGAGGCGAATTATCCATAAACATGACTTCCATTAATTATGACTGAATTAAACAACCAATTGTTTAGTATTTTTGAATGTTTTTCCAAAATGTTTGCATGGCTTTAGTTTGTATCCTGCAAAGTTATAGTACTTCATAGTAGACAATGTTTTTAGTAAAAATACGTCCATCTTCTAATAAATCACCTTGACTTTCATTGTTTTCAATGTAAACTTTAATAGCCTGTGGATTTTTGCAGCGTGACAACGCAACGTACAATTGACCATGTGCAAAAACAGGTTCTTCCAAGTAAATACCCACAGATTTGAAAGTTTGACCTTGTGATTTATTAATGGTCATGGCAAATGCCATAATAATGGGAAATTGTCTTCTTTGAAGTATAAAAGGGAGACTACTTTCACTTGGTGCTAAATCTATTCTTGGTATGAAAACTCTCTCTCCTTTATGGGTCCCAGTTAAAATTTCAGCATCTATAAAATGGTCCTTTAATTGTTGAACAATTAATCTTGTGCCATTGCATAGGCCTTTTTTGGGGTTCATATTTCGCAGTAACATGATAATTGCACCTTTCTTTAGCTGCAAAATATGTGGTGGCATTCCAGAAGGAGTTAAAGAGTTAATGAATTCAGTTGAAAAGTTTGCCTGACTTTCATTGTCATCAGCAAGTACAGAATCAGCACTGTGATAATTTCTTTGTGGTGCATTAATTTTTTTTAAGATTTCATTATTGAGTATTAATGCATCTTTATTTTTACACGTCAGTATAACTTGGTTGGCAAGCTCGGAATATTCTTCGTTTTTTATGCTCCCTTCAAATATAGCCGATATAATATCTTGTTGACAAATCATATGAGGTGGGATCTCTACAGTGTCGTCAGGTAAATGTAGTATTTTTTCTGTTCTGCCTTCTCCAATTTTAATAAGCCAATCATTGAAATCAGTTTGGCCTTCTGATCTCATATTTTGTTGCAGTTGAAGATGGGTAAAATGTTTCCATACTGTACTTGACTTTATACATGTTTCAATAATGTCTGTTCGATTTCCATGTACAACGACAGGTAATGTTTGTCTAAAATCGCCACCCAACAACATTACCTTTCCACCAAATGGAAAAATCTTATCCATGACTTCACGAAGCAAACGGTCAATACATTGGAGGGCATAGCATGACATCATTGTGGCCTCATCTATTATAATTAATTTACATTTCTTCAATTTCTTTGCTTGTAAGGATGTCATGCGAATATCTGACACAGAATTTTCTAAAATAGGCACTGGCAGTTTAAATCCACTATGAACAGTTCTTCCACCTTCTAATAAAAGTGCAGCAATTCCAGTAGTGGCAAACGCCATTGCTATTTTTCCTTGTGCTCGTACTGAACTCATTAATAAATTGTACAAATATGTTTTCCCTGATCCGCCAGGTCCATCAAGATAGAAATAACGCTCTGTCACCATGTCATCATCTATAGCATTTTTAATGGCATGAAATGCTTGCAATTGTAGTGTATTTAAAGTTGCAAGTCTTTCTTCTGTTCTTTCTGCTTGTAGTTGAATGTCATAGTCTTCAAAGTTAATGTCATCTATAAGACCTGGATCAGGCAAATTAAAACTTGCACAACTTAATCCATGAGTTAAAAAGACTTCTTGAATTTCCATTAACGCTTTTAAGTGTGCAATGGGTTCATTGTATCGTCGCATAAAGTCTTCAGCCATATTACTTTTAAAAGTCTCCCACAAAGCTAATGCATTTGGAGCATTTGAGAAGATACAAATAAAAGCAAATTGTTCTCTCATCTGTCGTGGCATTTGACATTGTGCTGCTTCTTCTAAACATCTTTCCCACTCTGTATCATCAGCGAGTAAGTTTCTATGTCTTGCAGCTAAATGGAAGGATTCATATACAATGTCATTAACAGTTCTTAATTGTTCAAAACTTTGTGCTCCTGGAACATTTAAAAGTAATATCCGTAAGCAAAAACGTTCAACATCTCTTGGACTGACTGTGTAAATTCGTGGAATTATTTTATTGCCTCTGGTTTTTCTTGCTCTCCATAATCCATTCACAAAAACATAGTGATATGGAATTTCAATATATAAGTATTGAGTTGCTTGAGCATCAATGGAATTTAATGCAAACCATGCAGTTAGTGTAGTGTGACGATCTTCACTTTGGGCCAATGCATTCATTTCATTTCCAGCATGGAAATAGACTAAATGTCGTTGTGGCAAATGTACTGCTAACCTATATACTGCATGTGATCTATCATGCATTTCAAATTTTAAAAGCCGCCACATAGCTTCTGGCGCACTGACATAGCGAGCATCTACATGAGATGCAAGTTCATCATGTACTAACTCACTACTTTCAGGGTTGTCTGCACTTTTGACGACTACAGTAGCTGCGTCGTAACCTTTGTATATATATTTGTAGACATATTTAATGGATTTGATGGAAGTGCAGGCTTCTACATTGATGTGGGCGTTGTACTTCATGAGTAAATGTGGATTGTAGGGTACTACATATCTATTGTCCACTTTTTTTCCACGAATAATGGCACTATCTCCTTCTCTTCTTTTAGAAAGTGGATATCCATCACAATTTGCATATGTTTTGTCTCTATAATCTTTTGGAAAATCTTTTGAACATTGATTATTTTCCATACATGGTGATTGTGGATTAAGGTCTCCACAGGGTCCATGAATCATGCGATGAGTAACAATCACATATAGTCTACCATATAGTCCTGGATCTGGTAGTTCAGCAACTATGACTGCATCCACTTTGTCCGAAGTATCTAATTTATCTTTCTCTTGAAGTATTATGAGAAGATGTGCATGTGGAAGGCCTCTTTTTTGAAATTCAATGGTATATACATAAGCAAGACATTTTCCAAATAACTGATTTATAGTGAAGTCACGTATTAATTCATTTAATTTGATCTTAAAAACTCTGGCTACTAAATCTGGTCGATCTGAAGCACTTTGTCCAAGAAGTAGATTTTGATTAATTTCTGGCCATTGTGGATTACATGTAAATGTCACAAATAAATCTGGTTTTCCAAATTTTGTCACAATAGCCATAGCATCATTGTATCTTTCTCTCATATTTCGAGGAGATCCTTGAAAGGAAGATGGTAAAATGATGGCTTTGCCAGCTGTCATGTCTCTGCTTGTAGCCACGTCAGCAACATAGTCCATGAGTCCACAATATTGTTCTACACGTAGTTTATCTTGTTGATATTTTATAAAGTTTAAATTATTTGCCTCAACTTGCAAATATGAATCAATAATTCATTGTTGTGTTAGTTTCCCACCACATAAAATTGGATTAAATTCATCTCTAATGGCAATTTGAGCAACTTTAAATTCAAGCATAGAAACATTATTTCAGATTCTGGCTTTAGCATTTGGGTAACTGGGAAGGGTTAATTTTGGTTGCCAACCTGCTTCTCCATGTGGGAAAAAGATGGGATATGTCATTGGATCTAAATTTGGACTTAAGATATTAATATTAATAAATGGTTGCTCCTCATTTCTGGGATATACTCTCATGTCTCTTTGAAATGGTGGTTCTCCTTCATCATTCTGAAAGACCATTGCAACCTCATTTGATGTTGGCAAGTTATAACGACGTTTATCAGTATGTCTGTCTCTTTTAAGCACCATATTAACCTTTGGCATGGGTAATTGATGTCTTTGTGCATGAAGTAGTTGTTCATTTTCTACTTCTGCCAATTTTTTGTAAGCTTTACTTTAGGGATTGTTGTCCATAATGTTATTTAGCTCTATAAAAACACTGGGTAAGCATTTTTTATTTTCTTCCATCTGCATACGTTGGTCAATAGCTTCCATTGTATCTAGGACATATAGTTGAGCGAATTTTCTTTGCTCTCCTTCCTCTGGATGTAAATGTGAAGTCCGATGATAAATTTGTCCTTGGACTTCAAAACAGTAAGGACCATGTCCTGGTACATTAGCAGCCAATGTTGCCCCCATAGATGCAAATGATATGGCACTATTGTAGGATCTTATGTTTGTCTTAAAATTTTTGTAATTTGGAAAAGTAGGTTCAGTCATAATATTTTGTAAATAGGTTGGAAATTGTTTCCTTTCTGGAAGTTTGAACTTTTCTTTTTGACAACAACTAATAAATTGTCCATCTCTGGGTCTCTCCTGTTTAAAATAATAAGCCTCACAAAATTGACATTGAGTAGTCATGTCCCCACAACTATGAACCTCTACTGCTAAAGACTTCAGTAAAGGACAATTTGCAAAGCATATCGGATGTTGACTTTCATATTCATCAGATGAAAAGTCATGAAATGTTTCAACAACAGGTTCTAAATGTTTAGTTTTTTTCGTGGCTTTTCTTGGTATATATTGTCCTTGTTTGGTTGAAATGTCCTGTAAGTTTTTAGTAAGAGTTTGTAAATGCTTTGTTTTTGTAGTTGCTTTTTTTGGTCTGTCTTGACTGGTATCTTGTAAAATGTCATCTGATGTTTTAGGAACAGTTTGTAAATGCTTTATTATCTTTTTATTTTTTTTGGTTGAATCTTTCATTTTTGCAGCTGATATTCTTTTATTTGCAAGTCTTTTGCGTTCTTTTTCTCGACGAATTTCTTTCTCCTCCGGTGTCTGCTGGGCGGCCCATCTCTCTTGTCTTTCTCTAGTTTGACGTCTTTTCTTCTCTTCTTTGGTCTCGTTATCAGCCATATTAATCTGTAAAGGAAAGAAAAAAAAATGTAATTGTGTATATTTTAATTTGTAATTCCTGTTAAAGATTCTTGTGCACAATTGGTGAAATAAAAGGCAAATCATTAATGTATAATTTATATTTAGTTAAATTTATAATTCCTGTCCTCACTGGCTAAGAATTTGGGCAATGGAATACTGCTGTAAATAAGCATGTAACATATTTTTTTAAAATAATGGTTTTAATTATTAAAAACGTTGTTTGTGGATAGATATTTTCCACTGCAAAACTTCTTTGCTAAAAAAAAAAGGGATGTGGTTATTGAGCTATGTATTGCATAGTAGCAATTTAAATAGAATAAGGGAGATAGTAAATTATTTTTTTTATTTTTCTGTTGACACGGATGCAACTGAAAGCAGTTTCTTTAGTTGTATACTCTAGTAGTTATTATACTGTACCTTGGTTGAAGTGTGATTTAAATCCGAATGTTTGTTGGTCCTCGGTTCAAAATCGTTGTCCAATGGTGTGGTCCTCTGTTGGAAGTCCTCGTCCGATGGTGTGGTCCTGTGGCGATAGCCCTCGTCCGATGTTGTGGTCCTGTGGCGATAGCCCTCGTCCGATGTTGTGGTCCTTTGGTGAAAGTCCTCGTCCGATGGTCTGGTCCTGTGTTGAAATTCCTCGTCTGCTGGGCTGGTCCTGTTTTGAAATTCCTCGTCTGCTGGTCTGGTCCTGTGTTGAAAGTCCTCGTCCGATGGTCCGGTCCTGTGGAGAAAGTCCTCGTCCGATTGTCTTCACGCAGTATCTGTTGTAATATAAAATAGAAAAATTTGTTTGAGTGAAATGTCATTTAAATAAGTAAAACATTTATGATTTTGGCTGTATTGTATCAGTTATGGTTATTTTTTTCTATATTTGTTTATTTTACTTTCTGTACAATCCCACAACTTTTGTTATTCTTATTTGAGGTTCTTAGTAAGGCTTGTGGGTTGTGATATATTAAATAAGAATATAAATTTATTTTGCTATGTGTTTATGTTATTTTTTGTACAATCCTGTTTTGTGCGCACCACTTGTGGTATACTTATTTAACCTTTATTGGGATGGTTATAGTTAGTAAAACATGAAATAATATAATTAATGTAGTTTGCTATGTGTTTGTGTTAGTTTTTGACAATCCTGTTTTGTGCGCACCACTTGTGCAAAAGTTTTTTATTCTTGATTGTACTGGTTATAGGTTGTTAAACATTAAAGAAGAATGTTAATGTAGTTTCCTATGTGTTAGTGTGTTTTTTTGTACAATGCTATTAGGTGCGCAACACTTTTGTTATTCTTATTTTTGCTTCTTTGTAAGGCTTATAGGTTGTTAAACATTGAATAAGAAATTCTGTTTTGTGTGTAGCAGTTTGTGTCTCATTCAATTGCGATTTGGCTAATTAAATCGTGCCCTAAATAAGCACATAGCATATTTTTTTAAAGAAGTTTTTAGTCATTGAAAAAATTTATTTTGGATAGATTTTTAGTAACTAAAAACTTCTTTTAAAAAAAATGTTATGTTGTTATTTAGAGCCCTATTCAATTGTGCAAATTGCAATTGAATGAGGGCCTTTGTGTGTACCATATGTTGCATAGTTTGCCCCTCATTCAATTGCATTTTTTACAATGTAATAGTACTCTAAGGCCGTCATTGAATTGCAATGTTGAAAATTGAATAGGGTTGTAAATAAGCACATCACATATATTTGTTATAATTGAATAAGGGCCTAAAAGTGCTTATTTATAGCCATATTTAATTGTCCAAAATAGCAATTGAATGAGGGCCTTTGGTTACTGCATTTGTTATATTGTCAGCTCCTCATTCAATTGTGTTTTGGCCAATGGAGTAGAGCTCAATATCAGCACCGAGCATATTTTTTTACCGAATTTTGTATTTAGTGAACTTGTATCCAAAAGCAACGTGTTCACAAAATAAAAGTTCCTTTAAAAAATATGCTCTGTGCTTAAATAGAGCCCTATTGAAATGGGCAAATCACATTTTAGTGAGGCCCTTGGCCATTAAAGATATATAGGTCCTCATTGAATTGCAATTTTGCCAATTGAAGAGGGCTCTATATAATCACATAACATATTTATTGAGCAAAGTTTTTAGTTATTGAAAACCTTAATTGTGGTTAGAAGTTCAGTAACTAAAAAGTTCTGTATAAAAAATATGTTATGTGCTTATATAGAGCC
The DNA here is from genome assembly GCA_027410445.1 of Discoglossus pictus. Lineage (NCBI taxonomy): Eukaryota > Metazoa > Chordata > Amphibia > Anura > Alytidae > Discoglossus > Discoglossus pictus. The sequence goes on along the minus strand of CM050166.1, from coordinate 259,702,867 downwards.
CTATTATATTGAGGAAGTCGCAATTGAATAAGGCTCATGGTTCTTTCTTGTTTATACTTAATACTTTACCTTGATTGAAGTGTCGAATGACAGAGGGTCCCCTCCTGCCAATCTTAATCCGCCGGTCTTCTTGTAGTGTCTGTTTGAAAAAGAAAGTGAAATAGTTATTTGTATATTTATAATTTTTCATCTAGCAAAGCATGGCCTTTTCAGCATGTAATGTCTTGTTGTATCTTACCTCTTCTTCTTTGTTGGTGTTCTTTAAAAGGGATTGTGCTACACAGTGCACGGTGCAAATTGTTGAGGGACGCTGTTGATGCAGAGTCTGTTTGAATATTAAAAGTAATAGAAAGATTCAGCTTATATGATCTATTGAATTGCAGTAAATTAATGTCATTTAAATATAGTTCTGTAATTATTTTCAATTGACCTTATTTTTTGTTGGGGGCTACACACATATGTCACATACATGAAGCACATTCCATAGTTTAATGTAATTATTTTGTGTACGTGTGACATATCAGTATACATGACTCATATATAAATGGTTAAATTAACCTTATATTTTTTTTTCCAACACACATAAATGTCTATGTGTGAGATGTAACTATAGATGATACACATATATGTGCGTGTGACATATCAGTATACATGACATATAATGTCATTTAAATGTAGTTGTTTACCGATTTTGTTTTAAGCTAATTTTGTTGCAGTGGCAATACACATAAATGTGCGTGTGACATGTCACTATACATTATACACATATATGTCCGTGTCACATGTCACTATGAAGGGGCAATATACAGAAATGTGCGTGTCACATGTCACTATACATTATACACATATATGTCCGTGTCACATGTCACTATGAAGGGGCAGTACACATAAATGTGTGTGTCACATGTCACTATGCAGGGGCAATACACATAAATGTGCGTGTCACATGTCACTATACATTCTATACATATATGTGCGTGTCAGATGTCACTATACATTATAGACATATAAGTGCGTGTCACATGTCACTATACATAAACCTCTGTTTAATATTGAATTATGTTTTTTTGTTGTTTTGTTAAATGAACCGTATTTTTTTTTTGAGCCTATACACATAAATGTGCCATATATGTCACTACATAAATCCTATTTTTTATTTTTATTTGTTTGACCTGTCCTGATAATAAAATGTAATATATTATAGCTTACCTCTCACTTGTAATTTGCAATGCAAAATAGTAAATTAGTAAAGAATTGTCTTCTCAAGTAAAAGCAGCAGTTATCTCAGAAGTCACTCCGTTGATCACCTGAGGAGAAATGTATTTTTTTGTTTGAAATAGGCAGTATTTATAAACTTGTAGAAAGTTCTGGAAAGTGAGACCGTTACAACGCAATACGCATGCGCTATTTGCGTTCCAGCTTACAATTTGCGTTCCATCCGCCATTTTCTGCGTATTACTGTTCAAAATGGTGTTTAATATGATTGTGATACGTTCCGCATAGTATGTGTTTCATTATTGCGAGTAAGTGTAGTGTAGTTACGTCTGAAGCCTCGTTTTCGTTTTGTTCGTCGGCCATTTTTTCTGTCGCTTAACTGCAGAAAAATAGTCTCCTACTCCCACATATGGTGGTAATGTACAGAAATCCCAAACTTTTGGCTGACATGCTTTAATCATCACATATATAGTTGTGAGCATGCGGGTTGTTGCCAACACTGCGGGCTCGCATAGCGAGCCTGCGGCCCTCGCGATGCGAGGGCCTCAGTTGCTGGCATGGAGTGCCGAAGGTGCTCCTTGCCAGCAACTGTGGACCTTGCAACATTTACAGACTTATGACAAACAAATAAGAGACGCGAGACCTCGCAAAGACACGACTTTAACAGCCGACCCCGCGCAAACCTGAAAACATTAGAAACACAATAAATACACACAACAAACAGATAAAAAGCTTACCCACAGCAAGGGGGGCACCCAGGACCTCTGCAAGTGAAGTTACACCTCCATTTAAGTCCAAATTACAGAGTTTAGACACCAAAAAATCACCTAAGCAAGAGAAAAAATAGCAGCCGAAAAAAACGAAAACGAGGCTACAGGACCCTAAAGACGCAAAACACCACAAAACACATACAGATTTTCCTAAAAAGCCGGATGAGGTCCAAGAACAAGGACGCAAAATCAGCCACTGCTGCGTACCACACATTAGGCGCCATTTTACAACACTAACTTACACAATCCGGAAGTACACAGCTACCCTAACGGATTTCCTCGTGCACGCACACTATTTACACTACACACTGAACACATTGCTGACACTTACACAGCAGCTCCACAGCAGTGAAAACAAACATTGTATGCTGCAGCAACATGAAAACAGATTACCAGCTCTTCAAAACAATGCTTCCGGCATATATTACTTAAAAATAGGTAAAGTATATTCATTTATAATTTCATTAATTATTTCATTAGCATACAAAACCTGCCAAAGCTGCTCATAGCACACAAACAACCAACAGCCTCGCAATGAGCGCCAAAGGCTCAGCACGAGGCTCGCAATGAGCGCTGAAGGATCTTGGAAAACCAACAAAATTAATGTTGCAAACGAAGAACATTACCTGCCTTACAATCTTATTGCCATCATTTTTTGACGTGCAAGTCGCTAGCATATATATATATATAATTGCTAAAAGCTTTATCCTTTCCACAACAAAAATGGTCTTATTCCATGTCTTTCCTGCTGAATTTACCTTGGATATAAAAGCATTTGTTATACAGTTCATAATAGTGGCTAAATGGCTTATTGCGGTCACATGAAATTAAAAGCTATTATAATTTACAAAACTTTATACAAATATATTATTTTATAATCTTTATTTTTCCCACTGAATTTTTGTAGACAATAATAATAATTAATAATAAGAATCAGTCCAGTGGCAATCTCACTCAGTGTACATCCTGTCATATGTATGCAATACTGGAACAGATGATCCAGGGTCCATACCTCTGTGGCAGGTGTGAGCATGTTGCCTCTCTGGAAGCTCAAATTTAAGATCTGGAGAGGAGAATTGCAGCACTTAGTGATATTGCTCTAGTGAAAAGGGAGTTGGTGCTCACTGAGCACAGTTTAGCTGGTCCTAGCATGGAGGGTCGAGATGGGGCTAGTGAGGATGTCCATGGAGGTAGCTGGGTTACAGTTAGAAGGGGAATCAGGGGGAACAGGAGGAGGCAGGCCAGTTCTGAGTTGGCAAACACCAACAGATTTGCCAGATTGATTGAAACTGTTGGGGAAGTCCATTCAGGAATGGCAATGCCAGATAGAGCTGATCCCTCTAACAGCCGGGAGAACAGTTATACTGGAGGAGTGGGAGGGCAGAATAGGCAGTGCAACAGACAGGTTTTGGTGGTTGGGGATTCCATTATTAGGAAGGTAGAAAGGGTGATTTGTCACCCAGATCCCAGCAATCAAACAGTTTGCTGTCTCCTGGGTGCTCAGGGTCATCATGTTGTGGATCGGGTAGACAAATTATTGGGAGGGGCTGGAAATGACCTGGCGGTCTTTGTACATATTGGTACCAATGACAAAGTTAGTGGAAGATGGAGTGTCCTAAAGAATGACTTTAGAGAACTAAAGGCTAAAGGCAAGGACCTCAAAGGTAGTATTTTCTTAGATACTACCAGTGCCACATGCTAGCCCAGGGAGGCAGAAGGAGCTTAGGGAGTTTAATGCGTGGCTAAAGATGTGGTGCACTAAGGAGGGGTTTGGGTTTTTAGAGCACTGGGCTGACTTCTCACTTCGGTACAATCTCTACAGCAGGGATGGATTGCACCTTAATGATGAGGGAGCTTTTGTGCTAGGGGATAGGATGGTAGAAAGGCTGGAGGAGTTTTTAAACTAGTAGGTGGGGGGGGGGGGGACTATATATAAGCAATGGGGTAGAAAGTGTAGAGGGTATAAGGGATGAATTAACAACTCATAGGGGAGGAGATGGGGGAGGGGTTGTATAGTCAATAGGGAGGTAGTACTAAGTAACTCAAGTACAGTGGCAGGCACTTCTGAACTACAGACTCATAACATAAGGTGTATGCTTGCTAATGCCAGAAGCTTGCCAAGAAAAATGGGAGAGTAAGAATTATTAGCAATTAATGAAAAATGGGATTTAAAAGGCATTACTGAAACGTGGTGGGGTGAATCTCATGCCTGGACTGTTAATCTGGATGGTTATAACCTATTTAGGAAAGATAGAGGCAATGGTAAAAGAGGAGGAGGGATTTGTCTGTATGTTAAGCCTGAATTTAAGCCTATAGTCAGAGAAGATATTTACGGTAGACCTAGTGATAATGTTGAATGTTTGTGGGTAGAGTTAAATAGCGGAGCAGCAAATTCCAAAAGAATATTAGTAGGAGTATGCTATAAACCCTCAAATATAGCTGAAAGTGAGGAAATACAATTATTGTTACAAATTGGAAATGCAGCTAAGCATGTGCAAATTCTAATAATGGGAGATTTTAAATTACCCTGAAATAAATTGGATAAATGAGACCAGCAGTTCAGCTAAGGGGAGCAGGTTCTTGAGAACACTCAGGGATAATTATATGGCCCAGGTTATACAAGAGCCTACTAGAAATTAAGCTATCTTAGATTTAGTCATCACAATTAATATTGATATAGTATCAAATATTGGAATAGGGCAACCGTTGGGAAACAGTGATTACAACACAGTCTCATTTGAGATTGAATTAAAAAAACAAAATTTAAAGGACCAACAAAAACTCTTAATTTTAAAAAAGGCAGATTTTAACGGTCAGCAATACAAAGTATAAACTGGGACAGAGAACTGATAGGTAAAAACACTGAACACAAATGGACAATGTCATGAATGATTTGGGGCCATGATGGGACCCCTTGCAACCCACAAGTATCTCTGCTATTTGGAATGCTGGCACGCTGGGTGTTAATGTCAAGAACTATTCCAACGGACCTGAAACTTGTGAGGACTGCCTTGATTGTTTTTGTGTGTAGTATGGACCACAATAATTAATTTGGTGGTTACTAGATCATGTTATATGCACTGTAATAATGCATCTGTGATAGAAGTAGGCCCTAGGATGCTAGAAGTATCTAAAAAATACTGCAGCCCCTTATGTGACAAATTATTTATCTTCTATAGAATCTTTATGGCCCTGCAGTCGGCCACGTGTGAAGGCTCTGGCTTTATTCATGAAAGGGGGAACTAGTTTTATGGCTCTGTAAAAGGATATAGTAATGTTGGGAAATAATAATATTTATTTCTCACGGTGCATCACACCTATTCACATATATTTATTAAAGGATTTGAGAAATACAAAACAATAAATCTTTATTTATACTATTGAAGACAACGTCGATTAAAAACCACTTTAAAATCGAGGGATTGGGGAGTGATACTTTAAAAACATTTAATATTGACTCCTTTATTTGTGCACATTAGACCACTCAATGAGAGATAAATACAGTGTTATAGTCTCTCCTTTGGGTGTCTAAGTAAGTGCTTCTACAAGTATTAAGCTTGGCTTCCTTGCTTATTTATATATATATATATCTCTAAGAGATTTTATGTATATATCCGGAGCTATGAGTCCTATAAGTTATCGGTCCATACACCAATGTTGTATTATACCCTATATATATCTGTTATATGCTGTATTATTTTTATCTGATCTCTTATATGACTTGGTATATAGGGAATACCCCCTCTTATGAATGTTAATATGAGATATACTAATCATTAAGAGTTGTATATATATCTCCTTATGTGGTCTCCTTATATTTGCCACTTGCGTTAGATGTACCGCTTGAGATGTTATTTTACTCTGGAAAACTATACAAGTTTTTCCGTGTATCTGAGGTACAATTCCAGCATATATAGGGGTATATTGAGGTTCCCTGCACTCTATTAGTGAGAGCAGTGTATGTATATATCTCCTACGAGTTCCACATTGGGGCTATCTCCATAGGGACCACCTACATATATAGACCTCTCTTATATTGGTTTGGTCCTGATATTCTAAATACCATTAGTAATTATATAGTATTTAAATATGCATGGTCTCATCTACAACATTGTGTAATTAAACTCTTGCTGCTAGTTGAAACTTGGCACTGGGCTTCTCCCATATACTGGAGCTGAAGCACCAAGTGTCCAGCTATTAGGGACTCGGTGAACTCCTTTACAGCGTTGTATGATTTAAATTATAATTACGTTGCTAGTTAGAGCTTGACACTGAGTTCTCCTGTGTGCTGTGACTGAAGCACCAAGTGTGCAGCTAATATGGACTCAGTGGTCACGGAGCTGCATCTAGCTGCATAGGAAGCGCTGGCTTGTTTACAAAAGTTGGCGTCTGACGTCAGACTCTACCCTGAAGCACGTTTCGTCACATGGGTGTGACTTTCTCAAAGGGGGAAGGCGATACTCTCCACGGTGCCTCCTTTTTATAGTCAAATCGGTTGTCATAGTTACCCTTTAGCATATTTACAAGTGAAGGGGTAACATATTTAGTGGGTCTGACAGGTCATAATCATTATATTGACTGATCATATTGTGATTCTCTTTGTCATATTTTATGTGATGTGTCCCTAGCAGGGGCACGCCATATAAATGACTGAACTGAATCTTCTTGTGTTTAGTATATATATGCTAGTGTTACCATCTGATCTGAGACAATAATACATCTTGCATACGGTTCACGATATTGTCAAGTCTTTCATATATCTCATAATTAGATATACCTTAATATAGAGTAGATCAGATCTCACTCATAATAACAAAAGATCGCATACTGATATCTTTTCTCTTTTATGTAGAGTATTCCTTGTAGAGACACACACTATACATAGCTGAATCTCCTGTATTTAGTATATGTGTAAAAGGAGAAACAAAAGGTGTAATTAGAAAAAAGCCAGATGCCTCCCTACATCTGGAAATCATGTGGGTGAGGGGAATAGCAAGCTATTTGCCTAGGAGGATGAGCTAGAACTGGGAGAAGTATTTGGTGTTTTGTGTCATCTTTCTGTTTTTATATATATCTTTGTAACAATAAAAAAGTGGCCAGTCTGACTTTGGACACACTAAACACAGGTGGTGTCAGAGTCTGCTTGTACAAATCCAAGGTACATGTCGTGTGATTCTTAGATCCTAAGAATAGGGGTCTGAGGTGCATGTCTCTGCAGTAATGATGCTGTCATCTGAAGTGTCTGCTGGTGTCGAGATCTGAACAAAAAGTTGCGACCGTAGAGAGAGAGAGAGTTGGGGGTAGCGTGGTCCCCCAAATTGGCCGGTTGTGACAGACAACATTTAAATCCTTACTAAATATACATATTTATCACCATATACCAAGTGGGGAAAAAAAGTAAAAGGAGTAAATGATATCCAATGTGGCTTAATGATTTAAAGATCAAGATAGGGAACTAAAAAACAAGCATTTAAATTATGCAAACAAGAGGGGACAGAGACTGCTTTACGGGAGTACAAGGAAATCAACAAGGCTTGCAAAAGGGCTATTAGACTGGATAAAATAGAAAATTAAAAATTAATTGCAAAAGAGAGTAAGACTAACCCTAAAATATTTTTTAAGTATATAAATGGGAAGAAGGCAAGGAAGGAAGCTATAGGAACATTATATGTGACACAGGCTATCTGAAAATCAGTGACTAGGAAAAGACAGATGAGCTAAATAGGTTATTTTCTTCTGTATACACAAGGGAGGTACCAGTGGTTGGGATACTGCAAAATAATGGGGCTACACTACCATCACTAAATTATTGGTTATAGCATGAAGAAATCCAGGTTGGTTAAAATAAATGTTAATAAAGCCCCGGGTCCTGATGGAATACATGCACGGGTATTGAGGGAACTGGGTTCTGTAACAGCCAAACCAATATATTATTTTTTTTAGGATTCACTCAACACAGGGTCCAGATGATTAGAGAAAAGCAGATGTGATACATATATTTAAAAAGAGAGCAAGAGCAAAGCCGGGGAATGATATACCAGTGAGCCTCACTTCTGTACTGGGGAAGCTTTTAGAAGGGTTAATAAGTGATAATATACAAGAATATGTCTATTTGAACAGGATTATAAGTAGGAGTCAAAATGGGTTCATGAGGGATAGGTCATGTCAAACAAATCTAATTAGTTTCTATGAGGAGGTTAGTAGGAACCTGGTTCAAGGCAACTCAGTGGATGTAATCTTTTTGGATTTTGCTAAGGCTTTTAATACAGTACCACATGGGAGACTATTGTGCAAACTAAGAGATACAGGAATTACAGTAAATATCTGCTCATGGATTGAGAGTTGGCTAAAAGACAGGAAGCAACGGGTTGTTGTAAATGGAACATACTCTGGTTGTACTAATGTGGTGTGTGGGATTCCTCAGGGCTCAGTATTAGGTCCTCTCCTTTTTAGAATATTTTTTAATGACTTAGGGGTGTGACTGGAAAGTAGTGTCTCCATTTTCACTGATGACACTAAGTTGTGCAAGGTAATTAAATCAGACCATGATGTGCTTTCCCTCCAAAGGGATTTACATAAAATTGAGGAATGGGCATCTAAATGGCAGATGAGATTTAATACGAATAAATGTAAAGGTATGCATCTGGGAAGGAAAAATAGCCATGCAATTTATAATCTTAATGGACCAAGTCTAGGGGTATCAGATATTGAATGGGATTCGGGAGTGCTTTTGGACAACCACCTAGGTAACAGTGCTCAAAGCCAAGCAGCAGCTGCAAAGGCAAATAAAATATTAGCATGTATTAAGAAGTATATAGAAGAATTCTGCCACTATACAAATCTCTAGTACGCCCTCATTTGGAATATGGAGTACAATTTTGGGCACCACTTCATAAAAAGGACATTTTAGAGCTGGAAAAGGTACAGAGGAGGGCAACAAAACTAAGGGGAATGGATGAGCTATGTTACGAAAAAAGACTAACCAAATTAAACATATTTTCTCTAGAAAAAAGACGTCTAAGAGTTGATATGATTACCTTATATAAATACATCCAGGGTCAGTATAAAGATTTGTCAAGGGAGCTTTTTTGTGCCAAGAGGTTTTCAACTGACTAGAGGACATCCCTTGAGGTTAAAAGTAAAAAGATTCCACCTTAAGAAAAGAACAGGGACCTTCACAGTAAGGGTGGTTAATCTGTGGAATTCTCTACCAGAGGAGGTGGTGACAGCGGATTCGATAGATAACTTTAAAAGGGGACTTGATTTATTTCTAATGAAAAAGTGAATTCAGGGTTATCCTGGATAATTAGAGAGGGAGTATTAATCCAGGGAGTAATCAGATCGCCAGTATCTGGGGTCAGGAAGGAATTATTTTTTTTCCCTTTAAGAAGGGCATATCTTTTTTATAGAAGTTTTTAGTTAGTGAACTTCTATCCAAGGTCTTTGCTAATTAAAAACTTCTGCTCAAAAAATATGCTATGTACTTATATAGAGCCCTATTCAATTGGCCGAATCGCAATTTAATAAGGCTGTAAATGTATGTAATGTAATTTTGTATACTTAAGAATGTAACTATTTTGTGGAAAATTAAAATTAAAATTCAAACACAATTGTACTATTTATTTACTGTACTACTGTACGGTGGAGGGCTTCTATCATTCTTTTGCCACCATAAATTAAATGACTTTTGTGGTAAACTAGCTCCTCAAAAAAAATCTACTGACAAGAGGCAGTAACCTTGAAACAGCTGTACCTGGGTAGTATTCCTAGCTTGTGTAAAATCCATCCTGTGTAATACAGCAGGCACATGCCTAAAGAAAGCCATGTTTAAAATGGTAATGGATTACAAGAGCGAAGCATTTGTGGGCACATTTGCATGTCTCTGCCCAGATTCCCAGAATGCAGTGTAATAACTGTATTTCTCTGAATTTTGAGCAGGAAACAAGTTTTTTTTAACTTGTAGACATTCAAATGTGAGCACAAATGTACTATTTACTATATATATATATATATATATATATATATATATATATATATATATATAATCACATATATATTGCCGTAGGCGCTCATCCCTATGACCCCGCACGACTTAAGCATCATACCTACCATACTGCGGGACTACAGATCAACAGAAAACTTAAATACACAATTCACGGTGCGAGACTCGTAGCACTTTGAAAAAAAAATCTTCTGCAAAATTTACGCGCAGAACTCTTTGAAAAGGAAACCGCCACTAACAGGGAAAAAAACACCACCTGCAAAAAATACGAAGTTAACGGCCGAACTGGAAAAACACAAAAAGTAAAAAAAAAAAAAAAAATACAAAAAACATCACACATAGCACGGGGGGAGGGGCAGCCAGGAGTGGGAGTGAGCTTGCAAGTGAGTTTAAGTCGAATTTGCAGAGTTTCGCCACTCAAAAAGTGAGAGAAAAGATGGCCGCCGAAAAAAAAACAAGAAAAAAAAAAACAAGGCTACACGACCCCTAAGCACACAAAACACCGCCAGGCACATACGACTTTTACCAAGAAACGTATGAGGTACAAAATACTAGTGAAGGAAGGACGGAAAATGCTTGAGACCCGCGTAACACATACTGTAGACAATAGCCGCTATTTTACAACACTAACTTAAAACGAATAACATTGTTTATTTGTGTAATGCAGCATTTTAGAATGGCAAACGGTTTAGCCTCGCTCAGACAGCCTATTTACACTACACACTGCACACATTGCTGACACTTTCTCCCCAGGTAACTACCAACAGTCCAATTGTACATTGTATGCTGCAGGAAGGCAACAGCGATTGTTAGCTCTTCAGTATATTGATTGCTGGATATATTAATTACAAACAGGTAAAGTATATTAATTTATTATTTAATTAATTATTATAAAAAAATATATATTTATATATAAAAAAAAAATAACAGGGGAGAGGCTCGCAATGAGCGACAAAGGCGCTTGTTGTGACAAAAGCAATGAGCGCCAAAGGCGCACAGACAGGGCTCACAATGAGCCCCGAGAGTGCTCAGAGGAGCGAAAGTACACAAGGGGAGAGGCTCGCAATAAACGCTGAAGGAGCTCATTGCAAGCCTTAGAATGAGCACCTAAGGCGCTCAGCGCGGGGCTTGCAATGAGCGCCAGAGGTGCTCAGATGACCAAAAGTACATGAGAGGAGAGGCTTGCAATGAGCGCCGAAGGTTCTCAGAGGACTAAAAGCCTTACATTGTCTGACTTTTCTTTATTTTATTGCCGTATTTTTTTGACGGCCAAGTCGTTAATATATATATATATATATATATATATATATATATATATATATATATATATATTGAAGAGTGAAGCAGCCGTGATATATATAGATGAATAATCAGAGTATTGCATTATATAGTGATACCTTTTTTTATTGGACAAACATAGAATGACAAGCTTTATATTTATTAATACTACATAGTTAAGCAGTATGTACAAGTTTATTTTTAAATACACATTCATTTGTATAAGTATAAATAAACATCTACATTTGTCCTGTAGGAAAATAAAATAGAGATTTAACTTCAGAAGCTGGACTACTTGAATAATGAATGCTAGGGTTTCTTAAATCCAACAATGATCTATAACCTCCTGAATGCTTCTTCACTAGATATAGGTGTGAGGTGTGGATAGAAACTCCCCTTTTCTGAGTTGGTAACAGGAAAATATAATTAAGGTATGATACTTCTAGGCAAATATGATATGCTATCAACTGACATTTTAAATACTTTATATTTTCAAAATTATTCCTAAAAGGTTTACTTGCTGCTATTCCCATCTACAATTTCCCACAATGTTTGAAATTGTATAGATTTTAGGGCTCCAATTCTATCCTACTAATCTTAATTGTTGCAGCTAGAAAATGTCTAATCAAAATAAGAGGTGTATGGTATAGTGGATATAAAAAGTCTACACACCCCTGTTAAAATGTCAGGTTTCTGTGCTGTAAAAAAATGAGGCAAAGATAAATCATTTCAGAACTTTTTCCACCTTTAATGTGAAATAAAAACTGTACAACTCAATTGAAAAACAAACTGAAATATTTTAGGTAGAGGGAAGAAAAAATATATAAATAAAATAATATGGTTGCATAAGTATGCACACCCTTAAACTAATACTTTGTTGAAGCACCTTTTGATTTTATTACAGCACTCAGTCTTTTTGGGTATGAGTCTATCAGCATGGCACGTTTTGACTTGGCAAGATTTGCCCACACTTCTTTGTAAAAACACTACAAATCTGTCAGATTGTGAGGGCATCTACTGTGCACAGCCCTCTTCAGATCACCCCACAGATTTTCAATCGGATTCAGGTCTGGGCTCTGGCTGGGCCATTGCAAAACTTTAATCTTCTTCTGGTGAAGCCATTCCTTTGTTGATTTGAATGTATGCTTTGGGTCGTTGTCATGCTGAAAGATGAAGTTCCTCTTCATGTTCAGCTTTCTAGCAGAAGCCTGAAGGTTTTGTGCCAATATTGACTGGTATTTAGAACTGTTCATAATTCCCTCTATCTTAACTAAAGCCCCAGTTCCAGCTGAAGAAAAACAGCCCCAAAGCATGATGCTGCCACCATGCTTCACTGTAGGTATGGTGTTCTTTTGGTGATGTGCAGTGTTGTTTTTGCGCCAAACATATCTTTTGGAATTATGGCCAAAAAGTTCAACCTTGGTTTCATCAGACCATAACACCTTTTCCCACATGCTTTTGGGAGACTTCAGATGTGTTTTTGCAAAATGTAGCCTGGCTTGGATGTTTTTCTTGTAAGAAAAGGCTTTCGTCTTGCCACTCTACCCCATAGCCCAGACATACTGTATGAAGAATACGGGAGATTGTTGTCACATGTACCACACAGCCAGTACTTGCCATGATCCTTTAATGTTGCTGTAGGCCTCTTGGTAGCCTCCCAGACCAGTTTTCTTCTCGTCTTTTCATCAATTTTGGAGGGAGCTCCAGTTCTTCGTAATGTCACTGTTGTGCCATATTTTCTCCACTTGATGATGACTGTCTTCACTGTGTTCCATGGTATATCTAATGCCTTGGAAATTCTTTGGTACCCTTCTCCTGACTGATACCTTTTAACGAGATCCCTCTGATGCTTTGGAAGCTCTCTGTGGACCATGGCTTTTGCTGTGGGATACGACTAAGAACATTTCAGGAAAGACCAACTAGAGCAGCTGAACTTTATTTGGGGTTAATCAGAGGCACTTTAAATGATGGCAGGTGTATGCGGACCCCTATTTAACACGATTTGGAATGTGATTGCTTAATTCTGATCACAGCTACATCCCCAGTTATAAGAGTGCGCAGACTTATGCAACCACATTATTTTTTTTTTTTTTTTTCTTCCATCTACCTAAAAGATTTCAGTTTGTTTTTCAATTGAGTTGTACAGTTTATAGGTCACATTAAAAGGTGGAAAAAATTCTGAAATGATTTATCTTTGTCTAATTTTTTTTACAGCGCAGAAACCTAACAATTTAACAGGGGTGACTTTTTATATCCACTGTATATAATTGCATTACCTTTCATTGGCTAAAACTTACAAATCACTGAACAATTTCAAAATGCTCTTTGGAGTAACAATACCTTAAATAATTAAGAAATACTAAAAAATTAGGGTGAATGACTTTTACAAAAGCTGTCTATAAATTCTTCAGTGAAAGTAGCATTATTGCATTTTAAACATTTTAGTAAAAATGTGGACATGAAAAAAATATTGATAATTAAAAACAAATGGTTAAAAAACATTAGTTGCTTAATAAAAGAATACAATTGTTAAAAGCTAAAACTTAGGTTTTATAACATTCTAAATTCTATACACCTGTAACTAGAACAAATTTAAAAACATTTGTAAACCGAAAAATACTAGTGTTAAAACCAGTAAAGCTAAAATATACATCTGATATTCTCGTTATTGCAACTGAATCCCTTTCATCATGACGCCTGAATGCATGTATTACGTGAAAATTAATCATGACAAAACCATATATGGAAAACAGATAGTTTCTTACCAGGGGTCCTTTTGGTTCACTATATCGCTGGACCATAAATGCTGCAGTTACATTCGTTCCTGCAAATAAAGAAACAGAACATGGTTTAAAAAGTTGTCAACACTTAATTCAATGCATTTACACACACATATATACACAGCATATAAATATATATATCACATATATAGTTGTGAGCATGCTGGTCGTTGCTAACGCTGCCACTGCAACCCTCGCAAAATACACTATTAACAAGGACGCAAAAATACAACCTTAACGCACGACCCGCGTGCACATGAAAACAATAGAAACACAATAAATACACACACCAAATACATAAAAACCTTACCAGCACCAAAGAGGGGTACCCAGGACCTCTGCAACTGAAGTTACACCTCAATTTAAGTTTAAAGACTTTAGACACACGAAAATCCCCTAAGCGAGAGAAAAAATGTCTGGCGAAGAAAACAAGGCTACAGGACCCTAAACATGCAAAACACCACAAAGCACATACAGATTTCCCGAAAAAGCTGTACAAGGTCCAAGATACACTATTAACATGGACGCTAAATCATCCACAGACGCGTACCACATACACATTAGCCACCATTTTACAACACTAACTTACGCAATGCGGAAGTACACAGCTACCCTAACGGATTTTCCTTGCGCACGCACTATTTACACTACACACTGCACACATTGCTGACACTTACACATCAGCACAACCGACATTATATGCTGCAGCAACATCAAAACAGATTGTCAGCTCGGCAACACAATGCTTCCTGCATATATTACTTCAAAATAGGTAAAGTATATTCATTTATTAATTATTTCATTAGCATACAAAAAACCACTGCAACGCTGCTCATACCACACAAACAGCCGAAGGCGCTCATTGAGAGCCACGTGATAAGCGCCAAGGGCGCTCAGTGCGAGGCTCGCAATGATCGCAGAAGGATCTCGGAACACCAACAAAATTAATGTTGCAACCAAACACCATTACCTGCCTTACAATCTTATTGCCGTCATTTTTTGACTGGCAAGTCGCTAGTGTGTGTGTGTATATATGTATGTGTATATGTATATATATGTATGTGTATATGTTTGTGTGTGTGTGTATATAGTTCACCACAACAGTCATTTAAAATATGGTGGGCAAAAAGGCGATACAATAGTACAGTAAATACATAGTACATTTGTGTTCACATATGAATGTCCAAAACAAGTAAAAAAATGTGTTTCCTGCTCAGAATTCCAAGAAATACATTTATTACACTGCATGCTGGGAAGCTGAGCAGAGACATGCAAATGTGCCCACCAATGCCTCGCTCTTCGATCCATAGACCATTATAAACATGGCTTCCTTTAAACTTATGCCCGCTGCATTATACAGCTTTTTTGCAAAACCAAGGCTGGATTATACACAAGCTGGGAATCCTACCCACGGACAACCGTTTCAAGTTTACGGCCTATCATCAGCGTGGGGCGGAATCCAAGCGTGTGTTGTGGACCTTATGAGTAGGTAGTTCACCACAACAGTCATTTAATATATGGTGGGCAAAAGAGCGATAGAAGCCCTCCACCGTACAGTAGTAAAGAATATAAATAGTACATTTGTGTTTACATTTGAATGTCTAAAACAAGTTAAAAAACTTATTTCCTGTTCAGAATTCTGAGAAATACGATTATTACACTGCATTCTGGGAAGCTGAGCAGGGACATGCTGATATGTGAGAGAAGTTCTAAGCTTATATTGTTAAACTAACCCTTGAACTAACCCTCACCCCAAACCCAATCCTAACCCTAACAGTTTACCTAAGCCTTGACTCTATGATATGGCACCGGAATAATCGGCAGCGCCATCTAGCTGATGCTCACCGCCACTGCTGCTGCCTTGTGCTGCACTACCATAAGTGGATAGGACCAAAACACTTTCAAAACACACTCTCTGACTGCTCTGTGCTTCTTACTGATTCACCTGGAACCAAGCAGAAGGTATTACTATTGGACTCTACCGTCAGCAACCATCACCTTACCCATATGGATAATTAATGTTACAGAAACACTTTCAAAACCCACTCTCTAACTGCTTTGTAACTGATTCACCTGGAACCAATCCCCTCCCGCCGCTGCTGTCTCTTAATTCATAGACTCATTTAAATCAGCAACACCTGCTAATTATTCCAGATTACTCCTCAAAAATTACACACTGCGTCACAATGTTTCCTCTCACCATTCTCTTCTTTATAATGCCCTGTCTGTCTCAGATTCTCCTCCCCATTGTCCCCACATCATGTCTCCAACAAAATAATCATTTCACCTCCTCTCATCTCCTTCCCTCTTTGCTCCCATGAACGTCCTCCACTCAATATCTCCTCCATCTTCTATAGCTCACAAGCAGTAACGCTTCTGTAAGACCCATTCCTATCTCCTATCCCTTTCACTCCTCCTTCTGCTGGCAGCTAGAGATTTATATATATACTAGCGACTTGCCCGTCAAAAAATGACGGTCAATAAAATTTAAATGTTGTGAAATTTGTTTGCAACACAAAATGAGTCTGCTACATTTGTCCCTTTTTTTTTCTAAAAAGAAATACACATTTATGTTTTAACTTTTTATTTTTTTAACTTTCAACTTATATTTCACAAACTTTTTATTTTTATTTTCAATAACAATATAATAATGTATTACTTTTTAATGCATACATATTGTACTTTTGAATGCATACATATTGTAAAGTCTAACATAAAATTTTGTAACAGGCAACTTGTATATTAAACAACCTTTCAACCTTCTTTTAATAATACTAACAGTTTTCCATAGATATTTATCACTTAGTAACTGCAGACTATATTAACTTAGAGTAAGTACATTTTTTTCAGAATAACATGTTTTTTTTATTTGTAACATTTTTGTTAAACTCTTTTTAAACTTAATTAGCATTGAATCCAGAGGAAGGCAAACAATAAAAAAAACCTATTGAAACTTGTCCAATTTTATCAAAGAGGGGAAAAAATGTATTCCTTCCTGACCCCATTAACTGGCGATCGGATTACTCCCTGAATCAATACTTTGTCTTTAATTAATACCTTTCCAATTAATATGAAATGCTTCAACTTTATACTAAAGAATACATGTTTGACTATACCACATATATATTTAACAAACTGTTTTCAAACTTTAAAATACACATATTTAACATCTGAAATTGTAACATCAAACAATAACATTTAACTCTTGCAAGGCACGAAAATGTGAGATAATTTTTTTGTGGGGCCAATCATATGAATATGAAACTTTTAACCGATTCCAATACGTTTAAGGATGTTTAGTGTTGTTTTTGTTGTTTTTTTTTTTGTTTGTTTGTTCTGTTTGTCCTTTGTGCAAATGTCACATAGAGTTTCATCAGTGAAATAGTGGTCCCCTATTTAAAGAGTCCCAGAGTACTTACATTTTGTACTGGAAGTAAAACCACTGTTCTCTATGTTTTTTTGTCCATTCTATAGAGTTGGTTCATGAAATATTGTTTTTGTGCAATCATATTGAGTACCATAAAATGTTGTCATGGAAATGAAACCACTGTGCTCTATGTTTCCAACACCTTATAGTAGACAATGTTTTTGGTGTAAACGCATCCATCGTCCAATAAATGACCCTGACTTTCGTTTTCTTCAACAGTCACTTTAATTTCGTTTGGATTCGTGCACCTTGAAAAAGCAACATAGAGTTGTCCATGTGCAAAAACTGGTTCCTTTAAAAAAATCCCAACAGACTTAAAAGTTTGGCCTTGGGATTTATTGATGGTCATGGCAAATGCCATGATAACTGGAAATTGTCTCCGTTGAAGGACAAAAGGCAAACCACTCTCACTTGGAGCTAAATCAATTTGTGGTATAAAAACTCGTTCACCTCTATGGGTCCCAGTTATAATTTCTGCATGTATAAAATGATCTTTTAACTCATGCACAATTAATCTGGTGCCATTACAAAGTCCTTTTTTTGGATTCATATTTCGCAATAACATGACAATTGCACCTTTTTTCAATTGTAAAATATGTGGTGGCATTCCAGA
Source organism: Discoglossus pictus (assembly GCA_027410445.1). Lineage (NCBI taxonomy): Eukaryota > Metazoa > Chordata > Amphibia > Anura > Alytidae > Discoglossus > Discoglossus pictus. Next base: position 259,684,782 of record CM050166.1, on the reverse strand, counting down.
TGGTGTTAACGAATTCATAAATTCGATACTAAAATTTGATTCATTCTCTTTATCATCAGCCAGAACCGAATCTGCACTGTAATAATTATTTTGTGATGCATTGATGTATTTTAAAATTTCATTATTTACATTCAAGGCATCGATATTTTTTGATGTTAATATCACTTTGTTTGCAATGTCTGAGTAATCCTCGTTATTAAGAGTGTTTAGAAATATGGCTGATATGAGTGATTCATTGCAAACCATTTCTGATGGGTTTTCAATGGTATCATTTGGTATCCATCACTTCTTTTAAGAATCTGTCAATACATTGCAGTGCATGACATGACATCATTGTTGCCTCGTCTATAATAATTTTTTTTGCTTGTATGGAATGGAGTTGAATATCTGACACTTATTGTCATGAATCACCCAGTGGCCATATTGGATTTGGTGTGAACTATGCTGGGGCCATTTTGTGACTGGCAGCAGTGGCCATTTTGGGCTGGGTTATCTTCCACATGCTGTTGCCACGTGGAAGAGCAAAAGGTTTGGGCACAAAGTCACTGCTTGTGAATGGTATGAATAGGGGGTTCCACTGTCACCATTAAATAAAGTCAGCATTACTGCATAAAATGGATTGACGTGGAAAACTTGCCTCACCCTGATACCATGTGGGAATGGGGAAATATGGTTTGGGTTGTAATAGTTAATTACAGTATAAGCTTGCATATAGTACTATGGAGGGATTGTATTTAGTTAACCATCCCCCAGTAGGTAAACACTGAGGCAGGAGCTGAGCCAAATGGGGTTATCCTAAACAAGATAAACCTCACAGGGTGTCGCCACGACCTAAACAAAGAGATTTGCCAGACAGCCAGGCACCTAGATAACAATGGGGGGGCCTAGGAGTTCAAACAGGAAGTTTCCCCTGGGACAGCCTGGGTCAGAATGAGCTTGGTGGCCACGCCTGGGGGTGGCCCATGGGAGGGGTCTGGTGGTTCCCATAGCCTACCTCTGTTACACTGGACAGAGGTAATTAGGTTACTCTGGAGGTTACCCTATTGGCCAGAGAAAGGGGAAAGGTTGATCCACTCCCTCCACTGTGTGTGTGTGAAATGTTTTAAATTTGATGTTCCAAAATAAAACGTTGTTCATAATTTTCATCAAGACGTGGTGTGTAGATGTATTATTTACCCGGGGACATATGCTTGCAGTAAGATTCGTCAGACTTACTGTCAATATTGCTCAGTCTAAACCAAGGGCTGAGACATGATGTTCCTGCACTCAAAGCTACTCCAAGGTCCAGAGTAACCCAAATCCGGTCAGCAGACCCCAGCCAGAGAGTGGGTTGTGACACTGATGTTTCCAAAATGGGAACTGTCAGCTTAAATCCACCATGCACAGTTCTACCACTATCTAACAAAAGTGCAGCAATTCCAGTTGTTGCAAATGGCATAGCTATCTGACCCTGTGATCGAATATAACTCATCAAACAATTGTACAGATAAGTTTTTCCGGATCCACCGGGGCCGTCTAGATAGAAATACCGGTCTTTGACCATTTCATCATCTGTAGCATTTGTGATGGCATGAAATTCTTCTAACTGTTTAGTATTTAAAGTTGCCAGTTTTTCTTGGGTTTTTTGTTTTTGTAGCTCAGTGTCATAATCATCAAAATTGATGTCATCTATAAGTCCTGGATCTGGTAAATTAAAACTTGCACAATTTAATCCATGAGCATACAATATTTCTTGTATTTCCATCAATGTTTTTAACAGAGCTATTGGTTCTCTGTAACGTTTCAAGAAGTCTTCTGACATGTTTAATTTAAATTCTTCCCACAAAGTGAAAGCATCAGATACATTGCAAAATATGCATATGAATGCAAATTGTCGTCTCATTTGCTTTGGCATTTGACATAGTGCTGCTTCTTCAAGACACCTCTCCCATTCTGTATCATCAGCTATGAAATTTTAATGTCTTGCAGCTAATAGGAATGTATCATAAACTATGTCATTCACTGTACGTAAATGCTCAAAACTCTGTGCACCGGGAACATGTAGCAGAAGTAATCTTAAGCTGAAACGTTTAATGTCCCTTGTACTGACGGTATAAATGCGTGGTATAATTTTTTGTGCATCTCTTCTTCGTTCTTGCCATCGACCATTTACAAATACATAGTGATAAGGTATCTCTATGTATAAAAATTGTCTGGCCTGCGTATCCTGACAGTTTAATTTAAACCATGCAGTAACTGTGGTATCTCTGTCTTCACTTTGATATAATGCAAGTCTTTCATTTCCTGCAGTAAAGCAAACCAACTGACTTTGAGGAAAATGTACAGCTAAACGATAGATAGCATGTGACCGATCATGCATCTCAAATTTCAAAAGGCGCCACATTGCTTCAGGAGCACTCACATAGCGAGCATCTAAATAATTTGATAGTTCATCATGTAAAATTGGATTTTCGTTTTCATTTGCAGCACCTTGTACAACAACAGTAGCTGCGTCATATCCTTTGTATATATATTTATACACATACTTAATTGATTTAATTGAAGTGCAAGCTTCCACATTAATGTGTGCATTGTACTTGATGAGCAAATGTGGATTGTATGGAACGACAAATCTATTATCAACCTTTTGGCCACGGATAATATCTGTTTGTCCTTGTGTTCTTTTATACAAAGGATATCAATCACAATTTGCATAAGTTTGCATTTGAAATTGTTTTGGAAATTGTTTTGTACATTTTTTATTTTCCATACATGGTGAATTAGGATTCATCTCTCCACATGGGCCATGAATCATTCTATGTGTAACAATCTCCCAAAGTTTTTGATATTTTTCTTGGTCTGGCAATTCTGCAGAAATTACTGAATCCACTCTCTCTGCAGTGATCAACTTATCTTTTTCCTGCAGTATTAAAAGTATGTGAGCATGTGGCAGTCCTCTTTTTTGAAATTCAATGGTGTAAACAAATGCTATACATTGTCCAAATAATTTTGCTTTAGTGATATCATGTATTAATGAATTGAGTTTGATTTTGAATACTCTTGCCACTAAATCTAATCGGTCAGAAGTAGTTTGTCCCAGATACAAATTTTCCTTGATCTCTGGCCATTGTGGATTACATGTGAATGTAATAAATTAGTCTGGTTTTCCAAATTTTGTGACAATAGCATGGCATCATTATACCTTTCTCGCATATTGCGAGGAGATCCTTGGAAAGTGGATGACAAAATAATTGCTCTTCCAGCTGGAATATCTCTGTTGGAAGCTAATTCTGTCACATAATCCATTAATCCACAATACTGTTCTACTCGTAATTTATTTTGTTGAAATTTAATGAAATTTAGATTATTGGCTTCAACTTGTAGATATGAATCAATAATCCATTGTTGAGTGAGTTTGCCTCCATGTAAAATTGAAATAAAACAATCATGGATAGCAGTTTGTGCCACTTTATATTCCAGCATGGACAGATCTAATATGAAGTTTAGTATTGGGATAACTTTCCAATTTTAATTTTGGTTCCCATCCAGGTTTCCGATTTGGAAAGAAAATGGGATATGTCATTGGATCTAAATTACAGCTTAATATATTGATGTTGATAAATGGTTGTTCTTCATTGCGTGGATATATTCTAATATCCCGCTGGAAAGGTGGTTCACCATCCTCATTTTTAAACACCATGGCAACCTCATTTACTGTAGGTAAATTATATCTTATTTGATCAATGTTGCAATCTCTTTTTAACACCATATTTACTCTTGGTGTAGGCAATTGATGTCTTTCAGCATATTACTGTTGTTCTTTTTCCAGCTGTGCTAATTGATTGTATGCTTGACTATATGGGTTATTTTGCATAATTTTATCCAGCTGTTCAAAGACTATGCGCAAACACTGTCTATTTTCTGGAAGTGTCATTCTTTGTTACACAGCTTCCATCGTATCTAAGACATATAACTGTGCAAATTTCCTTTGCTCTCCTTCTTGTGGGTGTAAATGTGAAGTTCGCTGGTATATTTGACCTTGAACTCTGAAACAGTAAGGACCATGTCCTGGTACATTTTCTGCTAATGTTGCACCCATTGAAGCAAATGAAATTGCACTGTTATAAGACCTGATGTTTTGTTTGAAATTATTATAATTTGGAAATGTTAGATCACTCATAATGCATTGTAAATACTATGGAAATGGATGTCTTAGAGGAAGTTTGACCTTTCCTTTCTGACAGCAACTAATGAAATTTCCGTCAGTAGGTCTTTCCTTTATGAAATGATAGGCCCCACAAAACTGACAAAGCACATTAAGTAACCCACAATAATGAGTATCGACTTGTACTGCAGTATTAAAGACATTGTCATGCATTTTTTTAACATAGATATCAGACCCACTTTCTTTATGTACATTGTTGTCATGTGTGTCTACATTTAAGTCATTCTGCACAATAGAATCATTAGACAATGGTTCACATAGATGTTTTTGTTTACTTTTACGTTTTTTGCAAGCCCCAACAGACTCACTTTTGGCTTTCTTAGTCATCTTTCTTTTATTTAAAAGTCTCTGTTGATCTTCTTCTCTCAAGCGTTGTGAAGTGTTAGGTGTCTGAGCATCTCTCCAACTTTACTTCCTTTCCCTTGCCAAATTTCTTTTGCGTTCCATTTTGTCTTCTCCATTATTCGCCATTTTAATCTGTAATTGTAAATAGAGATTTAATTAGTGTTTGTTCTTTGTTTTGTGTACATATTGATTTTTCCTTTTTGGACTGTTACATTAAAGTTGATGAATAAACGTCCTTTTTTTCAATGAAATAAATGAAACCATTTTTCAAAGTATTTTATTGACATATATTAAAGAGGAAATAACTGCACATATATATATTTATATCTATTATTAATCCTTCAATTCAATTCCTTCTTGATTGACTTTACTGTATACATTGAATGTTTTTTTTTGGCAATGGTTGTAAGCTTCTTCTTTTTGTTAAATATTCGTATTGTCTATTCAACTTTACATAAGTGCATGTTAAAAAATCTTAATATAGGCTTTTTCGATGCATCAGTACAAAATTAAATGTTATACCTGTGAAGATGATCTTGATGTTGTTCAAAGGCTGCAAACGTCACGCTGTGTGTTGATTCACTTGCAGATTGCAATAAACTGTAAAATTAATGTGAGAATCTTTGTAATATTTGGCTTAATCCATATCCTTGAATGAACATCAATCAAGAGACATAGATTTGTATACATTAAAAACCTGAAAGCATATTCTTTAATATGTTGCAATAGTATTCTAATTAAAATTCTATACCTGTCCAAATTATCTTCCTGATATTCAATGGTTCCAAGCGTCACTTTCTGTGTTCATTCAGGTCCCGCTCAACTGCAATTATAGCAAATTTTAAAATTAATGTATAATCTGTTGCTTCATCCGTATCAATCAATCAGGCTGAACATAGACATTTTTGCATACATTAAAAACATAAAATAAATATATCACTCAATCAGCATGAATACAGCTATGTTAGCATAGATTAAAAACATACAATCCATATTCCTGTTAGTCTTTAAATCAGAGTTAATTAATGTCTATTAATCTTAAATTAATGTCTGACTAAATATAATGTCAAGATGTAAGCATGAGTATATTCCTTTTTTTTTTGGGGGGGGGGTATTTTGAAATGAGTCTGTTACAACTGAATTATTAAAATAATGTACATTACTAATGAAATAAGAATCAATTAATGTTCATTAATATGAAATTAATTTCTGACTAAATCTAACATCAAGACGTAAGCATGAGTATATATTTTTTTTGGGGGGGGGGGTTATTTTATAGTAAATATCTAAGAAGTGAAATATTAAAATAATGTACATTATTAATTAATAAATCAATGTGTTTCTTTTTTTATGCACATTCTTAAAGGTTAAGCTTTTTTGATATTACAGATTAGTAATAGTTACATAGTAATTAAGGTTGAAAAAAGACTTTCAGTCCATCAAGTTCAACCTGTTAAGATCTCCTCTGATTTGCAATATGCGGATTAGTTATTAATTAAATTATTGATTAAATAATTATTAATAGTATAGTATTGGAGGATGAATAGAGTTAGTCCATCAAGTTCAACCTTTTTAGATCTCTATTGATCTTTTTAATTTGGACTATTTATTATTATTGTTAATTGATCCAGAGGAAGGCAAACATAAAAAAAAAAAACATTGAAACTTTGCCAATTGTCTCATAAGGGGGAAAAAAAGCAAAATTCCTTCCTGACCCCAGAAACTGGCGATCAAATTTCTTCCTGGATCAATATTCCTTGCTAGTTATCTAGGATAGCCTTGAATGCCCTCTTTATTCAGAAATATATCTAACCCCTTTTTGAAGTTGTCTATCGAATTCGCTGTCACCACCTCCTTTGGTAGAGAATTCCATAGTTTAACCACCCTAACTGTGAAGAACCCTTTTCTTTGTTTAAGGTGAAATCTTTTTTCCTCTAACCTCAACGGATGTCCTCTTGTCAGTTGAAAATCTCTTGCTACAAAAAGTTCACTTGACAAAGCCTTATATTGACCCTGGATGTATTTATATAACGTAATCATATCTCCTCTTAGACGCCTTTTTTCTAGCGAAAATACGTTTAATTTTGCTAGTCTTTCTTCATAACTTAGCCCCTCCATTCCCCTTATTAGTTTTGTAGCCCTTCTCTGTACTTTTTCCAGCTCTAAAATGTCTTTTTTATGAGGTGGTGCCCAAAATTGTACTCCATATTCCAAATGAGGGCGTACTAGAGATTTGTATAGTGGCAGAATTATACTTGCTTCCCTGGCTTCTATACCCTTCCTAATACATGCTAATATTTTATTTGCCTTTGCAGCCGCTGCTTGGCTTTGAGCGCTGTTACCTAGGTGGTTGTCCACAAGAACTCCCAAATCCCTTTCAATATCTGATACCCCTAGATTTGCTCCATTAAGATTATAGATTGCTTGGCTATTGTTCCTTCCCAAATGCATAACCTTACATTTATTTGTATTAAATCTCATCTGCCATTTAGCCGCCCATTTCTCTAATTTATGCAAATCCTTTTGTAGGGAAAGTACATCATTATCTGATTTTATTACCTTGCACAACTTAGTGTCATCAGCAAAAATGGAGACACTACATTCGAGTCCTACTTCAATGTCATTAATAAATATGTTAAAAAGGAGAGGACCCAATACTGAGCCCTGAGGAACCCCACTTATCACCTTAGACCAATCGGAGTATGTTCCATTTACAACAACCCTTTGCTTCCTGTCTTTTAGCCAGCTCTCGATCCATGAGCAGATATTTACTGCAATTCCTGTATCCCTTAATTTGCTCACTAGTCTTCCATGTGGCACTGTATCAAATGCCTTTGAAAAATCTAAAAAGACTACATCCACTGAGTTGCCCTGATCCAAGTTCCTACTAACCTCCTCATAAAAACTAATTAGATTGGTCTGACACGACCTTTCCTTCATAAATCCATGTTGACTGCTACCTATGATCCTGTTCAAATAGACATATTCTTGTATTCTGTCCCTTATTAACCCTTCTAAAAGCTTCCCAACTACAGAAGTGAGGCTCACTGGTCTATAATTCCCCGGATTTGCTCTAGATCCCTTCTTAAATATAGGTATCACCTCTGCTTTTCTCCAGTCATCTGGTAGAGACCCTGTAGTGAGTGAGTCTTTAAAGATTAGATATAATGGTTTGGCTATTACAGAACCCAGCTCCCTCAGTACCCTGATTAATTAATTAAATATTACTGATTAGTAATGATTAATTAATTAATTAAATAAATAAAGTACATTCTGAATGTTATTTACAATTCTTTGACACAGGTAAGCACAATATATAAATAATTAATTATTAATTTAATGTACATTATTAATCAATGAATAAATGTGTTTCTTTTTTATGGACATTCTTAAACGTTAAGTCACTTTGATATTGATTAATTAATTAATTATTTAATGTACATTATGAATATTATTGACAATTGTTTCAGACAGTTAAGCACAATATTATTGTTCTATTAATTAAATTCCGTTTACTGTTCAAATTTCTTTATTAAGTAACTAATAATATAATAATTAATTAATTATACTTAATGATATGTACCTTTTGTAATGTAATCTTGCTGAATCAGTATCCTGAAGATCTATCAATCTCTTGCGATTTTCCGGCATCAGAAAATGTCCAGTCAGACTGTCATCACCTGAGGAGAAATTGTCAGTTATGTGCCAAGTGTGGCATATATATAGGCTTTGTGCGTGAGGCAAATGCATTGTTTTAGGCGGGAAATACGCTGTTCCGCGAGACAAATGCATTGTTTTCGGCGGGAAAAACGCTGTTCCGCGAGACCAATGCGTCCGAGGCGACGCGAGACAAAGGCGGGAAATCTGTGTTAATACGGAAATGTTTGGTATGCGTCTTATCGGATTATCTGTGTTTTCCGTGGACAGAGTGCTGTCGCCTCGTTTTCGTTTTGTTCGGCCGCCATTTTTTCTCTCGCTTAGAGAATTTTTTAGTGTCTAAACTCTTATTTTGAGTTAAATGAAGGTGTAAGAAGTTTTTTTGAGGTCCTGGATGCTTGCTCTTGCTGTAGGTAACCTTTTTATTTATGTGTTCTCTGTATTTAGTGTGTTTTATCTTTTTTCCTGTCCGCGGGTTGCGTCAGATTTTTGTGATGTCGTAATGTGTGTTATGCGCCTTCGCGGATTATCCGTAAGTGGTTTTCGTGGTGAGAGTGCTGTAGCCTCGTTTTTGTTTTGTTCGGCCGCCATTTTTTCTCTCGCTTAGCGTTTTTTTTAGTGTCTAAACTTTTTTATTTTGAGGTAAATGAAGGTGTAACTTGCTTTTTTGAGGTCGTGGATGCTCCCTCTTGCTGTTGGTAATGTTTTTATGTATGTGCTGTGTGTATCTATTGTGTTTGGCTTTTTTTGTCATGTTCGCGATTTGCAGCCGTTTTTTTTTTGCCTGTGGCGCTCATTGCCAAAGTGCTACAGTTTAACGGCTCGCACCTGCGGCGCTCATCGCTAAGTCCGCTAAAGTACTACGGTTTAACTGCTCGCCTCGTAAGGCTCGCCGGGCGATGAGCGCCTGTGGCGCTCATCGCTAAGCCCGCCAAATCGTACGGACCACGCAAACAGTGTGACGACGACACATAGCAGGACAATTATAATATGTGATATATATATATATATCAGAGAAAAATTGTGTGAGAGCACCCATACTACTAATCGTTATAAAATTGATCCTTTAGTTGCTATAATATCTCAGAAATAGGAAAGAAAGAAAAAGGGCAACTATTGATAGGATCTAATTTGATATACCAATACTTATTACATAGAAAAATGGAGATAATGAATGGGTAATTATGCCTCACTATGATACATTAAAGAGACAGAATTTTGATGAGCTTAGGAATCCACTCATAGAATGGCCTTGGAATGTGCAGAAGACATAACCAAATGGCCAAACCATTCAAATCATTGCAGACTCCAAGAAAAGTCAAAGTTTACAAAATTATGATATAAAAATAGATTATACTTTATTCTAACAATATCGACAGTCCAAAAGAGAAAAAGTACTTCATAAAGAAGGGAAAGGAAAAATATTTAAAAAAAATAGAGAAAGTAGAGTGCTTTAGGCGGTGGGACGCTTACTGTGTAGGCATCAGATTGATGTGGGGACCAGGCTTTAAGGAGAGTCCCTATCCATATAGAAAAAATAGATGCACAACCATAAATTATTGTAATGATCCCTATTAGGGTACCGTCCTATTATATACTATTTAAATGAACAGACAAGAAACCTAAGCAAAGATTTGCTATTGAATTCGATTTCACACCATGACATCGATATAGTCCATCATTTGTGGTATTAGTATAATCTGGACACACTTCGCTTGAATATAGTATGTAATATTCTATATAGTATAAATATACTACACATGTAGATGTTGGCAAACGGATAATGAGTATATATAGCCGCTGCTATCAACAGATTTAGTTTAAATGGGAATTACCATTAATACAGCTGTGTAAATATATATAACAGCTATTATTAGCAGATCTAACTTTATAAAATGGTAATGACCATTAACATTGCTGTGTAAATCACAGGCCAACTTACATGTCTTACTACATGTGTATGAATAATAGGACACAATATGCCATTCCATAGTCACTGGGTGAGTTCCCTACCCGAAGTGCATCTACAGGTAGGGAACTCACCCATATACTAGCCTCTCCCCCATCAAAACCTGCTGCACACATGCTGTCGTCTCCTCGGCGTCTGACGTCAGCACACCAAGAAAGTCTTGCATGCGCTGTTCACACCTCGCGCATGCGCAGTAAACCGACGCGCATCTCACGATTTAGATCGCTTCCTCACAGGGCTGTGCTTCTCAGCCTTCTCCCCTTCCTTTTATGCAGCGGCCTAAATTGACCCCTATCAACTAATTACATAATTTATTCATTCTTAATCCTATATATTAATAGTACAGTTCTTATTGGATATCTAAATACGGTATGGGAAAGAGATTATTACATCTACCCTCCCAATAAAGATGGTTATCCCATCTTACTGCAACAAAGTGTTCTAGACCCTATAATTAAAGGGATTATGTGTGAATGACAATATGATAGTGGAGCCAGACAAATGGACTATGATGATAATTAGTAAAGATAAAAGAAATGGAATTTTAACACACTAAAATAATAAACCCTCCAAAATGTGTTGCTGTATTGATAATTAGTAATGTAGGAAAAATGTAATGCAAAATAATATTAGAGAAATTAATTGCAAATTCCTCTATTTAATGAGTTCTAGAAAAACTGTAAAATTGATGTTCTCATTTAATCCATTTGGGGTCATTGTGTTAAGGAGAAAAATCCATCTGCTTTCTGCCCGAATGAGAGCATTTTCCAAATTTCCTCCACGGATACCCAATGTTACATGCTGTATCATCCAACATTTGTTCATTGGAGTTTGAATTACGAAATTTAAGAAAATGTTGTGTCACTGATGTTAATTTGCGTCCATTTTCCAAGTCCTTCTTACTGTTCTTAATGTTTCTGACATGTTCACTTATCCTTTTTCTCACTTCACAATGTCATCCCAACATATTTCTTATCTGGGCATGTGCATTTAAGTACATAGATAACAGATTTGGAACTACAGCTGAAAAAAATTCTCACTTTGTGATTGTTACCCATGTGATAAAAAAACTGGGTTGTATTTTTTATGTGAGAGCAATATTTGCAGTGTCCACATTTATGGCTTCCCATCATCTAGGTTGTGCATAATTTAACCGTTTTCTTAACAAAGTGGCTTCTTAGAAGCGTATGTCTTAAAGATGGAGCCCGTCGCCAACTAGCTTGTACCCCATTGGGTAACCACCTTTTCAGATCAATATCAGTCTAGAGTACATTCTTATGTTTATTCAGTATATTCAGGACTTGTTTCCACTGACCATTGAATGTGCTGACAAACCTTATCTGTTCATCATTCTGTGCTTGTTTCTTTTTTGGATTAAGAAGATCTTCACGTTTTAAGTATAGAGCCTTGTGGAATGCTTATTTAGAAGCTTTATTGCTATATCCTCTAGCCCTAAGTCTTATTCTCAATTCGCTTGCTCTTGTTTTAAAGATCTATATATCTGAGCATTTTCTTCTTAGACTCATAAACTCACCAAAGGGAATAGCACGTTTAGTGCTTGGAAGGTGTGCACTTGTGAAGTGCAATATACGGTTGGTTGTTGTTTTCTTTCTCAAAAGGTCAGTGCACATAGCACCATCTTCACCTTTGTATATGGAGTACATTCAAGAATTCCAATTTTTCTCGATTTTATGGAATAGGTGAGTCTCAAGTTGAGATCATTTGAGTTTAAGATTGACATATACTCAATAAAGAGATCTTCTGGTCCATCCAACAATAGAAACAGGTCATCTATATAGCGTAGTCAGATGAGAACATGTTGTGTATATCTGGATAGATTATCAGCCAGAGCAATTTCCTGTTCCCACCAGCCCAGGTAAAGGTTAGCATATGTGGGGGCACATGAAGTCTCCATGGCTGTACCACTAACTTGTAGGAAAAATCTGTCATCAAAAACAAAGTAGTTGTGAGTTAAGACATAATGCAGTAAGTCTATTAAGAATTGATTTCTCTCTTGCTGTTGAATTTGATGCATCTTCAAAAAATAGCTAACTGCATTCTCGCCTATCTGATGTTTGATGGAGGTATATAGCGACTCCACATCACTAGTAATCATGTAGGTGGTGTCCGATAAGATGATTCCATCAAATTTATTGAGTAGATCCATGGTGTCGCGAAGGTATGAAGGTAAGTCAATCACATATGATCGTAGATTAATGTCAATAAATTTACTTGCTTGTTCGCATAAATTGCCATTATCTGATATAATGGGTCTACCGGGAGGTTTCAATTCATCTTTATGAATCTTTGGTAATAGATATAAAACTGCAAACCGCGGTTTACAAAACTTCCAAGAATTTCAATTCCTTCTAGGAAATCACTCCATTATTGTATGCTTCCTTGACAATTTTCGTGTATTTCTTTATGAGTTCAAGAGTAGGATCGCCCAGAAGGTTCCTGTAGCACCTCCTGTCTGTACGCCAGAGTACAATATTGCCACCTTTGTCAGAGGGTTTCAGAACAACATCCTGCCATGACTTGATTTCTTTTAAACATCTATATTCCTCTGATGTTAGATTTGATCCATAGACGCAAGGTAGTTTCTTTAAATCCTGTACTACCAATCTGGTGTATATGTCAACTTGTGGACAAACGGTTGAGGATGGAACGAATTTAGATTGAACATGAAGTTTGTCGATTGTTGGATCTATTGGCTTATCAGATATATATATATATATATATATATATATACACATATATACATATATATATATACACACACACATATATACATATATATATATATACATATATATATATACACACATATATACATATGTATACATATATACATATATATACATATATATACATATATACATATTATATATATACATACATATACACAATAGCAACTTTCACATAAAAAATTATGGCAAAAAGATTTTAAGGCATGGCAATGCTGTTTTGCCGTTTACCACACAATGTAAGGCTTTTGCTCTTCTGTGGACTTCGGTGCTCATTGCGAGTCCCGCGCTGAGCGCCTTTGGCGCTCATTGTGAGCCTTCCCCTAGTGTACTTCAAGTGTCCTGCCTTGCATAGATCACCTTTGGTGCTCATCGCAAAGACAGTTATATAAGTACAGTATAAAAAAAAAAAAAAAATGTGAGTCTAGTGAATTAATAAGTAATATGAATTAATACATTAATATACTTTACCTATTTATATGTAATATGCAGCAATCAATATTCTGAAGAGCTAACAATCTATTTGGATTTTTCTGCATCTGAAAATGTACAATTGTACTGTTGAACATCTGAGGAGAAAGTGTCAGCAATGTGGCAAGTGTGCAGTGTAATAGCCTGCGTGCGTGAGGGCAAACCATTTGTTTAGGCGGGTAAAACGGCATTTTAGAATCCTAATGTTATTAGTTACAAGTCAGTGTTGTAAAATGGCGTTTTTTTTCCTATGTGTTACTTGGCTCGCGAGCATTTTCCGTTCGTTGTAATGGTATATTTTGCATCTCCTACGTTGCTGTGTAACTCGTACGTGCCTGGCGGTGATTTTTGCAGCTCTGTCTCCCTTAGCCTCGTTTTCATTTTTTTTCGTCCGCCATTTTTATTGTCGCTTAGCCGATTTTCAAGTGCCGTGCTGTGTGTGATGTTTGTTTTATGTTGCATTTTCTTGTTCTTGTGCTTTTTGATGTCCACGGTTCAGCTGTTAACTTCGTATTTTTTCGACCTAATATTATTTTTTTCGAAGTTCCGCGGGTCGTAATTCTTGCTCTTAAAAGTCGTAAGTCCTTGTTGGTGTTTTGCGCGCTTCTGGGTTGTGTAGCCTCGCTTTCATTTTTTTCGGCCGCCAATTTTTTCTTGCTTAGCTGATTTCAAAGTGTTGGCAGTGTTGGGGACATTCGCAAAGCGAGGCGAGCAGTTGCGGCCTGTGGGATTTAGGCTGCAATAAGCGCCAAAGACGTGCGCTCATTGAGAGGCCTGCAGGACTTTCTAACAGCCTAGACATGAGCACAGAAGGCTTTAATGTCAATGGCCGCGATAGTCACCGACAAACGTAGCACTTTGGATTGCGTTTCAAGATTGATATTTCAAGCTCATAACACCAAAGACCCCCCAAAACAGACAAATAATAAAAAATAATAACACATTCACACACAGCACAGGTAGAGAGCCAGGAAGCCTGTGAGTGAGGTTGCAAGCAAATGTGAGCACTATTTGATGTTTTTCGTTGATTGAAAAATCGGCTAAGCAAGGAAAATTACGGCCGAAAAAATGCCAAAGGTGATCATTGCGGAGCACGAAAGTTGTGGGTTCACATGGCCTGCAATGAGCATGTGTAACTCGTACGTGCCTGGCCTCCTCCTCCCTCCTAACCGCCTTGGCCTGCGGGGCTTCGGCACTCAGACATATGGGAGTGTGGGCCGCAATCCTCCTCCTTCCTAACCTCCTTGGCCCACAGGGAGGGACGTAATCTTCCTCCTCCCTCCTAACCTCCTTGGCCCACAGAACAGTGAGAGCCGCAATCGCCTCAAATCCGCCTCCTCATCACTCCTAACCCCCTTGTCGTGCCTCCTTCCCCCCCTATCCAAAAACCTACCAACCTCCTTTCCCCTCGCTCTTCTCTTCTTCCTTTGATCTACTGAGCTCCTGCTGCTTTAGCGCGTCTTCTTGCTGTGACCATCGCGGTATATGCTAATGACTTGACGTCACATGCGCATTTCGTCATTAGCCTATGTCAGTTCCGGACACAGGCAGAAGACGCACTGCAGCAGCAGGAGATCACCAGATCAAAGTGAGGAGAGAGGGGATAGGGAGGTTTTTGGAGGGGAAGGAGGGAAGATAATGGGGGAAAGGCACGACACAAGGGAGGTAGAGGTGGGGGAAAAGGAAACACAAGGAAGGGAGAGGAGGGGGGAAAGGAGACGCAAGGGAGGGAGAGGTGGGAGGGAAGGAGACACAAGGGAGGGAGAGGTGGGGGGAAAGGAGCCACAAGGGAGGGAGAGGTGAGGAAAAGGAGACACAAGGGAGGGAGAGGTGAGGAAAAGGAGACACAAGGGAGGGAGAGGTGGAGGAAAAGGAAACACAAAGGAGGGAGAGGTGGGGAAAAGGAGACACACGGGAGGGAGAGGTGAGGAAAAGGAGACACAAGGAATTGAGAGGTGGGGGAAAAGGAGACACAAGGCAGGGAGAGGTAGGGGAAAAGGAGATACAAGGTAGGGAGAGGTGGGGAAAAGGAGACACAAGGGAGGGAGAGGTGGGGGAGAAGACACAAGGGAGGCCAAGTAGGGGGAAACAGAGACACAAGGGTGGGAGAGGTAGGGAAAAGGAGACCTAAGGTAAGGTGGGGGAGGGAGAGGTGGGGGAAAAGAAGACACAAGGGAAGGAGAGGTGGGGAAAAGGGAGATACAAGGGAGGGAGAGGTGGGGGAAAAGGAGACACAAGGGAGGGAGATGTGAGGGAGGAGAAGACACAAGGTAGGCAAAGTAGGGGGAAAAGGAGACACAAGGGAGGGAGAGGGGGGAAAGGAGACACAAGGGAGGGAGAGGTGGGGGAAAAGGAGACACAAGGGAGAGAGAGGTGGGGAAAAGGAGACACAAGGGAGGGAGAGGTGGGGGAAGAGGTGGAGGAAAAGGAGACACAAGGAAGGACGAGGTGGGGAAAAGGAGACACAAGGGAGGCAGAGTAGGGGGAAAAGAGGCACTTTAAATGATGGCAGGTGTATGCTGACTCCTATTTAACACGATTTGGAATGTGATTGCTTAATTCTGAACACAGCTACATCCCCAGTTATAATAGGGTGTGCAGACTTATGCAACCACATTATTTTTCTTTTTTTTTTTTTTTTCTCCACCTAAAAGATTTTAGTTTGTTTTTCAATTGAGTTGTACAGTTTATAGGTCACATTAAAAGGTGGAAAAAGTTCTGAAATGATTTATCTTTGTCTCATTTTTTTACAGCACAGAAATCTGACATTTTAACAGAGGTGTGTAGACTTTTTATATCCACTGTATATATATATATATATATATATATATATATATATATATATATATATATATATATACATACATACATACACACACACACATATATCAAAAACAGATGGGATAAATAACCCAACAGTTCAATAACATATATAGTTGTGGATCTTGCGATGTTGGTGACATTTGCGATGTTGGTCACGCAGTTGCAACCTCGCAAAGCGACTTAGGCTGGATGAGCGCCTTTGTGAAGCGAGGCGAGCCGTGTACGGAGCACAACTTAGGCTGTATGAGCGCCAAAGGAGCTCATCTGCGAAGCCTCGAGAGGCAAGCCTTGTAAAGCGCAGGACTTAGGCTGGATGAGCGCCAAAGGCACTCATCTGTGAAGCCTCGCAAAGCAAGGCGAGCCGTGTACGGCGCAGGACTTAGGCTTATGGTTCAAATGCGTAAAGAGGGTCGCAACTGCGAGCCAAGCGCGTAACTCTAAAAAGCCTAAAAACAAAAATAATTATTTAAACAAATATAATAACACAAAGCACAGGGGGAGAGCCAGGAAGCCTGTGAGTGAGGTTGCAATCGATTTTGACCCATATTTAGGGGTTTTCGATAATCCAAAATCGGCTAAGCAAGGGGGGGAAAATGGCGTCCGAAAAACGTAAAAAATTCTGAAACTGTATGAAAAGGAGGCTGAGCAAAGCCAGGCACGCAGGACTTTGAAAATAAGGAGCTCATCGCGGGGCTCACGATGAGCACAGCGAGCGAGAGAAGCTTGCAATGAGTGCGGAAGGCAATCAGCGTGGGCCTCGCGATGAGCACCAAATGTAATCTGTGCAAAGCAGGAAAGTTGAAGTACATGGGGGAGAGGCTCACGATGAATGTCGAAGTTGCTCAGGAGCAAAAGCCTCACTCACATTGTGTGACAAAAAGCATTGCCAGCCTTACACTTTTAATCCCGTTATTTTTGACAGGCAAGTTCCTAGTCTTTTAATAATAGCCAAAACAACATAAACAATGCGGCATGTGTTCCTATAAAATATCCCCTATCATATCTTTTTGTCTCTATATCCAAATATAAAGCATTCATAAACCTGTAGGAGTAATACTCCCAAAAAAGTGCTTTACACCAATGTATATCAATTATGTGAATAGAAAAAGAAATAACTTATTTACAAATATTTACAATTTCTCTATTTATTCATATACAATGTGAACAGAGTCGCACAAAGTAAAAATAAAAAAACAAAAACGTAATAACATTTAAGGAAGAATGTTGAATCACAATTTGTAAAGGTAAAAAGTGTATAGAGCTTACATTGTGATTAATTTAAAATTGTAATTGTTTGTCATTGATTTATGAACTATAAAAGCAATATTAAATCAAATACGGCAAAAGAATATACAAGATACTTTTACCACCACATCAGAAAATAAAAATAACAAAGATAGCATAAATAATAAAAAGTACATAAATAAAAACAAGGTACATAATATCAGACATAATAATAGAATATTCTAATTCTATTGGTAAGTGTGATATTAATTATCTGCAATTACAGTGCTAAAGCTGTCAGCTTATTATTGGTAAATCAACATGGTATATATAATCACATGGTATTTTTACACTTCTTTCTTTTGCTTTATTTTTTGTTTGCATTTGTTGCTCAGTATTGGGTAACGGGAATAAAATTGTAAGGCTGGCAATGCTGTTTGCCACACAATGTGAGGCTTTTGCTCCTCTGAGCAACTTCGGCGCTCATTGCGAGCATCTCCCCCATGTACTTCAACTTTCCTGCTTTGCACTGATCATCTTCGGGGCTCATTGCACGCCTCTCTCGCTCGCAGTGCTCATTGCGAGCCTTTCCTCCCACCTACTGTACGGGCAGCTCATTGCAGGGTTCATTAACCTGCAAGTTTTGTGCTCGGGTGACCCATGTGTCTCTTTCCACCATCCCCCCCTGTCTTTTTCTCCTCTGTGTGTCTGCTGTATGTTTGTGTGTTACTTGCTGACTGCCGTTGGTTTTATTTTCAAAGTCCCACGTGCCTGGCGTTGTCGGTTTAAGAGTTACTGTCTTTGCAGTCGTGTTTTTTATAAGTGCATTTTTCTCCTCGCTTAGCCAATTTTGGATTGACTAAAAACGCCAAATATGGCTTAAATTCGCTTGCAACCTCAGTCACCAGGCTTTGTGGCTCTCCCCCTGTGCTGTGGGTGTGTTCTTATTTTTGATAAATTATGTTGGTGGTTTTTGGGTTGTTTAGAGTTACGCTCTTTGCTTGCAGTTGCGACCCTTGCAAGTCCCACAAGGCTCGCAGTGCAATGATCGTCTTTGGCACTCATAGTTACATAGGGCCTCATTCTATTACCGGCCGCAGCCACTGCGGGGCCGCAAGGACCGGCCGCAAGCTTTACGGCTATTCTATTCCCCTCCGGCCGGGGACTCCGGCATGCTTGCGGCCGGCGCCTTGCTATCTCTTGCGGCCGAGGAAAGCCTTTGATCTAAAACGGCCACAAGGAAATCGACCGTAAGAAAAGCCTGGTTGCGATTCTATTGCACCGGGAACCCTGTCTGCAAAGCTAAAAACGAGCCGCAGCTTACTTGCAGCAAACAGGTCCCGCTAGCACCAATTAAGCACATAAAAGTAGCTCAAATAAAGCCATCCTGCACTTTGAGAAGACTATAAAGTGATATTCGGTGTTAGAAAAAATAGCACATAATTACCCTATACTCAAATCCGCAAAATATTTTATTTTTAATATACGTAAAATATCCATGTAAAAAGTCCAGAGTGCTTGGAGCACCTCAGACACACCCACGCCGCAGCCGGAAAATAAACAGTTAATTCAAACTCGGGTTTGGGCTGATGTGCAAGCTTGAGAGTGGGTTACTTTTAATCCTCATGTCCCCCAATATGATCCCTAGCATTTACAGAGCTGTACAGTGCAGGCTTGAATTTATTTTTGTGTTTTTATATTTCTGAGCTAACGGCCTGTTCCAAGATATGCGGCCGGCCGTAAGGGGAGATCCTTGCGGGGCCGTATAATAGAATCGCAAGTTAACTGAACCCCCGCAAGGAATCGCAGCCTTACGGCCGATTTACGGCTGGTAATAGAATGAGGGCCATAGTAATTAAGGTTGAAAAAAGACTTTCAGTCCATCAAGTTCAATCTTTTAAGATCTCCTCTGATCTGCAATATGCGGATTAGTTATTAATTAATTAGTTGTTTAATAAATCAACTATTTAATTATTTATTTTTTATTTTATTTTAAATTATTAATTACTCATTGCAGCCTGTCCCGCGAGGCTTGAAGTGCAGCCTAAGTCCTGCGCAGTCGACGGAACGCCTCGCTTCGCGAGGCTCGCAAGTACGTTACCAACATTGTAAGCGTTCCGAACAGTCGCAAAGATCTACAACTATATATGATGAATAATCAGAGTATTGCAGTATTTAGTGATACCTTTTTTATTGGATAAACATATTCATAAATATATGACAAGCTTACAAGAGCTCACTCTCACAGAAATTGCAGGCTTAAAAAAAAAAAAAAAAAAAGAAAGAATATTCTGTTCTGTCAGCTGTAAAGAAGACTGCATGAGGGTAGATCAGAGTAAATAAACAGGGTAGTAAATATTTTTAACATCATAGGATATTAACATTTTCACTTTCTTTCTTGTGTCTTTTGAAAAAGACCTCTGAGTATTTTAATTTTCAGGTTCTGGGCAGAGTGGTTGTTGTTAAAAAGTGGTGTCCCACTGGGGTACAGTTCCTGTCTTCATTGTGATTTCTGTAGGAGAGACTGTAATCCTTAACGGTCTTTTCTGGCTGGTTTCTCCAGTGTAGCATCCTCTTTCACATACAGTACATTCTTTCATGTAAACTACATTGGATGATGTGCATGAATATGACCCTCTGATGCTAACACTCTTGTTGTTATGTGTGGCTGTGTCCTCTTTGCAGATGTGTTGACATAGATCCTCATTCATTTGAGCCATCGCATGTTACTATAGCCCGTAAGTGAGGCAGCAAGTTAATTTGCTATTCAATTGGCGTCTTTTTGCGGGCTCCAAATGTGCTTCCGCCTTGAAAATTTTGCAATGGTTAAACCCGGGAACTTACAACCTCCTGAAGCCTTTGATCTTTCGCGGCCGCAAGACTTCCAAATCGGTAAAATCGCAAATCAATATTCAATAGCAAAAATCACTAAACGCCGTACGTTCACTCAAGCCCGCGTGGTGGTGGGTTGAGGGGCAGGGGGAGGCAGCAGCACCTGCAGTGGCGATGGTGGAGGCATGGTGAGGAGAAGCCGGGCTGTGGGTGGCCGGGGGATGCCTCCAGGGTGGAGGAGGAGGGGCTGGGGACCAGAGAGCGTTGCATAGTTTCTGTTGTCAACCCCTGAATAAGTTCTGGTCCGCCCCAATCCTGAGCAGTCTGGCCCGGTAGGATTCTGTCATTAGATGGTGCCTCCCTATTGCGCCTGGCCAGGTTGCGCATTACCTCTGGATGATTAGTGGAGATGCTGGTCTAGATTCCCCAGAGATATGCCATCTGCTGCCGCCTGGCTTGGTGTTGGGGATGACAGTACTTATGGCATGGCCTGGTGAGGAGGTGGTGGACCAATGGGGAGTGTCTGGGGCCCAGCTGGAGCCTGATGACTTACGGGCGGTGGTGTTGGTGGGCCCGGTGGTAGTGGTGGATGCCAGTCCGACGCACTGCAGGAGGGCCCTGGCGATATACGGAGTCTTTGGAGGAAGGGAAAGTGGGGTCAAATGTGTTCATTCCTAACTATCTGAGATCTAGGTTTGAACCTGGATGATTCTCCTAATTGCAACTCAGATTAGCTATCATTTGCTCAATATGATCTATTCTTTGGTTCTTGGTCTTGATTATTCTTGGCTCCTAACGCTATCTTGATTCCGTAACTGCATAGGCTGCAGTGGGCACACCAATACATGGACTCTCTATTGGTTGATTACTCTTGCTGTGCCCACGAATGAAAGTTATTTGTCAGCTTCATGGATTCAATGACACATCCATCTATCCCTTGATAATTCCATGGAGCTAACATGTCAGTGTCCTTGTTGGTCAGCATGTACATGTGTAGTGTGTGTAATATACATGCGGTGGCATGTTGTTGTATGTGATATTAATCTGACATGGAGGCTGGGTCCTGCTGGGACACAAGGCCTGAAGCTCCTGCAACAGGCATCTGGCTGAGAAGGTCCTTAGCCACCCTCTCCCACTCACTATATTGCACAGTCACATTCTTTTCGTCCTTAGTCATCATCCTCCTCACCTTGGCCCTGATGTGGTCAAAACGGTTCTAAACGGACCTCACATCCCTTTTGCGCTGTGCCCACTGCTGTAACCTCAGCCGCCACCTCCTTTAATGCCTGGGCCCTGTCTTGACTTACCTCCCCCTGCAAGGATCACTGGGTGGTCACGGATGGCACCAAGGAGGATGACATTCTCATGGTGAGTGTAATTTGGTCCCTGTGTTTGCCCTTAGCCTCTTGCCCACCCGACTGTGGACGGGGATCCTCGTCTCCCTGACCTGTCCCTGAGGCGTAGCTCTCTGTGTGTTTATGTGTGTTCTTTAAATTATGTGTATTGCTATTATGTGTAATCTGTAAATATGTGTCAACAAGGATTGCGTGTAAAATCGTAAACAGTATAATAGAAATAAACAAAACCGCAAATGTATGCAACTTTATAATCTCCCTCTGTCAATCATCTGTGGCTAGACCGCTTTCTATTGGCGAAGAGGCCTGTGTCGCACTGCGCTATACCGTGATTAGATCGTAACAGCCGATCGCATCTCGACCAGGGTTTGTAACGCTTCTCACTTTTTAAATGTTTGTCGCGGTTCCCAGTGTTTTTTATCTGATGGCTTGACTATAAATGATCGCATGTTTGGTATGGGAATGGCAGAAACTAGAGATGTGGAGGTAACTACATTTGTCTGTAGTCTTCCTATGCACAGATGAGTGAAGTTTACCATTTGTGATGGATAGTGTAGTGTCCAAAAAGTTGACATATGCAGCAGAGTAAACCAGTTTAAGTTTAATAGATGGATGGAAGGTTAAGTAGTTGAAGGTGAAGTAATTGTGGGTCAAGACGTACTCTAGTAGTTTGGCAATGGTATCAGAGTTATATTTATGGTGTGTGTTGAGAGGAACTTGAGGCATGCCTCAGTACCATCTTTGTAAGGGATGGTGCTAGAGAGATTCAACATCCATGGTTACGAGTATTATGTTAGCAGGTAGCTCCTCAATTTGGCTAAGTTAAGAAAGTCAGTGGTGTCCAGATATCTATTCAGTCAGTGTGTCCATACCTGTAGCAATTGGTCTCCCTGGGTTGCCTGGTTTGTGGATCTTTAATAGCATGTAAAAAGTCCCAGTTGTAGTATCAGTGGGTTTGAGCTGCTCCAATACGTGCTGTACATTCTTGGGGAAGGTTTGGATGTGTTTACAGAGTTGGATAGTATATTCCTTTGTGGGATCCTGGTCCAATTTCCTGTAGTAGGTTCTGTCTGTCAGTTGTCTGTTACCTTCTTGTATGTAGTCCTGAGTGTTCAAAATCAAAACTGCTCCACCTTGATCTGCTAGTTTGATGGTGATGTTAAGGTTTCGTTTTAAGCACTTTATAGCAGCTCTTTCTAATGGAGAGAGATTATATAAACATATTTTCTGTTGATTTGTTACCAAGGCTGCAATTCTCAGGTGGAAGCTTTCTATAGGATTGCGTCCAGGTTGTGGCATGAACTGGGTGTTCTTTTTCTTGCTGTTGTAATCCAAATAAGTGTGTGGTATCCTCTTTGTTTTGAAAGTATTCTGTGAGCCTTAGCTTTGTGCAGAATTCTTTTAGGTCTGAGTACAATTTAATTTTAGCCAGGACAGAATGATAGTCTTTAGATAGAACAGAGAACTCTGGTTGTGTCAGTTGGTGGTTTGAAAAGTTTATAATTCCTGTGTTATCTGAGCTGTGATCAGGAGAAGTTTTGGTGGTAGTAGAAATCACAGTTGTATTTTGGTCATTCCTCCTCTCTCCCTGCATCTGTTCTTTGTTGGTGCCCTTGGTTTTTGTAGGAGCGATAGAATTTGGTGCTTTAGTTTGTGTTTCTTACCATAAAGTTGATGGATCAGGTTGTTTCTCAGTTTCTCACTTGTGCACCTGCAGAGGTTTTCGACATATTGTGAGTTGTGGGTAGTTGAAAGTGTTTTTTTGATCTTGAGTCCATTTGGGATTAGGTTCCTTCTTTTGCAGTGTGACAGAAAGAATATGTCACTATTGAGCTGTACCGTTTCTTTGGTCATCTTAATCTGTAGCTATTTGTAGTGGCCATATGTGGTATATTCCATAGTAATGAAGAGTGAGGTAGCCATAAGTGTTCAGTAATCCAGATGAATAATCTGAGTATTGCAGTATATAGCGATACCGTTTTTATTGGACAAACATATTCATAAATTTATGACAAACTTTTGAGAGCACTTTAATACAAAAAATACGGGACTTCATGTTAATATGGCATTTTTGTCACATTATCTTAACTTCTATATTCCTGAAATTATTTTTATTTCTCTGGTTTCTTTCTGCTCTGCTTCTTGGTCTCCTTATAGCTTTTCAGGACTACATACAAGAAGGTAACAGACAACTGACAGACAGAACCTACTACAGGAACAATCTATGATGTACAAATATTTACAACCCTATATATTTACTCTGATCTACACTCATGCAGTCTTCTTCACAGCTGGCCGAACAGAACATTCGTTTTGTGTTTCAATGGGAATCTAATATCATTATTGCTCCGGACTTGAGAAAGAGAGGAAGCTCTCAAAAACTTGTCATATATTTATGAATATGTTTGTCCAATAAAAAAGGTAAAAACAACACTTATATATTACAGGTGTATATTGGGTGCTTAATACCCCTTTTGTTAAAACATATAGAAAAGGATTGTATATACACTACCCACTACCTATGTTAGCACTATAAAAAACACACAAAAACTCTTTATTCAAACACCATAAATAGAACTTTAAAATACAAATTAAATCCCCAATTATGGAAAAATAATCATAAACCATCTCATAAGTACTTTATAAAAGCCCATATATCGAATATTGTACTATATAGAGGTTCTGGATGACCAGCTAAATACAACAATAGATATTAAAATTACAATTCATAAAAATATATAAAATTAATA
This sequence comes from Discoglossus pictus, assembly GCA_027410445.1. NCBI lineage: Eukaryota > Metazoa > Chordata > Amphibia > Anura > Alytidae > Discoglossus > Discoglossus pictus. The sequence goes on along the minus strand of CM050166.1, from coordinate 259,660,405 downwards.
AAGTGCTATAGCCTTGTAAACTACAGTTTGTACTAATAACAGTATTATAATTGATACTCTTTTAAGGTATCAAACACTTCCAGTGTTTAAATGTGTAACTGTTTAAAGTGCTAGTGGAAAAAATAAAGTGCTGAATATTAAAGTGCTTAGGATGAATACATATATATTATGTGGATATATTCACATATAAATATGTTTATACCCATTTAAAGTGCAATTTCATAAAGTGCAAAAAAAATGTCATACAGATAGATACACATATGGATATCTGCACATCAAAATGTGCTAACACATCCATATATATATATATATTACCTCAAAATGTGTGTGAAAAAAAGTGCTTATAACTTCTATTTATAGACAAAAAAGATTGAATCACAGAAATAAATCTGTATACTGTAAAAAGTCAAAATACTTTGGTGTAATAATCTCCAGAGCCACTAAAGAAAAATCATAATCTATTAATGACTAAATATGATGCATTATCAGTGTCACCAATTTAATATATCCATCCATCACATATATAGTTGTGAGCGTACGGGTCGTTGCTCACGCTTGCGGGCTCGCATAGCGAGCCCGCGGTCCTCGCGTAGCGAGCCGCGGCCCTCGCGTAGCAGGTCACTGGGCAAGGGCCTCAGTTGCTGGCATGGAGCGCCGAAGGCGCTCCATGCCAGCAACTGAGGCCCCTCGCGAAGCGAGGGCCTCAGATACTGGCGAGGTCACTGGGCAAGGGCCTCAGTTGCTGGCATGCAGCAACTGAGGCCCCTTGCGAAGCGAGGGCCTCAGTTGCTGGCGAGGTCACTGGGCAAGGGCCTCAGTTGCTGGCATGGAGCGCCGAAGGCGCTCCATGCCAGCAACTGAGGCCCCTCGCGAAGCGAGGGCCTCAGTTGCTGGCGAGGTCACTGGGCAAGGGCCTCAAACCCTCGCAAACGTCACGTCGCTACTCAAAAAACACGACACACAAATTAGGACACTCGCTAAATGTTACGAGGAACGCAAAAAACCTACGAAACACGTTACCACACATTACGACCTCGCAAACATCGGACGCAACACGCCGACATACAAACATTTAAAACACAATAAATACACACAACACACACATAAAAAGCTTACCTACAGCAAGAGGAACCATCCAGCACCTCAATAAAACAAGTTACACCTTCATTTAAATAAAAATAAAACACTTTAGACACTAATAAAATCGCTAAGCGAGAGAAAAAATGGCCGACGGACAAAACGAAAACGAGGCTACAGCACTCTCCAGACGTAAAACACCACACCACACTCGCAAAACACCACACGAAACTCGAAAACCACTACAAACCAACAACGGACAATACGCAAAGACGCACAACACACATAAACCGCCATTTAACGCAAATGCGGAAGTACGACACTACGCGCACGGTTTTGACTCGCGCACGCACAGTATTACACTGCACACATTCACCACGCTTAGAGAGCAGCTCCACAACACTAATGCTGCAGCAATGTCAAAACACATTCACATCTCTTCAACACAATGCTTCCAAATAGGTAAAGTATATTCATTTATTAATGTATTATATCTACACACCAAACAACATTAGCTACCTTACAATTTCATTGCCGTCATTTTTTGACGGGCAATTCGCTAGTACTATATAATGGTATGTCTTCATGTTGAACAGATCACCTGATTTAACATACTAATGGAATATATATAAGAACCCTCATAACATATAATTGGAATCTTGGGGTTCAAAAAATAATAAACTGCTAAAATCACTAGTAGTGACAACTAGTAAATACCCATCATATGCGAATACCATTCCACCATCTCATAATAAACCATAGGCAATAAATATCCTCAATCACTAAGGGATGAGGACCCCCAAATGGGACCTCATGATCATATGAGGAGAAACAAATACAACAACAAATAAATCATCTAGGGGTACTTAGCTAGTACTTTTCCAGTCACTCTCTTTTGTCCTTGGTACAGAGGCCTGCCTTACTGGTTTCACTGGATGTGACCAGCTTCCAAAGAGACTAAATCTGAGGAAATATACCTGCTAAGTTCTATACAAGAAATGCTTGGTGAAAAATACCCACAAACTATCCTGAAAGTACAGAAAAACAAGATTGGGTAAGTATTGTTAATTAAGAGCTTCTAAATGAGCCTCTAAAATGACGGAAGAGTGCATTTCTGTCCACCCAATGTGAAACACTATGAGCAACTTCATTTTTACTTTGCTGCTGCACTTTATTTCCTAGTCTAATTAAAATTTCCAGCACCACTTAATACATTAATACTGACATTTTTTAATTGAATGGCCTGCCTACAGTTCTAATGAATATTTAACAATTTCAATTTTTTTTGTAATACTTCTTACAAACAGGTAAAATGTTAAACATGTCTAGGTTATGGTTAACAATATATCTTTATAGCACAAATTAAATACAACAAACCTGGTCCAAAATCCACAGTGGTGTAGAGGCCTTGGATGGACCCACACTTTACATAAGGTAGTCCAGAACCATCTGTTGTGAATAAAATTATTTCATTTCCAAGGTGATGACGGAAAAGCTTCAAAAGATGTCGCAGATAATTGTAATCACAAGCAAAGTAGCTCCCATATTCATTTTCTACCTAAGCAAAAGCATAATAAAGAATGTTTTTAAAAAGTCTGAAACAGTAGCCAGTTTTAACATAATCTGCTAATACCAGGGAAGTCAATAAGTGAACTAGATTTCAATCCCCCTCCTTCCAGACCACCAGAACCTTATTCCTCCCGATTCGTACTTTTCGTTAATTTTCTTTAAAACAAAATAAAACTTTGGTTTACATGGCCTATATAACAAGTAAATGTTATATATGCCACGTAGTCATATAAGCTTCCTGGTTCCTAAAAAATATATTAAATAAAATATGCAGTTTCTCTTGTTCCCATACACTGAATTATTCATTGTTGTGCGATTATATAAGGAGAACTCCTAAATTAAAATATTTGTGTGTATCTGTAAAGGTATGGTTTCTGGACCATGATATCATTTTCACAAATAAATCTGGACCCTTTATGAAATTTGTAAAAAAAATAACTACTCTTGACTGACAATATCCAAAACCACCTCCCCAGTTATCTATTAACAACCAACTCACACTACAAAATTCTGTACAGGAAGGTAACTGTAGAATACTGTATGGGAAGTCACGCATACGTCTCTTCTCATAAGAATGTGCACATACAGAGGTGGAAAACATATGATTCCAGACAAGCCGTTTCTAGGAGCCTTGAAATTAGCCCTTCATAGAGATACATTATACTCTGTAAACATATTTAGTAGCAAGGCTACATATATATATATATATATATATATATATATATATATATATATATATTTCCTGCACAGAAACCCAAGTGTAAACATGTACAAACACTTATAGTATTCCTTTTTAACATATGAAGAGTTAACCATTCTTAACTTCTTTTTCAGAAAATACGTTTTGAGTTTATAAAATAAAGTTTTTGAGTCTGATACGCAGGTTCTAGTAAACGAGACTCGAGACAATTCAAAAGACGTAGCAGTGACCTTCAAAGTGCAACTTTAAGATAATGTGTGCTAAGACGCATCTCACTTCAATACTCTATTGTCCCAAATAAATATTATCAAGCAGGTGTTAAAATTAGCGTACAATGGAGTCCAGTCTAACCAAAAATACTTGCCAGACAATATGGGACATAGGTCACACATATTAATTTTAATCCAGTTTAATATTTTGTACCAAAGCACTCTCAAGTGGATAGAAACAGCTATACACAACATTTTTATCAATACATTGTAATTTATACATATACATGCAACCTGGGAGTAACTCTTTTTGATTGGTGGAAACCAACCTTGTGACGATGAGGAAGAAATAGTTGTCTAATGGCAGAGAGAAGGTGCTGGGTCTTTTCTGCTTTTTCCTGGGGTCTTTCCTTCTTCTGTGCTATTTTCTATCTGGTCTTTTCTGGCTTATCCGACGGTCCTGTCTGTGGACATACCTAACTATAATCCTTGGGCATAAACCTATGCCCCCTTCATATCTTCCCCAAGATATATTACTATATATGTCTATATCAAAATTATATTCTATTTCTACAACTCTTTCTAACAAACCAATAACACAAAGAGGGATTACTTCAGACTATCTTGAGAATCGATCCTAAAAATTAGACTGGTGTTATACTGAAATTCTATACATGGTATGTATAAACTGGTTTAACTTTCTAATTAGTAGTAGAGTTAAAATTAGCCCAATATACAACAATCCTTCTGTTATCCTTTTGGGAGTGGTCCCAAAACCAAGACTCATTAGCACCTACATTCAGGAATGTAGGTGTTAATCAATATATTTCAATCTGTGCCCCTATTCCCTCAAACAGGCTGAATAATGTAACGATTTAACTCTGTTACAAAACCAATTATTAAAAACTCCTATACAGCAAACCATAATTAGCAATACTCAACATACACAACCTTGTATCACACAATCAACAAAATTGTCTTACATAATTATTGATTGAATTGACCGATTTGATAAATTCAATTAAATGTAATCAATTTTGATGTAAGACCAGTAACCAAATAATAGCTTGCCAATACCTAAATACAAAGTCTATTTAGCTTACAATCTCAGATACAACATAAGCAATTTTGATACATATTGCTTCCATATATATTTCTATATTTTAACTGCCATATAAATTGTTATAATATATTTTACTGCTTTCATAGAGTAGCAGGTTATATTATTAGTATCATATATACTGTATAACCAAACTTTATAAGATTATATGCACTGTTTATATACATATATATTGAACTAACGAAACATAGATTGTATTAAAATAAATTGTTAATCCATATTTGATAAGTTTGAATACACTGCTTATTGGTTTCTGTATTGATCTAACCAAATATAAAGTGTGTTATCCAATCATCCAAAAGAGATTGTAATAGACATCAGGTAGATTGTATATTGTGATCTAACTAAATATAAAAGCTTACAAGTGTAAACACTTATAATTGTTTATCCTTGATATTTACTGCTATACCAATATATGCTATTTCTGCACCTACACACAGCATATACTTGTTGATAAATTGATCCTCAAACTCAATCTATACACTGTAATAATTTAACAAGCTATATTAATCTATACAGTGTAATATTTATGTCATATCAATTGAATGACACAAGAAATACAGTTACTGCACACACAAATGAATGCATAAAAGCTACTAGATTGTCCTCCTTTAATGATTACAGGTGCTTTACTCCAAATGATTAGACCTATTCCAGACCTAATCCAGTCAAATAATTTAATTCATCGGATTGTGTGGGTTTGAGCCAATAACTCCCCTTGTCTCCATAATATTCCATTCCAAAATGAAGACATCTTCTCACCACCTTTCCATAGCTATAAAATGATCAAAACTCGCAGTAACTTGATAAGATAACAAAAAAGTGTTTTCACATTTTGCACATAGAGTGCTATCCTTGTATTCGCTTGCCTATGACAAACATCCAGTCCCACTCTACCATATCTTAATTCTACCATATTAGAGTATTTGGTTTACATTTGCTACAAAAGGAGATTTTGGCTCTAGTCCTCAACACTGTGGTGTAAAGATGCTGTGACTTTTTAAAACCTCAGTAACCTGACCTCTGTCCCCCATCATACTGGACCCCAGTGTCTTCTTATTGTATGTGCTTTTGGAAGCTTACCAGGGTGTTCTCATGTTGCTATTTTTCCTCTCTTTTCATGATTTAATAGTTTAAGGATTAATTTTGTCAGTAATTTATGTATATGTCCAAGGGAGCATGACTTTGTTACATTGGGATTATGTGTTATTGTGTGGTTATATGTTGCCTGTACATGGTTATTATGTATCCTAGCTATAATATATTATAAGAGGGAAATGTTATATAGAACATATGTGGAATTGGTAGAAATGCTCTGCATAGAAGTTAGCTGCAGATCATTGCACACTCACACATACAGACCTTGGGTCAAGACAGATGCATGTACTTCAAGTAGTCCTAAGCAAACACTGGAGTTTAACATAAAGGTTCGTTCACTAGATATCTGGTGAATTTGATCTCAAGAGCTTTGATAGCCCAAGGTTGCAAGCCAGATGGTCTGACATCACACATACACAAATGTACACAAGGGTGTGGCATTGGAGAGTATAAATATGTTGTTTTGATCATTCAATAAAGGTTGAGAGATAGTTTTCACATAAACAAGGTGTGAGACTATTTCTGTGTGTTGTATCCTGACTTGGGGAGTGGTCTTGCCATGGGCCACTAAGTAACCTGGATCCAGTATTCTCTGCCTGTACCTTTTGGGCCTTGCCCTCTGAAGAAGCCATCTTTTGTGCCACAGAGAACAGGAACTACATGATTCTGCTGGGGTAGGTTTGAACTAGGTTCATATCAAGCCCCCTTGAAGAAGCAGATCGTGACACATTGCTCATACCCAAAAAGCAAGGATAGCTAATAGCCATCAGACTGCATTACAACTAAAATAATTGGAAAAACAGTACCAGTAATTATTATAGTATTGGACTGGTTTTGTTTTATATGTATTTACAGTGCAACATTATATACTGTAAATTAGGGATTCAAAGTGCAATAGATTTTACTATGCAGTTCATGTTATATGTTCTTTTCTTCCTTTCGCTTTGTGTGCAAACAGTATATTAATTGGAATACTGACACAACTGACTCAAAAATGGTGGTTCCAAACAATACAGCATTAAAAACTGTACCTGTACAGTTATGATAGGTCCACTATTTTGATAGAGTAAAGGTTTGATCTTAGGCAGGAACACACTCATCCAATTATCCACAGCCTTAAGATAACCTGAAATAAGAAAAGATAAAATGTGTTAGGCAACTGCTGTAGTGGTGAGATGAATGTTAATGAAAGAGAACATTCTCAGCCTTATTAAATTGCAATTCGGACAATTCTAAAGGGCTCTATATAAGCACAAAGCATATTTTTTTTACAGAAGTTTTTAGTCCGTTAACTTCTATTCAAAAGCAAGGTCTTCACAAACTAAAAAATACTGTAAAAAAAATATGCAATGTGCTTACATAGAGCCCTTTAGAATTTGCCGAATTGCGATTTAATAAGGCTGCAAGTCATTAAATGACCATTGTAGTGTCCTTACAACAGGAGCTAGATGTTTTAGTTGAACATTGATAATTAAGAAAATTCATATATATATATATATTTTTTTTTTATTTTTATTTTGCTTAAGTTTTTACAAATAACAAACAGATATTACAAAATTGTACAAAACACAAATATACAAATACAAGATATATTACAGTCATACAGAAACTAAAAAAGGGTTATGTCTAAGGAGTTTAATTAATGGAAATATTTATCCCAAATCAGCCAAATATTAAACCTAGATAAAACAATGTCCATGTCATATAGATTCCTTTCTAATTCTCTGTTCTTTTTGAGAATTGTTAATACTTCATTCAGTGATGGAATAATTTCTGATTACCAGCGTTTGGCAATAAGCCATTTGACTACTGAGACTACCTGTAATTAAAGCTTGTTCTTCCATCTTAAGCCTATTGTCCATGATGTGAAGAATAACCATTTCACATGACGGCTTAATGATTTTACCGCAATTTTTTAAAATATATTCAAAAGTCAATCTCCAAAGTTTCTTAATGGGGTCACAGTCCCACCAAATATGTTTGTGCGTCCCCTGCTGATTACAAAGCCTCCAACAAAGCCCCCTATTAGGATTGTTATTAATAATTGCTATTTTTACTGGGACAAAGTACCCCTCTGAATCACTTTAAAATTGACTTCTCTATATGCTTGATATTTAATAATTTTCTGTGAGAACGCAAACGCTCTAGACCAATTTTCCTGGTCAATTAAGTTATTACATTCTTTTTCCCATTCAAGCATACCTGGACATTTTTCAGTCTTATCCTGTTTTCTTAATATTTCATAGCATTTGGAAATTATATGTTTCCTGTCATTATAAAGTACTAACTTTTCGAAATTGGTTAAGGACCTGTTTGAGGTAATTAAATATTTTGATTTTCGAATAGCTTATTTAACTCTCATATTCCAACCATTTAGACGATGGAAAACTAAAATCAGCACATAACTTGGAAAAAGACTTCATTTCACCTTTATCAAACAGATCTCCCAATGTCTGTATATTCCAATTACCGTATATACGCGGGTATAAGCCGACCCGAGTATAAGCCGAGGCACCAATTTTACCACAAAATACTGGGAAAAATGAGCGACTTGAGTATAAGCCGACGGTGGGAAATGTGTCCCTCTTGTGCCCTCTGTGTCCCCCTCTTGTGTGCCCTTTTCTTGTGTCCCCCCTTTCTCTCCCCTGTGTCTCTTCTCCCCTCTCCCTCCCCTGTGTCTCTTCCTCCCTCTCCCTTATCACCCTCCTCATCCTCATCCTCCCTCCTCAACCTCAACCCCCCCTCATCCTCAACCCCCCTCCTCATCCTAATCCTCCCTCCTCATCCTCAACCTCCCTCCTCAACCCCCATCCTCAACCCCCCCATCCTCATCCTCAACCCCCCCATCCTCATCCTCAACCCCCCCATCCTCATCCTCAACCCCCCCATTCTCATCCTCAACCCCCATCCTCATCCTCAAACCCTCCTCCTCATCCTCAAACCCTCCTCCTCAACCTCAACCCCCCCTCCTCATCGTCCTCCCTCATCCTCCCTCCTCATCCTCAACCCCCATCCTCATCCTCAACCCCCCCATCCCAAACCCCTGGATCCTCATCCTAAACCCCCCGCCATCCTCATCCTAAACCCCCCGCCATCCTTATCCTAAAACCCCCTCCTCACTCTACCCCTCTAAATACCTCCCCCTCTCCCTTTCCCCTCACTTACTTTCATCTGCAGCCTCTCCTCCAGCCTCCACGCTCCTTCCTGCGTCTTGACCCGGCCAATGCTAATGACGTTTGCGCGCATGTGACGTCACGTCATTAGCATATACCGGGTGCCGACGCAGGAAGGAGCGGAGGCCAGAGGAGCAGCTGCAGATGAAGGTAAGTGAGGGGAAAGGGAGAGGGGGAGGAATTTAGAGGGGTAAGGTGAGGAGGGGGTTAAGGATGAGGTGGGGGGTGGGAAAGAGACACGGGGGGGGGGGGGGGGGGGGGGGGGGGGGAGTGACTTGAGTATAAGCCGAGGGAGCCCTTTTTAGCCTTAAAAAAAAGGGCTGAAAAACTCGGCGTATACTCGAGTATTTACGGTACCCCAATTACGAAGACAAGCCAAGTTAAGAACATTACTTAGACCTAACAATGACATTTCCGAAGACAGAATTGTCGAAAGGTTTAGTTTTTTGTTCCATTTAAACCAAAATTTAAACCCTGTTTTAATTATTATTGACGTAATATTATTATTGGGAAATGTATCATACCGAAGCCAATCCCTTAATGATAAGCCCTTAGTTAAACATTGTTCTATTGTTATCCACTTACTTTGTTTTGTTTTAGCAGACCAGGGTATAAAATGAGATAGCATTGCAGTCATATAATATTTTTCAACACAAGGGGATGCAATGCCTCCTTTTCTAAAGCTCTTCCTACCAATCCTTGAATTAATTCTAGATTTTTTCCCATTATATATAAATGAATCAATCAAGGTTTGGTATTTTTTAATTATAGTTTCAGGAACAGATAAAGGCAAACATCTAAATAAATAATTTATTTGCGGTAATATATCTTTACGGCTGCTATTCTACCGAACCAGGATAATCTATTTGATTTCCAATTTATTAGTTGGTTTTTATTTTTGTCATATAATTTCGAAAAATTTATTTTAATTAAATATTAAATTTTTTCAGAAAATTCTATTAACAAGTACCGTATATACTCGAGTATAAGCCGAGTTTTTCAGCCCTTTTTTTAAGGCAAAAAATGGCCACCTCGGCTTATATTAGAGTCACTCTCCCCCCGTGTGTCTCTAACCCCCGTCTCCGTGTGTCTCTAACCCCCCCGTGTGTCTCTAACCCCCCCCGTGTGTCTCTAACCCCCCCCGTGTGTCTATGAGGAGGGAGGTTGAGGATGAGGAGGGAGGATTAGGAGTGGGGAAGAGGAGGGTGATAAGAGAGGGGGGAAGAGACACGGGGAAGGGAGAGGGGAGAAGAGACACAGGGAAGGGAGAGGGGAGAAGAGACACAGAGAGAGAGGGGGACACAGAGGGCGCAAGAGCGACACCGGGGCCAGCACATTTCCCACCCTCGGCTTATACTCGAGTCACTCATTTTATCCAGTATTTTGTGGTAAAATAGGTGCCTCGGCTTATACTCGGGCCTGCTTATACTCGGGTGCGCCCGTTATATGCTAATGACGCGGCGCACATGTGACGCCGGGCCAAGGAGCGGAGGCCGGAGCACAAGCAGGTAAGTGAGGGGAGAGGGGGGCGGTATTTAGGGGGTTTTAGGTGGAGGAGGGGGTGGAGGGGGGTTGAGGTTGAGGAGGTGGGTTGGGGTTGACGTTAAGGAGGGGGGTTGAGGTTGAGAGGTGGGTTGGGGTTGACGTTGAGGAGGGGGGTTGAGGTTGAGGGTGTTGAGGAGGGGGGTTGAGGTTGAGGGTGTTGAGGAGGGGGTTAAGGATGGGGGGGGTTGAGGAGGAAGGTTGAGGAGGGGGTTGAGGATGAGGAGGGGATTGAGGAGGGGATTTAGGATGAGGAGGGAGGGTGAGGAGGAGGGGTTGAGGATGGGGGGTTGAGGAGAGAGGATGAGGATGGGGGGGTTGAGGAGGGAGGATGAGGATGGGGGGGTTGAGGAGGGAGGTTGAGGAGGGGGGGTTGAGGTTGAGGAGGAGGGGTTGAGGATGGGGGGTTGAGGAGAGAGGATGAGGATGGGGGGGTTTTGGAGGGAGGTTGAGGAGGGGGGGTTGAGGCTGAGGAGGGTTGAGGCTGAGGAGGGGGTTGAGGATGAGGAGGGGGATGAGGATGAGGAGGGGGATGAGGATGAGGAGGGGGATGAGGATGAGGAGGGGGATGAGGATGAGGAGGGGGATGAGGATGAGGAGGGGGATGAGGATGGGGGGGTTGAGAAGGGAGGTTGAGGAGGGGGGGTTGAGGCTGAGGAGGGTTGAGGCTGAGGAGGGGTTGAGGATGAGGAGGGGGTTGAGGATTAGGAGTGGGGTTGAGGAGGGTGATAAGGGAGGGGGGAAGAGACACAGGGAAGGGAGAGGTTGGAAGAGACACAGGGAAGGGAGAGGGGAGAAGAGACACAGGGAAGGGAGAGGGGAGATGAGACACGTAGAGAGAGGGGGACACAGAGGGCGCAAGAGGGACACCGGGGCCAGCACATTTCCCACCCTCGGCTTATACTCGAGTCACTCATTTTATCCAGTATTTTGTGGTAAAATGGGTGCCTCGGCTTATACTCGGGCCTGCTTATACTCGGGTGCGCCCGTTATATGCTAATGACGCGGCGCACATGTGACGCCGGGCCAAGGAGCGGAGGCCGGAGCACAAGCAGGTAAGTGAGGGGAGAGGGGGGCGGTATTTAGGTGGAGGAGGTGGGTTGGGGTTGACGTTGAGGAGGGGGGTTGAGGTTGAGAGGTGGGTTGGGGTTGACGTTGAGGAGGGGGGTTGAGGTTGAGGGTGTTGAGGAGGGGGTTAAGGATGGGGGGGTTGAGGAGGAAGGTTGAGGAGGGGGTTGAGGATGAGGAGGGAGGTTGAGGAGGGGATTGAGGAGGGGATTTAGGATGAGGAGGGAGGGTGAGGAGGAGGGGTTGAGGATGGGGGGTTGAGGAGAGAGGATGAGGATGGGGGGGTTGAGGAGGGAGGATGAGGATGGGGGGGTTGAGGAGGGAGGTTGAGGAGGGGGGGGTTGAGGTTGAGGAGGAGGGGTTGAGGATGGGGGGTTGAGGAGAGAGGATGAGGATGGGGGGGTTGAGGAGGGAGGTTGAGGAGGGGGGGTTGAGGCTGAGGAGGGTTGAGGCTGAGGAGGGGGTTGAGGATGAGGAGGGGGATGAGGATGAGGAGGGGGATGAGGATGAGGAGGGGGATGAGGATGAGGAGGGGGATGAGGATGGGGGGGTTGAGAAGGGAGGTTGAGGAGGGGGGGTTGAGGCTGAGGAGGGTTGAGGCTGAGGAGGGGTTGAGGATGAGGAGGGGGTTGAGGATGAGGAGGTGTGGGTTGAGGATGAGGAGGTGTGGGTTGAGGATGAGGAGGGGGTTGAGGATGAGGAGGGGGTTGAGGATGAGGAGGGGGTTGAGGATGAGGAGGGGGAGGGGGTTGAGGATGAGGAGGGGGTTGAGGATGAGGGGGCTTGAGGTTGAGGATGGGGGATGAGGAGGGAGGTTGAGGATGGGGGGTTTAGGGGAGAGGATGAGGATGGGGGGTTGAGGAGGGGGATTGAGGGGGATTGAGGAAGGGGGGGTTGAGGAGGGAGGTTGAGGAGGGGGTTGAGGATGAGGAGGGGGTTGAGGATGAGGAGGGGGGTTGAGGATGAGGAGGGGGGTTGAGGATGAGGAGGGAGGATTAGGAGTGGGGTTGAGGAGGGTGATAAGGGAGGGGGAAGAGACACAGGGAAGGGAGAGGTTGTAAGAGACACAGGGAAGGGAGAAGGGAGAAGAGACACAGGGAAGGGAGAAGGGAGAAGAGACACAAGGAAGGGAGAGGGGAGAAGAGACACGTAGGTTGAGGAGGAAGGATGAGGATGGGGGTTGAGGAGGGAGGGGTTGAGGTTGAGGAGGAGGGGTTGAGGATGGGGGGTTGAGGAGGGGGTTGAGGATGAGGAGGGAGGATTAGGAGTGGGGTTGAGGAGGGTGATAAGGGAGGGGGGAAGAGACACAGGGAAGGGAGAGGTTGGAAGAGACACAGGGAAGAGAGAGGGGAGAAGAGACACAGGGAAGGGAGAGGGGAGAAGAGACACGTAGGTTGAGGAGGGAGGATGAGGATGGGGGGGTTGAGGAGGGAGGTTGAGGAGGGGGGGGTTGAGGTTGAGGATGAGGGGGGAGGATTAGGAGTGGGGTTGAGGAGGGTGATAAGGGAGGGGGGAAGAGACACAGGGAAGGGAGAGGTTGGAAGAGACACAGGGAAGAGAGAGGGGAGAAGAGACACAGGGAAGGGAGAGGGGAGAAGAGACACGTAGGTTGAGGAGGGAGGATGAGAATGGGGGGGTTGAGGAGGGAGGTTGAGGAGGGGGGGTTGAGGCTGAGGAGGGTTGAGGCTGAGGAGGGGGTTGAGGCTGAGGAGGGGGTTGAGGCTGAGGAGGGGGTTGAGGCTGAGGAGGGGGTTGAGGCTGAGGAGGGGGTTGAGGCTGAGGAGGGGGTTGAGGATGAGGAGGGGGTTGAGGAGGAGGAGGGGGTTGAGGAGGGGGTTGAGGAGGGGGTTGAGGATGAGGAGGGGGTTGAGGATGGGGGTTTAAAGATGAGGATGGCAGGTTGAGGATGAGGATGAGGGGGTTGAGGATGAGGGGGTTGAGGATGAGGGGGTTGAGGATGAGGGGGGTTGAGGATGAGGGGGGTTGAGGATGAGGGGGCTTGAGGTTGAGGAGGGGGGATGAGGAGGGAGGTTGAGGATGGGGGGTTTAGGGGAGAGGATGAGGATGGGGGGGTTGAGGAGGGAGGTTGAGGAGGGGGTTGAGGATGAGGAGGGGGGTTGAGGATGAGGAGGGAGGATTAGGAGTGGGGTTGAGGAGGGTGATAAGGGAGGGGGGAAGAGACACAGGGAATGGAAGAGAGGTTGGAAGAGACACAGGGAAGGGAGAGGGGAGAAGAGACACAGGGAAGGGAGAGGGGAGATGAGACACGTAGAGAGAGGGGGACACAGAGGGCACAAGAGGGACACAGGGGCCAGCACATTTCCCACCCTCGGCTTATACTCGATCACTCATTTTACCCAGTATTTTGTGGTAAAATGGGTGCTTCGGCTTATACTCAGGTTGGCTTATACTCGAGTATATACAGTAATTGATTTAATTTAACTCCCAATCAATTTCCCAAATGTTTTTCAGAGAAGTTATTTCATCTTTGTCTATATTTATTGTTAATACCTCCGTCTTTGACCAATTTATTTTGTAGTAGGAAATTAAACCAAATTTATTTATTAAATCCTGAATCTGTAGCAAAGACTTTCTGGGTTCGGCTATAGTTAATATCACATCATCAGCATAAAGAATGATTTTATGCTCAGAATTACTTTTCTTATTCATTCTAATGGCTTCTGCCAAAGGTTCCATCATCAAGACAAAAATTAAAGGAGATAACGGACGAGTCCCATTGGTAACGGAGAAAGTGTTTGTTTTTAGGCCATTTCCTACAACACAGGCAGCGGGGTTTGAATATAAGGCCGCTATAGATTTCACTCCAAAATCTTCAAAACCGGATTTTAATAATACTTGATTCATACAATCCCAGTTTAGCCTGTCAAAGGACTTTTCTGCATCTAATGTGATAACTATAGAAGGTTTATGGATAGCCTTACAAAAATAAATTACGTCAATTAATCTCCTTGTATTATCAGCTCTCTGCCTACCTTGTAAAAAACCTGATTGATCCAAATTTATTAATTTACCAAGGCACAAGCTCAATCTTTTAGCTAAAATGTTTGCATCTAATTTTATATCTGTGTTCATTAAAGATATTGGTCTATAATTCTTACACCACCTTATATCTTTATTTTGCTTTGGAATATTAATTATAACTGCCTCTAACATTTCTTTAGGCGCTCTCCCCTTTCTTTTAATTTCATTGAACACTTTGATCAGATGTTTCATAAGTACCGGCTTAAAGGTTTTATAATAATAATTTACAAAGCCATCTGGACCAGAGGCTGAATTTAACTTTAAATTATCAATTACTTCTTCAATTTCTAATGTTTTTATTTCACTGTTTAGATAATCTAAGTCCTCCTTAGTGATTATGGGAAGCGAAAGTCTATCCAAAAATGTAGTAATATCTATTTTTGGTTCTATAACTGCATTGTTACTTTCTAAATTGTAAAGATTTTCATAAAAGTAAAAAAAGCGCCTTTTCAATATCACTAGGATTTGTTAATTTAATTGAGTCCTTTTTGTTTTCAATTATTAATTAATCTTATCTATTAATTGGTCTATTATTTTTTAATTTTTCTCTGTTGAAGTTTCCACAGGCTATTATCAATATTTTTTTGGACAATTTTGTTTATTCTGTTTTTTACTTTTCTAATCTCTATACTCTTCTCAGCTGAAGGGGATAATTTATTTTGTCTTTCAAGGTTTGCTAATTGTGCATATAAGTCTCGAAGTGAGAGACCACTCGGTTTCTTTCTATGTGCACCCCATGAGAGTAACATTCCTTTTATATATGCTTTATGGGCATTCCAAATCGGTGAGGGCTCAGGAACGGAGTTCTCATTAACTTGGAAAAAAGGGGGGGGGTTAGAATGAGGAGGGGGGGGTTAGAATGAGGAGGGGGGTTGAGGATGAGGAGGGGGGTTGAGGATGAGGAGGGGGGTTGAGGATGAGGAGGGGGAGGAAATATCGGCGTATAACACGCACCTATCATTTGCTCCCTATTCTCAGGGAGAAAAAGTGCGTGTTATACGCCGATAAATACGGTAATTGTTTGCGGCGATTTTAATATTGTAGTGAATGTATCTTTAGATAGGAAAAGTAATAATAAAGAATATTTACACGGGCATACAAAAAGGAAAGCCAATCTTTTCTATGAATCCTTAGTGGGATTTAAGTTATATGATGTTTGGCGGTTAAGATATGGTAATGCAAGAGACTGTACATTTTATTCTCACCAGCATAAGTCTTATTCTAGAATAGACTACTTTTTAGTTGACTTGGAAACCTTGGCAGCTACAAAGTCTACCAAGATTAATGTAATTAAATGGTCAGATCATGCTATGATAGAACTCCAGATTAAAGATCAATTGACTCAAAAGAAGTACTCTAGAAATAGAATGGATATTTCATTATTTAATAATTCAGATAAACAAATATTATTACAGGAAGAAATTGATTTTTTTTTCCAAGAGGGAGGTTGAGGAGGGGGGTTGAGGAAGGAGGATGAGGATGGGGGGGTGGAGGAGGGGGTTGAAGATGGGGAGTTTGAGGAGGGGGTTGAGGAGGGAGGATGAGGAGGGAGGTTGAAGTTGAGGATTTTACTTCAAAGTTCTTTATTTGACATTTTTTTTTTCTGAAATTTCCTTCATAAAATGAGGTGCGTGTTATACGCCGGTGCGTGTTATATGCTGATAAATATGGTAGTTTGCCTACTTTCATATTTTTAACCTGTTTAAGTAATTTGTTTAAGAACCCATTTTGTATCTCATTGGGTGCATAAATATTTACTATAGTGTAGTTTAGCTGGTTGATTTTTCCAGCCCATATAACAAATCTCCCTTCCAAGTCTACTTCTCTATATTGCTCACTAACGTTAATATTTTTACTAAACAAGATCGATACTCCACACGACTTCTTTTTATATGTTGAATGGACCTTAATAGTAAAAAAACTATCGTTCCAGAAAGGGACTTTATATATTTGCCAATGCGTTTCCTGTACACAAACAAAATCAGCTTTAATTTTCCAAAATTGATCTATTAACACTCGCCTCTTAAATACAGAGTTCCATCCTTGTACATTTAAGAGTTCCATCCTTAGGGTACCACTCAAAAAAATAAATAAAAAAACATTCTACACCAACCAGAATTCGACATAACCTTAAAATTGAATACCTGAACATTGAAAGTTTAACAACTATTCCACATAAAAACATACACATTTTCATACAAAACCAAGACATGATGTACCCTACCAAAAGACAGATGACTATAAGTCTAATGTTAATTTGGCTAGACCAATCTAAGTCTAGCAGCCCCACCGTGGAAGCCCATCCCAGAAAGCAGAGAAGGAACCCCTTTAATAAGTAACGGAAACAGAAAGGGAAAACATGGGGAACAAAAGGGGAAGAGAGGAATGGAGGAGGGGGGAGAACATATTTAATGCTTCTTATTCTTCCTTCTACCCTCCCTTCTATAACTTCTCATTAACTAAATCTTTATCTAATTCCTACTATTTGTAAGTTGGAACAAAAAGTATCCAACTTTTCTATTATCAATCAGTGAAATGTTTCTGTGAAATTATAGTGTTATTTATAGTGTAAAATGTATATCTTACTTTACTAGCAATATCTTATTTTCTCTATTACCTTACTTTTTTACCTTCATTCCCATCAATTACCCCATTTTGCTCTCCTCCTCTCCTTTGTAAGGGAGTGATTGCTCAATAATACAATTTGTGAAGTGTCTTCTTACTAACCATAGTGTTTCATTCATTTCCTCCCTTCTATTGGTCTTATAGAGCTAAAGTGTCAGGAGAGGAGGTTACTGAAACAAGTTACCTCAGAAAGGTGCATATCGGGTGCAAATCAGCAGTATGAGTAAAAAGCTTAAATGTCCTTTACAATCCTCCATTTTCAGGAATCTTAATATGGACAATTTTGCATTTAGCCAGAGAAATATGTAAATGACAAACTTTGCTCAGTATATATCATATCATCTCTTTTTAGAAATTTAAATTACTGTGGACTGTTTGTTACTCACAACCTGAGCATCCACAAAACGAAAACGAGGCTACAGGACCCTAAACACGCAAAACACCACCAAACACATACGGATTTTCAGAAAAAGCCGGACGAGGTCCAATAACAATGACGCTAAATCACCAACAGCCGCGTACCACACATTAGGCGCCATTTTACAAACACTAACTTACATAATGAGGAAGTACACAGCTACCCTAACGGATTTTCCTCGGCACGCACACTATTTACACTGCACACATTGCTCACACTTACACAGCAGCTCCACAGCACTCAAAACACACATTGTATGCTGCAGCAACATGAAAACAGATTGTCAGCTCTTCAGCATAATGCTTCCTGCATTTATTACTTCCAAATAGGTAAAGTATATTCCTTTATTAATGTATTATTTAGTTAATTACCATACACCAAACAGCATTAGCTCACTTACAATTTCATTTCCGTCATTTTTTGACGGGCAATATTCTAGTACTAGCGAATTGCCCGTCAAAAAATTACGGCAATGAAATTGTAAGTGAGCTAATGCTATTTGGTGTATAATAATAAAATAACTAATAGATTAATAAAGTAATATACTTTACCTATTTTGAAGTAATATATGCAGGAAGCATTGTGTTGAAGAGCTGACAATCTGTTTTGATGTTGCTGCAGCATTAGTGGTGTGGAGCTGCTGTGTAAGCGTGATGAATGTGTGTAGTGTAATAGTGTGCGTGCGCGAGACAAAACAGTTAGCGTAGCTGTGTACTTCCGCATTGTATAAGTTATTGTTCTAAAATGGCGGCAAATGTGTGGTATGCGACTGTGGCGGAATATACGTAGCTGTTTTGTGGTGTTTTGCGTGTTTCTGGTGGTGTTTTTCGTGTTTAGAGTCCTGTAACCTCATTTTCGTTTTGTTCGGCGGCTATTTTTTCTCTCGCTTAGAGAATTTTTTAATGTGTAAACTCTTTTATTTTGAGTTAAATTGAGGTGTAACTTCATTTTTTTAGGTCCTGGATGCTCCCTCTTGCTGCAGGTAAGCTTTTTATGTATGTGTTGTGTGTATTTATTGTGTTTTTCATTTTTACATGTCTGCGGGTTGCAGACGATTTTTGCAAGGTCGTAAAGTGTCTCGTAGGTGTTTTGCGAGGGCCGCAACGGCTCGCATGCTCACAACTATATATGTGATTCAATATTTAACATACTTCAAAGATCAGCCTCAGTCCACTATATGGTCAAAGTGGGTCTGGTCTTGTCTAGGCAAACAGAAAGTGCTAGGTTTTCAGCAATGTTATATCACCGCAATACTGTTTGTTGGCTATAGACTTGTTCTGTTAAAGTAGTTTCCCCTAGCAACAAGCTTTTACTTTAGGAGCAGTCTATGAATAGCTGTGTGGCCTCTTATCTAATCAGATAGTTCTTAAAATGTAGAGCATTTAGAACTGTATCTCATCCACACTACCCCCGTCTACCTTGAAGACTTTATCAAGGTAGAGATAAGCAAATCAGCTGGAGACTAATATTCTAATCTTTGAAAGGGAATTTAATTTTTTATATTGCAACAAAATGACATTTAAATAGCTGTTATAATAATATTGTAGTAATATTATATATAATATTATATATATAATATAGTAATATTGATCAATTCATAATTAAAACAACTCGCTTCTCTTGTAAAAATATTACACTGATCCACTGCACGACCCTCTGCTTCACCAGTTTCATGCAATAATTTCCACCTATGAATTATTTTGTGTAATTGTTATACCACTAACAGTAGTATAAAACAGTTGCTTTACACATTATATGGACATAGATCCAGGACGGTAAGTATAAGTTTTGTGCAGGTTAGGTATCTCTACCAAGTGATATATATTATAGAGGAATAGATTGCATAGGAAGAGTGAATTAAATTCAATTATTACTACCCTGTGATACAGAGTTTATCCAACCCTGGGAATGAAGTATCCAAAAGCATAGTTTATACACAATTATCTGATTGATCACTGGAATAATACTTGCAACCATATAAAGAGATTTGATACAGTAATTCAGGTATTCCTTCATGATGTTGAAAAATATCACCCAAATAAAAAAAGTGATCTTTCACATGAGGGGATATACATTTGAATATTGACTCAAGGTTGTTGTGGATATTATCCATGCAGTTCATATAAAAAGTCTAACGATTATAGAGTTTGCTATGGTAGGAACACTTGCCCTGTATATTGGTATAGCTGTTTAAAGGATCCGCTAATTATCCGCTAATATAGCAGATAGTATTTAACTGCACTATAATCTCCCACATAATATCATAATAACATTGTTGTAACAAGTGGGTCCCTATGTGGGTCAGAATGCAATTCCCTATAATCTAGTATAGCTGGTATTTATCCTCTAAATATACGAAAGAGAGTATCTACTCTATCATAGCCCTGCAAAATGAGACCACGTATATAGCTTTAGTATCCGTGGAGGTAATACTGCTCTCTATCTAAGCTGTAATATTGTCCTGGATCGTGACATCATCACAGTGTGCCCGACTCTGCTTCTACAGGGGCCGGAGGGGAAAGGCTGAACATTTTCAGGTTTAAATAGTAAGACGAGTGGGTATGTTTACACATTAACTCTTCATAGACCAACGTGACGGGAGTCACCGATCATTGTATTGTTTCCTATTTATAAGAAAACGAGTGGATAGTATGCCACAATAGCACTTCATGAATAAAGATAAAAAGAAGGCATCAATCACAATGTTGTTTCTATCTGTAATATTGTCATCATTCACGGTCACAAATAGCAGTATTCTTTCTGTTAAAAAGTGAAAAGGTATCTTCATCTGTTAATGCTTCATGAGAAGATACTAGAGAACAGTAATTAGTTGCAATATTATTCTTATTCATGATGTTATAGCGATATAGTGAATGGAATCTCAGAAGGTATCACATATATAGTTGTGGACCAAGAACGCTGTGCATAACGTTTGCAATGTTGGTTACGGCGCACAACTTAGGCTGCTTGAGCACCTAAGGAGCTCAATTGCAAAGCTTCGCATAGTGTACGACTTAGGCTGGATGAGCACCAAAAGGCGCTTATCTGTGTAGCCCCACAAAGCGAGACGAGCCGTTGAAGCACGCGCGACTTAGACTGCATTGTGAGGAGCGCAACTGCGAGCCAAGTGCGTAGCTCTAAAAACCCTAAAAACAAACAAAAAAAATCGGCTAAGCGAGAAAAAAATTGGCGGTCGAAAAACGTAAAAAATTCTGAAACTGCATGAAATTGAGGCTGAGCAAAGCCAGACACGCGGGAATTAGAAAATACATGACAGAAAAGACAGTAACACTTACACCAACCACGCCAGGCAAGCGGGACTTTGAAAATAAAGCCAACGGCAGTCAGCGTGTAACCCGCAAACATTCAGCACACACACACACAGAGGAGAAAGACACAGGGAAGGCACATTGGGAGATGATGGAAAGAGACACATGGCATTCCCAAGCACAAAACTTGCAGGTTAACGACCATACTGTAGGCAGGAGGAAAGGATCGCAATTAGAGCCGAAGGCGCTCATTGTGAGCCACGAGATGCGTGCTAAAGGCCTTCATCGCGGGGCTCACAATGAGCACCGCGAGGGGGAGAGGCTTGCAAGGAGCGCCGAAGGTGATCAGTACAAAGCAGGAAAGTTGAAGTACACGGGGGAGAGGCTCGCAATGAGCGCCAAAGGTGATCAGAGGAGCAAAAGCCTCACATTGCCAGCCTCACAATTGTAATCCCGTCATTTTTGACGGGCAAGTTCCTAGTTATGTGTATAATTTGAATTAAAGCAGTGAGATTTTGCAAGTTATTTTATAAATTAAAGTAGTGAAAAATTATAGGATATAAATTATAATGATATATGTTATACCCTTTTTATGCTACATGAATTTTAAAGAAAAATGACAACTACTACAAAAAAAATGGCAGTTGGAACGCAAATTGTACGCTGGAACGCAAATAGCGCATGATTATTGCGTTCTAACGGTCTCAGGCACCTCAAAGTTTATAAATACTGCCTACTTTCCAGAAAATTCTACATTTCTACTCCGGTGATGAACGGAGTGACTGGATAGTTAACTGCTGCTGTTACTTGAGAAGATAATTATTTCCTAAATTCCTACTTTACACTGTGCAAATTACAACTGAGAGGTAAGCTAGAATATATAACATTTTATTACCAAGACAGCAAAAAAAAAAAAAAAAGACAAACTTTAACTATGAAAATAGGATTCATGTACAACAAACTAATGTTAACTCAAACTAATGAAACAAGTATATTCAAATGACATTAATTTACTGCAACTCATAGCAAAAAAAATATGACACTAATACATTACATGCTGAAAAAGACCATGCTTTGCAAAATCAAAAATAAGAAATATTTAATTAACCATTTAACTTTCTTTTTCAAACAGACACTACAAGAAGAGTGGCGGATTAAGATTGGCAGGAGGGGACCCTCTGTCATTCGGACAAGAACAACACTTCAATCAAGGTATAGTATAAGAAGTAGAAGAAAAAAAAGTCAATATATATGTTTAATGGCCACCAATATGAAAATTAAAAGTAAAAAAAAAAAAAAATAATACAAATTTAATAAAGAACAAAACAACATAGTTCAACAGACTTCACAAAGACCTATACAGTTTACAAAGAAAAACTGTTTCAGAGAAAAAAAAAAAGAGAAACAGGTGGCCACAAAACAGGATAGCATCCGAAACATTAGCAACATACATAAAACAAAAGTATTCCTCCTCTTTACTGTAAATAACCTCCAACCATCAACCACAAGCCAAATGCAGCAACCAAAAAGTGGTGAACACAAAATAGGATAAAACAAAAAAGCGCAACATGATATAGAAAAGACAATTAACATTCATTTTTACTGTCCAACAACATTTAATCCTCACAAGGAAGACGAATTAAGCAAATAAAGCATGCAAAATATGGTGGACACAAAATAGTATTGTACAAAAAAATCACACAAACAGAAAAGTTAATTAATATTCTTCTTTACTGTTTAACAACCTATAAGCCTTACAAAGAAGCCTAAATAAGCATACAAAAAGTGGTGGACACTAAACAGGATAATGCTAAAAACATTGCGATCATATCCAAAATGAGAAAAACATTAATAATTACACAAAAAAAGGATAACTGTAATATACAAATACAATTAAAGTATTTTAAAGGGTTGCACAAAAAACAGCATAGCAGAAAAATTCACCATAACAGATAGAATAGACCAAAAAAATTCAATATGCTATTCATTACAAATACATTCAGATCAAATAACATTTTACTTTTTCTTTTACAACAGACACTGCGTGAAGAGCATCGGACGAAGACTTACAACAGCTGACCAAGATATATTCTGCTTGAAATCAAACTTCAAACAAGGTACAGTATAACAAGTAAAAAAAGAGAAAACTAAATAAACATGTTTGCTCTGCATTCATGTCAACAGAAAAAAAAAAAAAATAATCACCAACAACAATAAGAACCACTAATTATAACCTTTACCAAAATATTACTGACACATTTGTCATTTACCTGTTATTTCTCTTTTACGGACAACAATGTTTAACAGTAAACCCAAACTTCAATATAGGCCAAAAAATAAGCAACATAAAACAGCATAGTCCAAAAAATTGACAAAGCACAGACTAAATAACATTTTTCATTCTCAATTCCCAGCCCTAATGTACAATATTAAGCATAAAACCTAAATACACACATAAAATAGAATACTACAACAAATACTACTAACACAGAAAAAACAACAATACAAACCTTTACACAGCCCCAACATATGAGCCTTTAAATAAAATATAAAAATACTATTACAACAATCCCTTGCAGGACAAATTAAAAAGACTAATTTTTGTCCTCTACTATGCCTATAAGACAAAAGTACAACAAAAAAAGCAATTAACAAACAAAACAAAAAACCCATTTCTATTAACACTATACACCTACTACATCTAGAAGAAGCTATAATGTAATTACCTTGAGTGTGCTATGCATGCAAGACAAAAATTACAACCTACGACAGAAAGTAAGAGCAAAAAAATAAGACACACTTATTTAACAATACAAAGAAAGTTCAGCTACAATGAACTACAATCACATAGAAACAAACTGTTGCTAATAAAATATTTAAAAAACAAACTTAACATCTCAAACTAATAATACATTATTTTATTTTACAGATTAACATGGCTGATAATGATAGCAAACAAGAAAAGATAAGACGTCAAGCTAGAGAACGACAACAAAGATGGGCCAACCAGCAGACACCGGAGCAGAAGGAAATTCGATGAGAAAAAGAATGCAAAAGAATTGCAAGCAAAAGACTATCACCGGAACAAATAAAAGATATACCAAAAAAAGCCACCAAAAAAACAAAGCATTTACAACCTGTTCCTGAAACATCACATGAAATTTCAACTGATGAATTTTAAACTGAAACGGATATATGCTTTGCAAATTGTCCTTTATTCAGGTCTTTAGCAGTAGAGGTTCATAATTGTGGGGACATGAATACTCAATGTCAGTTTTGTGAGGCTTATTTAAACAGGAGAGACCCAGAGATGGCCAATGTTGCTGTCAAAAAGGCAAGGTCAAACTTCAAGAAAGAAAACATTTTCCTATCTATTTACAAAACATTATGACTGAACCTCCTTTTCCAAACTACAAAATTTTTAAGACAAACATAAGATCCTACAATAGTGCCATATACTTTGCATCTATGGGGGCAACATTAGCTGCTAATGTACCTGGACATGGTCCTTACTGTTTTAAAGTCCAAGCCAAAATTTACCATCGGACTTCCCATTTATATCCAGAGGAAGTATGGCAAAGAGAATTTGCTCAACTATATGTCCAAGATACAATGGAAGCTGTTGACCAACGTATGCAGCTGCAAGAAAATAAAAAATGCTTATCCAGTGTTTTTATAGAGCTAGATAACATTATGGCCAATAACCCCTACACTAAAGCTTATAAAAAATTGGCAGAAGTAGAAAGTGAAAAACAACTTCATGCAGAAGACATCAATTACCAATCCCAAAGGTCAATATGGTGCTTAAAAGAGATAGACATACTGATAAACATTGTTATAACTTGCCAATATCAAATGAGGTTGCAATGGTGTTTCAAAATGATGAAGGAGAACCACCATTTCAAAGATACATTAGAATATATCCCAGAAATGAGGAGCAACCATTCATTAATATGAGTATCTTAAGTCCAAATTTAGATCCAATGACATATCCCATTTTTTTCCCACATGGAGAAGCATGTTGGCAACCAAAATTAACCCTTCCCAGTTACCCAAATGCTAAAGCCAGAATACGAAATAATGTTTCTATGCTTAAATTTAAAGTAGCTCAAATTTCCATTCGAAATACATTTAATCCAATGTTATGTGGTAGGAAACTAACACAGCAATGGATTATTGATTCCTATTTGCAAGTTGAGGCCAATAATTTAAACTTTATAAAATATCAAAAAGATAAACTACGTGTAGAACAATATTGTGGACTAATGGACTATGTTGCTGAGGTGGCTACAAGCAGTGACATGACAGCTGGCAAAGCCATTATTTTACCATCTCTTCAAGGATCTCCACGAAATATGAGAGAAATATAAAATGATGCTATGGCTATTGTCACCAAATTTGTCAAACCCGATTTATTTATTACATTTACATGTAATCCCCAATGGCCAGAAATTACACAAAATTTACTTCTTGGCCAAAGTCCTTCCGATAGACCAGATTTAGTAGCCAGAGTTTTTTAAATTAAATTAAATTAAATTAATTAATACGTGACATCACTATAAGTCACTTATTTGGCAAATGTTTTACTTATGTATATACCATTGAATTTCAAAAAGAGGCCTTCCACATGCACATTTTCTCATAATACTTCAAGAAAAAGATAAATTAGATACTGGTGAGAAAGTGACCATTCAGTCATTGTTGCTGAACTACCAGATCCAGAACTATATGGTAGACTATATGAGATTGTTACTCATCGCATGATTCATGGACCCTGTGGCGAGCTTAATCCACAATCACCATGTATGGAAAATAATAAATGTTCCAAAGATTTTCCAAAAGATTATAGAGACAAAACGTATGCCAATTGTGATGGCTATCCACTTTATAAAAGAAGGAGATAGTGCCATTATTCGTGGGGAAAAAAGTTGACAATAGATATGTAGTACCCTACAATCCACATTTACTCATGAAGTATAATGCACACATTAATGTAGAAGCCTGCACTTCCATCAAATTCATTAAATATGTGTACAAATATATTTACAAAGGCTATGAAGCAGCTACTGTAGTCGTCAAAAGTGCAGACAACCCCGAAAGCAAAAGAGTTAGTACATGATGAACTTGCAGCTCGTGTAGATGCTCGCTATGTCAGTGCCCCAGAAGCTATGTGGCGCCTTTAAAAATGTGAAATGCATGATAGATCAGATGCAATATATAGATTAGCAGTACATTTGCCACAAAGACATTTAGTGTATTTCCATGCTGGAAATGAAAGTAATGCATTGGCCCAAAGTGAGTATCGTCACACTACACTAACTGCATAGTTTGAATTAAATTCTACAGATTCACAAGCAACACAATTCTTATATATTGAAATTCCATAGCAATATGTTTTTGTGAATGGATTATGGAGACGTAGAAAAAGCAGAGGAAATAAAATAATCCCAATAATTTACACAGTCAGTCCAAGAGATCTTGAACGTTTCTGCTTACAACTATTACTTTTAAATGTTCCTGGAGCACAACGTTTTAAACACTTAAGAACTGTTAATGACATAGTTTATGAATCCTTCCATTTAGCTGCAAGACATAGAAACTTACTAGCTGATGATACAGAATGGGAAACATGTCTAGAAGAAGCAGAACTATGTCAAATGCCACTGCAGATGAGGGAACAATTTGCATTTATTTGTATCTTGTCAAATGCTGCAAATGCATTAGCTTTGTGGGACACATTTAAAAGTAATATGGCTGAAGACTTTACGCAACGATACAATGAACCTATTGCACAATTAAAAGCATTAATGGAAATCCAAAAAGTATTTTTAACTTATGGATTAAGTTGTGCAAGTTTTAATTTGCCTGATCCAGGTCTTATAGATGACATAAACTTTGAAGACTATGACATTCAACTACAAGTACAAAGAACAGAAGAGAGACTTGCAACTTTAAATATGTTACAATTGCAAGCATTTAATGCCATTAAAAATGCAATATATGATAACATGGTCAAAGAGCGTTATTTCTATCTCGATGGACCTGGCGGTTCAGGAAAAACATATCTATATAATTTATTAATGAGTTTTGTACGAGCACAAGGTCAAATAGCACTGCCCTTTGCCTTCTACTGGAATTGCTGCACTTTTGTTAGAAGGTGGAAGAACTGTACATAGTGGCTTTAAACTGCCAGTGCCTATTTTAGAAACCTCTGTGTCAGATATTCGCTTGACATCATTACAAGCAAAAATTTAAAAAAAAAGTAAATTAATTACCTTATATACTTGATGTCATGAATCAGCCAGGGGCCATCTTGGATTTGGAACTGTTATCTGCCACATGTTATTGAACAGAAGGTTTTGGGCTCCCAGAGCCACTGTTATAATGTAATATATTCAGAACAGAGTCCCACTGTTATTGTTATGCATTCAGAGAAGAGGCAGTTTACTGCCTCAACTCATAACATGTGGGTTATAAAATGTTGTAGTGGTAATATCTGTAAATATATTGTATTGTAATGTGGGAGCCATGTTGTGTGCAGTCATCCATATTGACTGCATATGTAACCTGAGTAGATCACCCACCAGTATTTCTGTGTGTTGTATCCTGACTTAGGGAGTGGTGTTGCCATGGGCCACTAAGTAACCTGGATCCAGTATTCTATGCCTGTAGCTTATTGGCCTTGCCCTCTTCAGAAGCCATCTTTTGTGCCACAGAGAACAGGAACTACATGATTCTGCTGGGGTAGGTTTGAACTAGGTTCATATCAAGCCCCCTAGAAGAAGCAGATCGTGACACTCGAGTATAAGGCGACCCGAGTATAAGCCGAGGCACCAATTTTACCACAAAATATTGGGTAAAATGAGTGACTCGAGTATAAGCCGAGGGTGGGAAATGTGCTGCCCCCTCTGTCCCTCTTGTGCCCTCTGTGTCCCCCCTATCTCTTCCGTGTCTCTTCTCCCCTCTCCCTTCCCTGTGTCTCTTCTCCCCTCTCCCTTCCCTGTGTCTCTTCTCCCCTCTCCCTTCCCTGTGTCTCTTCTCCCCTCTCCCTTCCCTGTGTCTCTTCCCCCCTCCCTTATCATCCTCCTCATTCTCAACCTCCCTCCTCAACCCCACTCCTCATCCTCAACCCCACTCCTCATCCTCAACCCCACTCCTCATCCTCAACCCCACTCCTCATCCTCAACCCCACTCCTCATCCTCAACCCCACTCCTCATCCTCAACCCCACTCCTCATCCTCAACCCCACTCCTCATCCTCAACCCCACTCCTCATCCTCAACCCCACTCCTCATCCTCAACCCCACTCCTCATCCTCAACCCCACTCCTCATCCTCAACCCCACTCCTCATCCTCAACCCCACTCCTCATCCTCAACCCCACTCCTCATCCTCAACCCCACTCCTCATCCTCAACCCCACTCCGCAACCCCCCCCATCCTCAACACCCCTCATAACCTTATCCTCCCTCCTCATCCTCCCTCCTCATCCTCCCTCCTCATCCTCCCCCTCAACCCCCCATCCTCAACCTCAACCCCCCCATCCTCATCCTCAACCTCCCTCCTCCTCATCAACCCCCTCAACCCCCCCATCCTCAACCCCCCCAACCTCATCCTTAAGCCCCCCATCCTCACCCTCCCAAACTCAATCCCCCTCATAAACCCCATCCTCCTCAACCCTCCTCACACGGATGTGACGTCACCACATTAGCATATACCGGGTGCCGGCACCCGGTATATGCTAATGATGCGGCGCGCATGTGACGTCACACGCGCGCTGCGGTCAAGACGGAAGGAGCAGAGGCCGGAGAAGAAGCAGGTAAGTGAGGGGGAGGTATTTAGAGTAGAGAAAGTGAGGAGGGGGGTTGAGGATGAGGATGAGGAGGGGGGAGGGAAAGAGACACGGGGGGGGTTGGAGAGACACGGGGGGGTTAGAGAGACACGGGGGAGGTTAGAGAGACACAGGGGGGTTAGAGAGACACAGGGGGGTTAGAGAGACACGGGGGGGTTAGAGAGACACGGGGGGGAGTGACTTGAGTATAAGTCGAGGGGGCCCTTTTTATTCCTTAAAAAAAGGGCTGAAAAACTCGGCTTATACTCGAGTATATACGGTATAATAGATGAGGCCACAATGATGTCATGCTATGCCCTCCAATGTATTGACCGTTTGCTTCGTGAAGTCATGGATAATATTTTTCCATTTGGTGGAAAGGTAATGTTGTTAGGTGGCAATTTTAGACAAACATTACCTGTCGTTGTACATGGAAATCGAACTGACATTATCGAAACATGTATAAAGTCAAGCACACTATGGAAACATTTTACCCATCTTCAACTGCAACAAAATATTAGATCAGAAGGCCAAACTGATTTCAATGATTGGCTTATTAAAATTGGAGAAGGCAGAACAGAAAAAATATGATTTGTCACCAAGATCTTATATCGGCTATATTTGAAGGTACCATAAATAACCAGGAATATTCAGAGCTTGCCAACCAAGTCATCCTAACCTGTAAAAATAAGGATGCATTAAGCCTCAATAATGAAATCTTTAAAAAAAATGAATGCACCCCAAAGAAATTATCACAGTGCTGATTCTGTACTTGCTGATGACAAAGAAAGTCAGGCAAACTTTTCCACTGAATTCATAAACTCATTAACTCCTTCTGGAATGCCACCACATATTTTGCAGCTAAAGAAAGGTGCAATTGTCATGTTACTGCGAAATATGAACCCCAAAAAAGGCCTATGCAACGGGACAAGATTAATTGTTCAACAATTAAAGGACCATTTCATAGATGCTGAAATTTTAACTGGTACCCATAAAGGAGAGAGAGTTTTCATACCAAGAATAGATTTAGCACCAAGTGAAAGTAGTCTCCCTTTTATACTTCAAAGAAGACAATTTCCCATCATTATGGCATTTGCCATGACCATTAATAAATCACAAGGACAAACTTTCAAATCTGTGGGTATTTTCTTAGAACAACCAGTATTTGCACATGGCCAATTGTACGATGCGTTATCACGGTGCAAAAATCCACAGGCTATTAAAGTTTACATTGAAAAGAATGAAAGTAAAGGTGATTCACTAGAAGATCGACGCATTTTTACTAAAACATTGTCTACTATGAAGTACTCTAACATTTCATTAAACTAACAAAAGCCATGCAAAACCAATTTAAAAGCAAATGCAAAAAGCTAAAAAAACACAATATAACCACCAAATTGTGAAAACAAATATGCATAAATGTCCTTTTCCTTCAAAAGGTCATTATTACGCAACAGAAATTACATTTACAGAAATAATATTTTCCTGCTAAACTACATTAAATTGTCAAACACATACAGAACAGTGCTTACACATCGTGCAACAAGTTTAAGTTATTGCGTTCTCTTTTTAGAGAACCACTTTTCCACAGACGAAACTATATGTGCGATTTAAAACAATTACTACAGCAACAAAGGTCAACCAATGAAAACTACAAATCAATAAACAATTCAGTCATAATTAATGGAAGTACTGTTTATGCATGATTAGCCTAAAAAAAACACTTGCCTTGCATTATTTTGACAAATTATGTTCAAATGTTAATTAACTATGTTACTATTTCTAATGTTACAAAAAAATATTTTCAAGTTCCTAACTTAGACATATTACAAAGTTCATGTTAAGAGCACAACCACGTTTTAATGCACAATGTAAATGTTGTCTTTTATGTTAAACATTAATCCAGGGAGTAATCTGATCGCCAGTTAATGGGGTCAGGAAGGAATTTTTTTTTTCCCTCGGATACAATTGGCTACGTTTCAAGGAGGGTTTTTACTGTTTGCCTTCCTCTGGATTCAATGCATATTTGAGTTAACAATTCTCGAGATAGAACTTGCATGTTAAAAAAACATTACTTTAAGCTTACAATACTGATTAATTTAAAGTTCAACTGTTCTAACATTTAAATGTTAATACTTTTACTACAAAATGCTTTAACAGTTACTGTTGAACAAAAAAACATTTTACAAAAATAAACATGTTTAATATCACAATAGTACTTATTTCATCATAACTAAAACCTTACAAGTGTCAAATACTTATATTAATAACTAAACAACTTTACAAACATACACATCTCATTGCCGTCATTTTTTGACGGGCAAGTCGCTAGTATTTATTTAATAGGTAAGTATAAATAAAAATAATATTACAAAAGAGTTGTGTATGTGAAACGTCTGGGTGGTTTCTCAATAAATAACGAGATGTATACTCGTACAAGAATGAAAAAAAAAAAAAATCATATAAAATATTGCTAATAATCAGCTAGAAAACCCCAAACTATATATAGTTATGTATCTTTGGTGGCGAAAAAAACTTATTATCTTCAGTTCAAATTGGGCAGTTGATTATATCCATTTCAGATATTTTGCTCTGTGGGTGTTTCTTAAATAAGTCAAATAATAGATAAAAAAAATACGATCCAATGGGTACCACATTTTACAAATGTTCGTAATATAACAACTCACAATCAAATATAGCAATAAGCAATATAATAAAATACATACCGTATATACTCGAGTATAACCTGACCCGAGTATAAGCCGAGGCACCTATTTTACCACAAAATACTTGGTAAAATGAGTCGAGTATAAGCCGAGGGTGGGAAATGTGCTGTCCCCTGTGTCCCTCTTGTGCCCTCTGTGTCCCCCTCTCTCTCCCGTGTCTCTTCTCCCCTCTCCCTTCCCTGTGTCTCTTCCCCCCCCTCTCTCTTCCCTGTGTCTCTTCCCCCCTCCTCATCCTCAACCTCCCTCCTCAACCTCCCTCCTCATCCTCAACCCCCTCACCCTGAACCCCCCACCTCATCCGCAACCCCCCACCTCATCCTCAACCTCAACCCCCCCATCCTCATCCTCAACATCCCTCCTCAACCTCAGCCCCCTCCACATCCTCAACATCAACCCCCCATCCTCAACCCCCCTCCTCATCCTCATCCCACCTCCTCAACCTCAATATATGCTAATGCCGTGACATCACATGCGCACCACGTCATTAGCATATACCGGGCGCCGGCACCTGCTATATGCTAATACCGTGACGTCACATCATTAGCATATACCGGGTGCCGGCACCCGTTATATGCTAAGGCTGTGACGTCACTTGCGCACCAGACGCTGGAAGGAGCGGAGGCCGGAGCAGGAGCTTCAGATGCAGGTAAGTGAAAGGAAAGGGAGAAGGGGGGGGGGGGGGGGGTATTTAGAGTGGTAGAATGAGGGGAGGGTTTAGAATGAGATGGGGGGTTGAGAATGAGGAGGGGGGGGAGGGAAAGAGACACGGGGGGGTTAGAGAGATACGCTCGGGGAGAGTGACTCGAGTATAAGCCGAGGGGGCCCTTTTTAGCCTTAAAAAATAGGGCTGAAAAAACTCATACTGAAAAAACTCGAGTATATACAGTAAATGATAAAATATAAATAAAGGGACATGGAACAAAAAACTATTTCTTGAATTTAAAAGAGTATGTTTTAAACATTACAAAAGTTTTGCAGAGAAAAATATTATTTAAATCCTATTTAAGCATGGTTGAAACTAAAAGGGAGTAATACAAAATATATGTTAGTCTGCAGATCTATATTATTGCTCACTGGTGTACAAGGGCTACCTACCTCAGAGAATTTAAACATTTGAATTTGTGAATTGTGTATCATTTAAAAATGACACATGTACAATACCTCTTTCAGATACAATAAAGCAAAATATATTTCCATGAACCTTAAATATAAAATCAGAAGATAAACCTCTTGTCCATAAGGCTATAAATAAATGGCTTGTGATACCTGGATCAGAAGACCGTAGACCAATAGACTGGTTTTCTAGGAGCCATGCAGGTAGGCCTCCCTACAAGGAAAGTAATAAACAGCTATTAGTACTAAAAACTCATATTTCATATATAAAATCCAACTAACAAATACTGTATGTTAGTATTGAATATATGTTTTAATATAGTTATAGTATTGAATCTTTAAAGGAAAATATTAAAAACAATTAAAATATGGTGCAGTCTGCAGTCACATGCAGAAATGTTAAAAAAAATTAAAAGTATAGAAATCTTACTCAAAAATCTTCAAGTTTAAAGTATATTGAGGGCTGCATTTGAATGTAAAAATGGCATCCCGAATGATTAACTCTTTAGGATGATGAGTTAGTGGATGCTTTGTGCTGCAATATTGGCATGTACTTCTTAGAGCATGGACATTGTACTTTACATTAATTTAATTTTAAAATAGTGGTTTGCAGTCAACTTAAAATAAATGTTCTTAAGCAATGTAATTTTTTTTTTTTAGCCATTTGGCATCTATTGATCAAAAGAAAGACACCCCCATAAACTCTTTAAAATGTCATTGTCTAGCTTACCTCATCGGTCTCAATAAAATAGAAATATGGTGTGCATACAAAAGTGACAATTTGATGAATGAAGACAATTTAACATGAAAATATTATATTATATTTATTACGAATACATTAATATAAAATTCTTAAAATAAATATACTGTGGAGTATATTTACATAGAACGTGAAAACAGTACTGATAAGGTAATATACAGCAGGGGATTGTAATATCTGTGTTTTTATATGCATCAACAGAGGGTGGTTGAACTACTCCTTTGCTAAATGCAGCCACAGTAGACCATGAATCTACTTAAAAAAATAGCATAGAGACTGAAAAATATATTCCATTTATATCAGAAATTAATTTTGATAATGAACATTAATGATTTTAAATGAAAATACCATGTCCCATTCAGCGCAAATGTATGGTCCCGCTCTCAATATAACCAGCAGCCCAATTTCATCTGCAAGTCTCAAGAAGGATTCTATGTCATGGTCTCCAGAAAAATTATATTCTCCAGGTTTCTGTTCATGAAAGTTCCACGGTACGTATCTGTTTAAATATAAACATTCAGAAAATTAAGGAGCCAGGAAACGAATGCATGAAAAGTGTTACACTTTAATGTTAAATGTAATCATAAGAAACTTGGCAGCCCTAGCCACATGTGAAATGATATGCATATTAAATAAAAATAAAAATATATTAGTTCCAAATACCAGGCTACATGAGGAAATTCCTCCACCTTCTTCAGGGCCAACTCCACTGGCCATTAGATCTCAAGTACTTGTGGCGGTAGGGGGGCGACAGACATATTGACTGGGATTGGCACAGCATCTTCATGTCTATGGAGGTACCATGACAGACACCTCTTTTGTCTTTGTTTCACATAATGTCCTGGGTTTTAACTCCCAGTTTAAGAGGCGTAAGGCCTTTTTGTCCTATAAACCCCTACATCCAGATGTGATTTTCCTACAGGAAACACATTTCGCGCATAATAGACTTCCCAAATTTTTACATAGTGTATACCCGGTTTTTGTCGCTACCACCCAACCTACTAAAAAAGGGGGAGTAGCTATTTTGCTACATAAACATTTTCCATTCATCATTGAGCATCGGAAGATAGACCCAGAGGGTAATTTTGTGGTGTTGACAGGTACACTGTTTGGTACAAAACTATCTCTAGTATCATTTTACTCGCAGACTACCACCCTACATAAATCATTTATAAATCTTCTCAAATACCTAAAGTCAGTGGATTTTCGGGAGGATTGTGCTGGGGGGAGATCTTAATCTGGTTCTAGATCCTAATCTAGATAGATCAGGCCGGGATGGATGTGGCAAATACTAGCCAAGAAACTTAGAAGCAAGATTTCTCAGTACATTTTTTTTAGAATTAGAACCTCTGCTGGTGATGTCACGGCCAGTCCTAATCTTATACAAAAAACCTTCCTGGAATTTTTCCAGAAGATATATTCATCCTGTCCGCACCAGCAAGAGCAACAGAAACTTGCCTTCCTGAATTCCAGTGATTTGCCCACTCCGTCTCTGGAGGAATGGGAGCTCCTCAACTCGAGGGTTGGGGAATCAGAGGTTAGAAAGACTATTATCGACCTGAAAGGTGGGAAGGCCCCGGGCCCGGATGGATTCACCAACTTATATTATAAGAAATATATTGACACTCTGGTCCCTCATTTAACAAATCTTTCTAATCAAATTCTGGAAGGCCATCAAATGCCCCAGAAATTAAACCAGGCGGATATGATATTTTTCCCCAAGGAAGGTCGAGACCCCTTAGAAGTTAAAAAGTATCGCACAATATCGATCCTAAATGGGTATATAAACATTTTAGCAAAACTGATGGCCAATAGAATCTCCCAATTTCTTCCCAGACTCATTCATAAAGACCAAGTGGGATTTGCTCCTTACAGACAAATAGTGGATAACATTAGATTTGGTTTCATGGGCGTTCCAAAACCGCACGGCAACCTGTTTATTGGCCTTAGATATAGAAAAGGGTTTTGACACCTTAGAATGGCCTTATATCAGAGCGGTGTTATTCAAATTTCCCTTTGGGGGGAAATTTATGGACCTGATTGAGACTTACTATAGATCTCCCAAAGCAAGGTTGAAGTTGCCAGGCGATACCACTGCGCAAATTGAGGTACAAAGGGGCACCAGACAGGGATGCCCTTGCTCTTCGCCTTAGCAATAGAGCCACTAGCGCAGTCTATACGATCAAATCCAGAGATTCAGGGGATCCAGATTAGTCACCATCATTTCAAATGCAGTCTCTTTGCGGATGATTTTGTAGGCTCACTCACAAAACCTGCCACCTCCATCCCTGAGCTACTATGAATTCTCACTCATTTTGGAAACCTCTTGGGACTCAAAATAAATGTGGCTAAGACAGAAGCACTAGGTATTGCACTCTCTCAGTCAGAGATTCAATATCTTAAGCAAAACTTTGATTTTTCCTGGCCTAAATCACATATTAAATACTTAGGGGTGTCCATCACCAGTAAATTAGCAGATTTTTATAAAACTAAATTATTTACCCTTGTACAAGGAATTGATGCTGGATTTACAGAGATGGTCGAAAAGTAGAATTTCATGGCTAGGCAGGATAAACGCGGTTAAAATTAATATTCTTCCCTGGCTTTTATACTTATTCCGCACACTTCCGATCCCAATTGTTTATAGGGATCTCGAGAGGTTTCAAAATCAAATCTTTAAATTCATATGGAACTACAAATCCTCGAGGATTTCCAAATCTACCATGTACAAAAATAAAACCAAAGGGGGGCTTTCATGTACCAACTTTAAATTATATAATAAAGCACAGCTCTCATTTATAGCCCTAGCACACTCCTCTCAACACCACCCCCTGTGGGTTTTTATATTAAACTTGCAAATGCTTCCATACTCATGGGACACCATTATATGGCTTCCCAAGCCAAGTAATATCCTGGGGAAAATAAAAAACCCAATGATCAAGCACTCATTGATGATCTGGGCATGTGCGACCGGCAATTACCATTTGGCCCCAAAGTTAGTTAGCATCTCCCCTATTATACCTAACCCACTTCTAACTATTCAGCCAACCCCAACATCTAAACATTGGTGGAAATCCAGGAGGTTATTGACTTTTGGGGCATGGTACCAAGAGGGGGCAGTAGTTACCTTTGAATATATGAGAGACAAATATAACTTACTTTTAATAGAGCACTACACCTACTGCAGGTTACTACATTTTGTAGGTTCCACTAGAAATGTATTAGGAACACTGGAAACAAAATGGCTAGCTAGAATTTGTAGGGATCTTCCACTGTCGAGTAATATTATAAGCTTATTATAGGATACATTTAATGAGACTCCAAGGTCACAAAAAACAAAATACATGCAATTGTGGGAAGAGGATCTGGGATACACTCTAGACCAAACAATTTGGGAACAGAGCTGGCGCAGCTTTACCAGAGGATCATTAAACTATAGCGTGTTGGAGACATCGATAAAGGTCCTACATAGAATTTATCACACACCAGTTAAACTCTTTAAGTGGGGTTTGACCCAGGATGCTAGGTGCTTCAGAGACTGTAGAGATTCAGGTACATTTTTACATATATGGTGTATTAATGTATTAATGTTATAAGTTTGAGAAACTACAATATGCCAAATAAAAAAAATATAGGCTTTGGCAAATGGCTCTCCAGGGAGGGTACTATGAAAATAATAATATAATAATTTGATACACCAAGATTATGAGCCAGGTTTGCAGATACAGAGTACAAGATGAATTTATATATGTGAAAGATGTATCTAGCTGATAGGAATGCATATTCTTTGTAATGTGATTTACCCTTGCCCAATAAAAATTACTTGTTAAAAAAAAATATATATATATATTTGTTACATGCAGTTATTTTCCAGATGAAAATTATGCTAGCATTAATTTACTGAGATGGGTCCCCTTCATGCAACTAGATAGAAAACAAAAAAAACACTACAATTATTTAAAAGGCAATCCCCACTGATTGCTACACATCTTGATATAAAACGTTTGTTACTTTGGTGCAAAAGGTGTCAATGTTTGGAAAGAAACAAGCACAACTCCGGAGAAAAGATTTCTCAAAGCAAAAAGGATGAAAGTCTGGGAAATTATACACCTAAATGAGGACGTAAAAATAAATTATTTAATCTGTACTGGACTACCATGTGATACTGCAATAAACCGCTGGATTGTTTTTCTAATGGCCATGAAGTGGAGATTATCTTAGTGTAGTGTAGGGGCAAAGAAGCGCACAAGAATCCTGATAGTGTAGTATAGTAAACATATATTTAATAGTTAAAGAGTACATACAAAAAATGATAGTAGGTTTTGCACTCCCATGTGGGATCCTCAAACAGTATGGAGGTATGGTAACAGCATGTCCAATTTTAGTCCGTTGATGCTCAGCTCCATACAGTGTTGGCTCCAGCGGCATAGTTGCAAAAAAGTATGTTGTTTAGCAGATGCTACTATTTGCATCCAGGACCAAAAAAGATAAGGTGTACACAAAACTTCGCAAAGCTCAGTGTACATCAGGGTCCTGTTTAGTAACGGTTACGGCCGCCAGATTTGGGGGACTACGCTCACCCCAAGTCTCTCTATGGGTCGCAACAGTTTGTTCAGATCTCGACACCAGCAGACACTTCAGATGACAGCATAATTTCTGAAGAGGCAGGCACCATCAGACCCCTTTTCTTAGGATCTAAGAATCACACACCATGTACCTGTGATTAGTACAAGCAGACTCCGACACAGCCTTTTATTTAGTGTGTCCAAAATTACTGGCACTTCTTTATTGTTACAGAGATATAAAAAAACAGAAAGATGACACAAAACACCAAAGACTTCCTCCAAGTTCTAGCCCATCCTCCTAGGCAAATAGCTTGCAATCCCCCTTCACCCACATGATTTCCAGATGTAGAGAGGGGTCTAGCTTTCTTCTCATTACACATTTTATCTCCTCTTAAAGAGCCATAAAACTAACTCCCCCCTTCATGACTAAAGCCAGAGCCTTCACACGTGGCTGATCACAGGGCCATATAAATTCTTTAGAATTATTTAACCCTTTGAATATCCCAGATATGGCTGTTAAGCAAGTTGTTAGTACCTTCTGACCACACATATAATAACTGATGAACCCCAAACAGTCCAGTGGGCCCTTCTGTTCATAATAGTAACCCTCTCCTTTAAAGTGTCAACATAAAAAGTGCTGTTAGGTCCAATTATAGTGTCACTTAAGAGATAAAATTGGCATTAAGTTTGATATTACAAAGTATAACTGTATATATAGTGTCCAAGGTGTCTATGTTGGTAAAAGGATGACACACTTATGCTCTCACCATCGGAAAGTAAGGGTCCCAGAGCACATAGACTATAGTATATAAATGCTGATTAATGCTTCAAAGAATATACAATAAAAAATATATATGCAAGGAAACAATAGAAATACTCTTAGATCAAATGCATTTCGACCACTATAAGTAGTTTTTCTCAATGATAAAGTAACATAAAATGCTAGCAATGAATGTTGTATTCTGCAATAGTGAATATTAAAAGGGACTTACCATGTCAGCTGTGTTATATCTGTGCTGGGCGTCAAAGCAAGATCACGGACAGCGTTGATGCATGCCTTTGCTCCGTTTCTGGCGTCTATGTTGCTAAGCAACCCGGCTACCGTTTAGAAAGGGGAATTCTCATAGTTATGGGAAGTAGCCGTCTATGGAGCATCTGTATCGGGCTTGCATTTACAAGAAAAATAGGGGGAGAAAAGCATAGATAAGATGTATGATATGCAAATCAAAGTATATATAATATTTACAGAAATATATTTCCAAGAAATGCCCTGGGATAAACTTTATTTGCATAACGAAGGATATAGAAAATGTACTTATTAATAAAAATATGGATATAAATAAATAAAAAAATCGATTAGGTGTATAGAGATCTAGTCGCCAGGGGTTACTTGAGAACAGGTAAGGGGGCTAATATGTACAAGAAGTGGCCTAATGGTATATAGGTATATATATATATATATATATATATATATATATATATATATATTAGTTACATAGTATTTGAGGTTGAATAAAGACTGTTAGTCCATCAAGTTCAACCATTTTAGATGTCTTCTGATCCTTTTAATATGTGGATTATTTGTTAATAATTGTTAATTGATCCAGAGGAAGGCAAACAGAAAAAAAAAAAAAAAAACATTGAAACGTTGCCAATTGTCTCATAAGGGGAGAGAAAAAAAGCTAAATTCCTTCCTAACCCCAGAGACTGGTGATCGAATTTTTCCCTGGATCAATATTCCTTCACTAGTTATCTAGGATAACCTTGAATACCCTCTTTATTCAAAAATATATCTAACCCCTTTTTTATAGTTATCTATCGAATTCGCTGTCACCGCCTCCTTTAGTAGAGAATTCCACAGTTTAACCACCCTAACTGTGAAGAATGAAGAATCCTTTTCTTTCTTTACGGTGAAATCTTTTTTACTAGAATATATATATATATATATATATATATATATATATATATATATATATATATATATATATATATATATAAAATCACATATTTAGTTGTAAACATGCGAGCCCGCTCGAGCCGTTGCAAACGCTTGCAGGCTCGCATTGCAAGCCCGCGTAGCGAGGGCCGCAGTTGCTGGCTGCCAGCAACTGCGACCCACGCAAACTTGCCGCCCGGCCCTCCCTCTGTCTCGCACCCCGCCCCTCCCTTTGTCTTGCACCCCGCCCCTCTCCTGGCGGAAGTCCCCACACAGACGTGTCTCTCCCCGCTTCTCTGTGCCCCGGGTTCCCTGTGCTCCTGCCCTCCCTCCCTAGGCCCGGGCCACCCCTCAGCTCTATAAGCTATGAACGGCTGGCGGTGATGCAGTGGCCGGGCCGGCTGTACGTTCAGTGGCTGCTCTGCCTGATGGGCCGGAGGCCTGAGCTACTGTGCGTGGCCATAGCGCTGAGCTGCGCCCTCATCGTGGCACTGATGTAAGTTCAACCATTATTTTATATTACAATGTTGCTGGATGGCTTTTATCAAATGATGTTCCTGATTGCACTTTTAAAAACGTCTTTCAATGTGGAGGTGAATTATCACCCCAAGTAAGTGCATATGTTATTAATTGTATCCTCCTAAATATAAGCATGACAGCACACAGTTACCTCTATAATCTGAGATTTACCCCGACCTCCCCTGGTGATACACACCATGCTCTGCAAGCCTCACAAATGGACTTAATGTTATAGGATCTGTTAATTTATTCTTAGAAAGACAAGAACAAACCAGCCCAGGAAAGAGGAGGCAAGTCCAGCTATGCCTAAACCAATTCCACATGTCCTCCAAACCATTAGCTGTTTTCTATTTCCTGCAAAAAAGATTTGTAGAGAAAATAATTTGTGCTATGGAAAACCTTCACTTTTCTGCTATTTTAGCAAATGGAAAACATGAACTAAGAACCAACCACTCTTCAAACACTGCTGGCATTTCCTCTTTAAACCAAGATGGACTAGGACTGGATTCAATTTAATCCTGTATGTGTCTGAAACTGCTAGGTGTCTACAAATAATCACTGCTAGTTGTGAGCATGCGAGCCTGCTCGAGCCATTGCTAACGCTTGCGGGCTCGCGAAACGAGGTCCGTGGCTCGCGAAGCAAGAGCCTCAGTTGCTGGCATGGCGATCCTTGCCAGCAACTGCGGCCCTCGCGAAGTGTGTGTATATAGTGTGTGTGTGCGCGTGTATAATGTGTGTGTGTGTGTAAATATATATATATATATATATATATATATATATATATATATATATATATATATATATATATATATATATAATGTGTGTGTGTGTGTGTACAGATATACAGTCAGTGCATACATATATTACACGGTACATTACAGTCATTGTATATGTGCCTCATCTCCATCTTATTGTGTGTGTGTATATATATATATATATATATATATATATATGTATAATGTGTGTGTGTGTGTGTGTGTGTATCACATATATAGTTGTGAGCATGCGAGCCCGCTCGAGCCGTTGCTCATGCTTGCGGGCCGCCGAACAAAACGAAAACGAGGCTACAGCACTCTAAACACGCAAAACAGCTACGGATATTCTGCTACGGACGTATACCACACATTACCCACCATTTTAGAACAATGCAGAAGTACACAACTTTAATGTGACCTATAAACTGTACAACTCAATTGAAAAACAAACTGAAATCTTTTAGGTGGAGAAAAAAAAAAAAGAAAAATAATGTGGTTGCATAAGTCTGCACACCCTCTTATAACTGGGGATGTAGCTGTGTTCAGAATTAAGCAACTACATTCCAAATCGTGTTAAATAGGAGTCAGCATACACCTGCCATCATTTAAAGTGCATCTGATTAACCCCAAATAAAGTTAAGCTGATCTAGTTGGTCTTTCCTGAAATGTTCTTAGTTGCATCCCACAGCAAAAGCCATGGTCCACAGAGAGCTTCCAAAGCATCAGAGGGATCTCATTGTTAATAGGTATCAGTCAGGAGAAGGGTACAAAAGAATTTCCAAGGCATTAGATATACCATGGAACACAGTGAAGACAGTCATCATCAAATGGAGAAAATATGGCACAACAGTGACATTACCAAGAACTGGAGCTCCCTCCAAAATTGATGAAAAGACGAGAAGAAAACTGGTCTGGGAGGCTACCAAGAGGCCTACAACAACATTAAAGGAGCTGCAGGAATATCTGGCAAGTACTGGCTGTGTGGTACATGTGACAACAATCTCCCATATTCTTCATATGTCTGGGCTATGGGGTAGAGTGGCAAGACGTAAGCCTTTTCTTACAAAGAAAAACATCCAAGCCAGGCTACATTTTGCAAAAACACATCTGAAGTCTCCCAAAAGCATGTGGGAAAAGGTGTTATGGTCTGATGAGACCAAGGTTGACCATAATTCCAAAAGATATGTTTGGCGCAAAAACAACACTGCACATCACCAAAAGAACACCATACCTACAGTGAAGCATGGTGGCAGCATCATGCTTTGGGGCTGTTTTTCTTCAGCTGGAACTGGGGCCTTAGTTAAGATAGAGGGAATTATGAAAGCTGAACATGAAGAGGAACTTCATCTTTCAGCATGACAACGACCCAAAGCATACATCCAAATCAACAAAGAATTGGCTTCACCAGAAGAAGATTAAAGTTTTGGAATGGCCCAGCCAGAGCCCAGACCTGAATCCGATTGAAAATCTGTGGGGTGATCTGAAGAGGGCTGTGCACAGGAGATGCCCTCGCAATCTGACAGATTTGGAGTGTTTTTGCAAAGAGTGGGCAAATCTTGCCAAGTCAAAATGTACCATGCTGATAGACTCATACCCAAAAAGACTGAGTGCTGTAATAAAATCAAAAGGTGCTTCAACAAAGTATTAGTTTAAGGGTGTGCATACTTATGCAACCATATTATTTTATTTTTTATATTTTTTCTTCCCTCTACCTAAAAGATTTCAGTTTGTTTTTCAATTGAGTTGTACAGTTTATAGGTCACATTAAAGGTGGAAAAAGTTCTGAAATGATTTAGCTTTGTCTCATTTTTTTACAGAACAGAAATCTGACATTTTAACAGGATTGTGTAGACTTTTTATATCCACTGTATATATAGACCTATATACCATTAGGCCACTTGTTGTACATATTAATCCCCTTTATCTGTTTGCAGGTAACCCTTGGCGACTAGATCTCTATACACCTAATGTATATCCATATGTGACGCCCAAAGTCCCAGGGCGCTTGCTCCAGGAGATTAAGAATGCCATTTCCCACGACTCTTGCACCTTCCTTCATGGGGCTTTGCAAGCCGGAGTGCCACATGCACCTTCCAACACCCCTGCTCAGGCTGTTTGCATTGGACACAAGCCCCGTGTTTCCCCTCAGGCTCCTCCTGTCCCCATCCTCTCTAGGTTGAGGGACATACCCTCTGCGTGCTTTTGTGGCATGCAGAGGAAGAGCTTGTATCCTCTCGTGCTCCATACAGTGCACTTCCTTGCCCTCATGACCTGTCCCGATACCATCTGGAGACGTGTCCTACCAGCTGACGAGGGCACAACCCACCGGGGACTTGAGTTGGAGAGTGCACCATGGTGTACTGAGCACGAGAGAGTACTTAGCTAATTTCACAGACTCTCCCTCCACTTCTCCTTTTCTCCAAGGGAGAGTCCGTGTATCATATTTATTTTAGTTGCGCCAGACTGCAGCCCCTCTTGTCATTCTTGAGGGTCCTCCTCCTGCAGTTCAGGCTGCATTTCTTCCCAAACAGCAGAGCCTTTGTGGCTCTGTGGGTAAATGCTCTAGACTCTAATCTCTGGAGATGCTGGTTCAGGCCCTGCATCGGGCAGTCAGTTCTGTTTGTGATCTATATCCTTCGTTATGTAAATAAAGTTTATCCCAAGGCATTTCTTGGAAATATAGTTCTGTAAATATTATATACGCTTGATTTGCATATCATACATCTTTATCTATGCTTTTATTCCCCTATCCCCTTGCAAATTTAAAAAGTGTATTTAAAAAGTTGCATGCAGTGCAGTTTTCATTATTGCTAGCTGTTTCTTTTAATATGTGTTTTCTTGTAAATGCAATCCCGACACAGATGCTCCATAGACGGCTACTTTTCTTAACTATGGGAATTCCCCTTTCTAAATGGTAGCCGGATTGCTTAGCAACATAGACGCCAGAAACAAAGCAAAGGCATACATCAATGCTGACAGTGATTTTGCTTTGACGCCCAGCACAGATCTAACACCTCTGACATGGTAAGCACCTTTATTATTTTCTATTGATGAATACAACATTCATTGCTAGCATTTTATTTTACTTTATCTTTGAGAAAGACTACTTATAGGAGTCGAAAAGCATTTGATCTTAAATTATTTATATTGTTTCATTGCATATATATTTTTTATTGTATATTCTTGGAAGCATTTATCAGCTTTTATATACAGTTGTGTATGTGCTCTGGGATCCTTACTTTCCAATGGTGAGAACATAAGTGTGTCA
Organism: Discoglossus pictus; assembly: GCA_027410445.1. Lineage (NCBI taxonomy): Eukaryota > Metazoa > Chordata > Amphibia > Anura > Alytidae > Discoglossus > Discoglossus pictus. Next base: position 259,616,025 of record CM050166.1, on the reverse strand, counting down.
TCCTTTTTACCAACATAGACACCTTGGTCAATATATTTACAATTACACTTTGCAATACCAAGCTCAGTGCCAATTTTATCTCCCAAGGGCCCAAAAAGCCCTTTTTATGTAGACACTTTAAATGTGAGGGTTATTAAACAGAACATTTATGTACACTGAGCTTTGTGAAGTTTTGTGTCTACCTTACCTTTTTGGCCCTGACTGCCATAGTAGCAACTCCTAAACAAGAAGCTGTTTTGGAACTATCCCGCTGGAGCCAACACTGTATGGGGCTGAGCATCAACGGACTAAAATTGGACACACTATTAACATACCTCATACGGTTTGAGGATCCTACATGTGAGTGCAATACCTACTATTTATTATTTTTTAACTATTAAATATATTTTTACTATACTACACTATCAAGATTCTTGTGCACTTCTTTGCCCCTACACCCTTCTATTTTTAATGTGCGAGCCTCGCGATGAGCGCCTTTGGAGCTCATCCCCCCCATCTCCTTCCCCCGCATCTCTTTACTTTCCTTTTCCCCCGCGTCTCTTTACTTTCCTTTTCCCCCGCGTCCTCATTGGTGAGGCTCTCATCTGAAGCCTGGACAAAATTCTTGATGACCTGAGCATCTGTGTCTCCCAGTCAAGCTGTGGTCACCAGGTCCACTATCTCCGCTATGATGGGCTCTGGCAGTTGCACATCCTCACACAGCTCTCTTTCTCAACACAGCCTTGAGGCATCGCTGGGTTACCTCCTTACAGAAAAGATCAATGTTGGAGACAGCCTTCATGATGTGGTACTGCTTCCAGAAGCTCAACATTGATTGCTTGTCCTGGCGGTCAGTGTGTTCAATTAGCTGGCGCAATGTGCGGCGGAGATAGTATGCCTTGTAGGTGGCAATCACCCCCTGGTCCATCGGCTGGATGACTGACGTTGTGTTGAGCGGCAGGAACAGGATGTCTATAGGAATGCAGGTGGGCAGCTCAGCCAAGTTAGTCGGGTGGCTCGGCGCATTATCCATGATGAGCAGCGCTTTCTCTTCCAATCCCTTGCACCGACAATAATGCTGCACGGAAGGGCAAACATGGTCAGTAAACAACTCGCTATAAATATCACGGGTGATCCATGCCTTCCTGTTTGACTTCCAAATGACTGGCAAGCTGGACTTGCTAATGCCCCTCATTGCCCTCGGTGTCTGGGAATGGTAGACCAGCAAAGGCTTTATACAGAAGTCACCGCTGGCGTTACCACCCACAAAAAGGATCACCCTGTCTTTCGCCGCTTTAAAGCCCGGTGCTCTCTTCTGCTCCCTGGAGATGAACGTGCTGCTTGCCATCCGCTTCCAGAAGAGCCCGGTCTCATCCACATTGAAGACAAACTCCGGTGGATAGCTCCCTCTTTCCACCATGTCCTTGAAAGAGGCTGGAAAGGCTGCAGCAACCTCAGTGTTCTCACTTGCCGCTTCACCGGTGATCTTAATATTGTAGAGGTTGTACCTTTTCTTAAAAGCGGTCAAACCAAACTCTCCGTCACATCTGGATCTTGACTCTGGATGTGGGCGCAAATGCTCTTTGCCTTCTCCATCACGATGGCCTGGCTGAGAGGCATGTTTCGTTCCAGCTAGTTACCTATCCAGATGAATAGCCTCTTCTCCATCTCCTCAAGGGTGTATGACCTGGTGATCTTCTCGACCGAGGAAGCAGTGCTGATCTTATCCTTGTTCTTGAGGATAGTGAGGATGGTGGGAGGTAGGCAGATGGAGATCTGCCCCGATATCCACCTGGCTCTCTCCTTTATCCAGGCGGTCCAGCACTTGAATCTTAACATCCAGAGCAATACTCTGGCGCTTGCCCTTGGCCTGCTCCTCTTTGCGCGCAGACATCTGTAAAACAGTACAAACAATACAATGAATGTAGATTTTATTAGACAATTAACATTATATAGTACAAAATTAGCATTATGCAAAACAATGGAACAATGAGAACACAGTACAGTGTTCTGCACCGTACCTTGCCACTGGATGTAGTCTCCAGGATATGGGGTTTCCTGCTGTCAATGGCTCTCTCCACCACCACTTTCTCTCCCTTACAAAAAACACAATGAATGTAGATTTTATTAGAAAGTTAACAATTACAGTAACACTTAATCACATTATACTACACAATGGAACTAATGACAATACAGTAAAGTATTCTGTACCGTTCCTTGCCAGTGCATGTTTTCTGCAGGATTTGGGGGTCCCTAATAGCAATCACTCTGTCCTACCTGCATAAAAAAAAAAAAAATATATATATATATATATATATATATATATATATATTAGACAATTAACAATTAATAATTAATTAATAATTAGCAATCACATTACTGTATTCAAAAACATGGGAACAAAGAAAGTATTACCTTGCCAATGAATCTTCAAAGTTGGATTTTGCCGTCACTCTCCCCCTTTCTGGCTCTGAGCGGGGTATACGTATGTATGTATGTATATATATATATATATATATATATATATATATATATATATATATATATATATATATATATATATATATATATATACATACATACATACATACATACATACATATACACACACACGCACATACATACATAATTATACATAACATACATAATTATAAATACATACATACATCACATATACAGTTGTTGTTACAGGCTTGCGCATGCACTATTAGCGGCGAAGGCACTAATTGCGAGGCCCGGATGTTATGTGGTTTGTCGGGGGCTGCAATGAGCGCCGAGGCCCATAAGGATGAGGGGATGCAATGAGCGCTAGAAACCCATTTCGAGCTTGGGGAAAACTATCAATTTCCCAAGCCTGCAAATGGTTTCACACCCGTAAATGGAAACAGGATCACATCAGAGGGAGAGGGTGTAAAGAGACACGGGGGAGGGAGTGGGAGGAGACACACAGGGGTGAGAGAGGGAGGACAGACACAGGGGAGGGTGATAAGGGGGGGAAAACCCAAGGGAGGGAGAGTGGGCAAAGGAGACACGAGGGAGAAAGGGGGAAACAGACACAAGGGGGAGAGGGGTGAGAGACAGGGAGAGAGAGTGGGGAGAGGCTCGCAATGAGCAGCTTCGGGGCTCATCGCAGGGCCCATAAAGTAGTGGGGGGGGGGGTTTGCAATGAGCACAGAAGGCGCTCATTGCAAGGCCCGCAAGTTAGAGGGGGGAGAGTCTTGCATTGTGTTGCAAACAGCATTGCCAAACTTCAAATTGTACTGCCTTCGGCGCTAATTGCTGGGCACGATAGTTGCGGGTTGGCCTAGGCCTGCAATGAGCCAAAGGCGCTCAACACGAGGCCCGTAAAGTAGAGGGGTAGAGACACGCAATGAGCGCTGAAGGCCCTCATTACGAGGCCCGCAAGTTAGAGGGGGGAGAACATTGCATTGTGTAGCAAACAGCATTGCCAGGCTTCAAATTCTATTGCCGTCATTTTTGCCGGGCAAGTCACTAATATATATATAATTATAAATATATTCATACATGCATATAAAATTCTACATACATACATAATTCTACATACATACAAATATATATGGAAATATATATAGTGCACACGACCACACAATGAGCAACAGCCTTTGCAGTACCACCATATTTCATTAAAGTTGCTATTGTTCCGCAACAGGCAGGTCTCAGTAACATTGCATGTATCCGCCTTCCAGGAGCCGTCATTCTGCTCCAGATCCCGCCCATCCAGAGAGGAACCGGCTATGCGTGTCTTTTCTTAAGGTGGATTATTACAGTTGCAACAGGAGCAAATAAAAAAAAATTGCACCAGCGGTAGATCCACCCCTACTCCCAACAACTTGGGAGGATTTTCTCCCTATATATCACTTCATGGACAGTGAGTAGATAAGTATTTTCACTATATTTATATAGCCCATTTCAGATTATACATCATGTACTTTCAGGCTATAATTTGACTTGACTCTTGATTGAGAGCCATTATACGGTCCTATCTTGTTTTTTGTGCACCGCTGTTTGCGCGCCGCAGTGTGCATGCGATCATACCGCCATCTAGTGCTGCAAACCAGTCACTATCCCACATAAGACGAGCAGACAGAAGAGGCCTTGAGTTATGAGAGGCGTGCCCAAGGCCTTCCGAGTGATCTTTTCTTAGTGAACCCTTCAGCCTTGATAATACATTGCAAAATCTATTTAGATGGGAGAAGACCTGTTTCTGTACCTGTCTATTTGTCTTTCTTCATTGTTCACTGAATATATGTTTTAAGGCATAGTGTACATGTACTATTTTCTGAAAATAAAATTGCACAACGAAAAGCAGTTTTAACATAATAAATTCACCTGACTAGTACCTAGGAATCCGAAATGCCTAGATGAGGTGGTTTGAGCAAGCTCAGTCTATCTATACATTTTCTACTCTTAGGAAACTGCAATATGAGCCAGGAAACAGTCCAAGGCAATCAAGCTGTTCATTGGGATTACCAACAGAGAAACATGGATAGGTTAACCAGATTTATTAGCAAACGCAGTAATATTTAAATATCAGTAAAATATAAATATTTACGTATAAATGGCGTCTAGTCCTGCCATCTTCATCTTCAACAAGCGGTCCTTCCAGTAAAATCGCGGAACTCTGGAATAATGAATGCTGCCTGAGATATATCGGAACGGCTGCCCATCCTTCCGGAAGCAGTTTTTTTCATAATCTATTTCAAATGTTCTTTCAGATGCATCCTAAAAAAAAAAAAAAAAAATGATAATACAATGAAATCACAATATCCTCTAAATTGTGAGCTTGCAAGAGAAAGGCTAATAACATCCTTGCATAGTGATTGGCTGTACTCTAAATCTAAGTGTAACTACCTCCAACTACACGGTGTAAAATGTTAGGATTGTATAAATACTTAATATGATTGGATATAATATAACTGGAGCCATTAACAATTGATAATTGGAGCCATTAACACAGTAGGATAACAACATAATTCTTTCACAAATCAGAAAGTAACATCATACATTTGTATTTGTTTTTTTACAAGGCAAGTGGATTGTATACATAAATGTATACCAATTATGTTGTATTTTGCTGATCTTTAAGTGGGGTTCTTCCCATTCTTCAGCTGCAGTCTGAAGTTGATGGTAAAACTAATTTCAGTTTAATTTTTGTCACAAAATAACAACTTTTTTTTAAATTACATTATCTTTATTAATTGTTATGAAGGCTTGACCATTTACAGTGGCAGTTTAATGCAATGTCCCTCCAGGATTTGTACCTTGTTTCCCTCTCTCTATATAATGTTATACGACAAAGTATGGGAAAAATATATATGTATGTACAATTTATTTGGTACTTATACGATTAAAAAGTTAAAACCAGGAGTAACTAGGGTAAAATAAAAACAATGCCATCAGTATGGGCCAAAGAATCCAAATCAATAGGATATTCAATATCTCATATATTTACCGTATATACTCGAGTATAAGCCGAGTTTTTCAGCCCTTTTTTTAAGGCTAAAAAGGGACCCCTCGGCTTATGCTCGAGTCACTCTCTCCCCCCGTGTCTCTCTAACCCCCCCCCCCCCGTGTCACATGCGCGCCACGTCATTAGCACATAGCAGGGGTAGAATGAGGGGGGGGGGTTTAGAATGAGGTGGGGTTGAGGATGAGGAGGGAGGTTGAGGAGGGGGTTTGAGGATGGGGGGTTGAGGTTGAGGAGGGAGGTTGAGGAGGGAGATTGAGGATGAGGAGGGAGGTTGAGGAGTGTTTGAGGAGGGGGGTTGAGGATGAGGATGGGGGGTTGAGGAGGGAGGTTGAGGATGAGGAGGGAAGTTGAGGATGAGGAGTGGGGTTGAGGAGGGAGGTTGAGGATGAGGAGTGGGGTTCAGGAGGGAAGTTGAGAATGAGGAGTGGGGGAAGAGACACAGGGAAGGGAGAAGAGACACGGGAGAGAGAGGGGAACACAGAGGGCACAAGAGGGACACAGGGGGCAGCACATTTCCCACCCTCGGCTTATACTCGAGTCACTCATTTTACCCAGTATTTTGTGGTAAAATAGGTGCCTCGGCTTATACTCGGGTCGGCTTATACTCCAGTATATACGGCAAGTCTTAAATAAGGAGGATTCTAAGATTCAAGTTATTAAAGAGTGGCAGTTGTATGTTTTATCCCTCCCTTGGTAATCCCAATTGTAATTGTATCAAATGGCTTCACAGTCTTATCTGTTGTTTCTTAAGTAGGAAAACCCATCCTGTAATTCAGCATCTAGCTAAATACGTTCCACATTCTAAAGTAACAATCGCAATGCAGTGTGAGATCGTGGAAATGAAGCAGGAATATATAAGGGATTTATTTAGGGATCGAAATTGAAGGACACTGAGCTACAGAGTGCGGGGCGTCTACATGCGTGTCCCTGAGAGACGCATGTGACGCTCCGCCTACGTCTGACGCGTTTCAACGTCACAGAGGACGTCTTTCTCAAAGGGTAAACAAAGCTAAGTGTCTATGCAGGGTATATAAGTGCTACGGTTGCTGGGGCAACCGGAATAGAGGGAGGAGCATCTAAAACGCAATAATCAGAGAGAATACAACATGGCAGTTCTGCAGAAATTTAAAATAAAAATAAATAAAAGGACAATGATCTAAAAGTCAAAGAGGTCTCTATAAGGACCAAAAAAAAAATGATCCAGATAGATGTGCCATAATGGACTGTATAAACTTATTTGATAAAGGGATAAAACATACAAGTACCACTCTTTAATAATAATGTTGTGGACGCTGTACAGAGCACTTGAACCTTAGAATCCTCCTTATTTAAGACTTAAATATATGAGATATTGAATATCCTATTGATTTGGCCCATACTGATGGCATTGTTTTTATTTTACCCTAGTTACCCCTGGTTTTAACTTTTTAATCAGCGTTGTGAGGTATAAGTACCAAATAAATTGTACATACATATATATTTTTCCCATACTTTGTCATATAACATTATTGAGATATGGTATTTTAATACCAGAGTGGAAGACACTCATGGGATTTGACAATCCAAATTTATCCCTCTCTCTATATATACACAGGTATACCCCACTTAACACTACCCCTTTTAGCGTTGATTCACTATAGTAATCTTTTTACCATTACTTGCACTAAACCCCACTATAACGCTGTTTTTTTGGGCGCCGATCTGTACTTCACTATAATGCTGTTTTTTCCTCACGGGGCTCCGTTTAACCCTCAGAACTTCGCTATAGAGTTAAAGGAGAGGAAGAAAGAGGGGGAGGAGAGGGCAATCCTGGAGAAAGAAAGAGCCACAAGAGACCCCCAATTCCTACCTCCACCATCCAGAGAGAAGGTATAGAATATTTTCTTTGTTCCCTTGTTTCTCACTATGTGGTTGTTAATTGTGTAATGAAATCTACATTAATTGTATTTTTTGTACTGTTTTACAGATAATGACTGAGCACAAGGAAGATCAAGCCAAATTGAAGCGCCAGAGGATTCCTCTGGATGTGAAGGTGCAGGTATTGGACCACTTGGAGAAAGGATAATGCCAAGTGGACATTGGAGTTGCCAACCTCCACAATCCACACCATCCTGAAAAACAAGGAGAAGATCAGGTTTTCAGCAACCACCAGCACTGCATCTTCTGTGCTATGTACTGGAGCAAATTGAGAATCAGCTTTTCATCTGGATTGATGATGAGAGAGCAACATGCCTCTCAGCCAGGTCTTACAAAGCCAAACTCCACATGTGACCAAAAGCTTCTCAGCAAGCAGAGGTTACATAATTACATAGTAATTGAGGTTGAAAAAAGACTTTCAGTCCATTAAGTTCAACCTTTTAAGATATCCTCTGATCTGCAATATGCAGATTAGTTGTTAGTTAATTAGTTGTTAATTATTAATCAATGATTTAATTATTTATTTTTAAATTATTAATTAATCCAGAGGAAGGCAAACAGAAAAAAAAAAGCCAAGTGAAACATAGCTAACCTTCTCAAAGGGAAAAAAAAAATTCCTTCCTGACCCCAGATACTCGTGATCGGATTCTTCCCTGAATCAATCCCCCCTCTCTAATTATCCAGGATAACCCTAAATGCCCTTTTTAATTAGAAATAAATCCAATCCCCTTTTAAAGTTATCTATCAAATCCGCTGTCACCACCTCCTTTGGTAGAGAATTCGACAGATTAACCACTTTTACTGTGAAGAACCCTTTTCTTTCTTTAAGGTGGAATCTTTTTACTTCTAACCTCAAGGGATGTCTTCTTGTCAGTTGAAAACCTCTTGGCACAAAAAGCTCCCTTGACAAATCTTTATATTTATATAGGGTAATCATATCTCCTCTTAGACACCTTTTTTCTACAGAAAATAAGCTTAATTTGGTTAGTCTTTCTTCATAACTTAGCCCCTCCATTCCCCTTATTAGTTTTGTTGTCCTCCTCTGTACCTTTTCCATCTCTAAAATGTCCTTTATATGATTGAAGACCAGTTCGAACCAACCAATGTCGAAAGACAGGACTGTTCTGAAAGTGAATGCCAAGCTGCACATTCATATAGCGTGAGCAGAAGCGAGAACCAGGGTACAAAGCAACCAAAGTTGGACTAAACCTTCTTCTTGGAGGGAATGCCAGTGGGGATTCCTAAACCTACTTTGCCGAACATTTGGAATTTCAACCGTAAAACCTGGATCGCAATGGACATCTTCAAGAACTGGTTCAGCAAACATTTATGTCATCAGTGCAACACTACTACAAGATAAAGGGATTAAGGGCAATGCACTCCTGTTAATGGACAATGCTCCAAGCCACCCTACAAACTTAGCTGAGCATTATTTCTGCATCCCAGTGGACGTTGTTTTCCAGTTGTATTTGTTTTTTTACAAGGCAAGTGGATTGTATACATAAATGTATACCAATTATGCTGTATTTTGTGGATCTTTAAGTGGGGCTCTTCCCATCCCTTAGCTACAGTCTGAAGTTGATCACTACTTCACTCATCCAGCCAATGGATCAGGGGGTAGTTGCAACCTTCAAGGTGTATTGTCTTTAAAACACATTCTGCCCGCTGGATGACCAGACAGCAAAGACATACAATCCATGACATTTTTTTTTTTTTTTTTAAGTAGGCCGCTACGCAGGCCATAACCAACATAGATTTGTCCTGGAATGAGTGACCCAGCACAATGTCTCAAAGCAGTGTGGAGGAAGATATGGCCAGCGCTGTGTGCTGATGTGGAACCAGAACAGCCCATCATAGCAGAGAGAGTAGGCCTGGACAATGACTCTGACACAAAGGAACAAAAATATTTTTTTGCCGAGTTCCTCAATAAAATTTTGTGTTCCATCCAGGTCCTTATGGATCATTTTGTGGCAAATGATACAAACACTGTGTGGAGCAGAAATGTGAGATGTAGCATTACTGGGGCAGTGTCCTGCCACCAGCATCTGCTGGTCTAGATGTCCCTAGACCAGTTTGTCTAAAGAAAAAGCCATAATGGAGGATGAGCCTAAAGCTTTAACTTTAAATGTTCGTTTTGTGTTGTTGTTATGTTTGCAGTTTCTTAAAAGTTAATATAAAATTAGAAATGTTTAAAATTCTATTGGTTTTGTGTCTTTTTTCCATCCATTTCTACCCTACATTAAAATTATTTCTCTAGATATTCCTCTGCCTTCTTCAGCTATAGAAGTGCTACTCACCATGCATCATATTTAGGTGACTGCAGCTCCAGTCCATTGCTACTGAGAGACTTGTAGCAGCAGTATTCCCCAGTCCTAAAGTAGGTTCTTGGACTTAACCCAAAGTTTTGGTCTGCCAAGCCTTCCTGTCTGAACCCTGATCATTGTCTCTACAGTACTAAATGTGGTTCCTCTGCTCTTCCACTATTTGGGCTTTAGCCTCACAGAGCCTAACCATCACATGTGCAGGTTTATTCTGAACCACGATAATGTATGTATATCAGGAGATGCCCCTGAAAATTGACTTCTCTAATACCTAGAGTTGTTTAGTTGTGATTTATTTGGTCCTTTTGTGGGACTATGAAACCAATAGCTGGAAGAGGGACTATCCCTACATAGCGTGATCACTATGAACTTGCACAAACAAAACTCAACAGTTGGGCTTTCCCATTCACCACTTTATATGGCAAAGAGTGAGCATAAGAGATTATGATAAAGATCAAGTCCAGGAATTCACTAGTTCCATTCCAATATCCATCTGGACTGAACATTTGTTCCATAAGGTTTGTCTTGAATGTTGGTCATCCAATTTCTCTGTTCATTTATTTCTCCACACTTTAGAGGACATAGCAGCTAGTGCCCTACGTAGCACTATTTTTATAAACATACAAAACATTTTATACTAAATCTTACATACACCAGACATTGTGTGAAATATTTAGTACATTGCCTATATATCCATATAGTGGCAGTTGTAGAGTCAGACAAATATCAGACAAAGTGTGAAATCTGCCCAGATTAAAGAATGCCACAAATTCTCATATTCTCTATATATTATATATATAACTGTTAAAATCTGCCCTTTTAAAATTAAGAGTTTTTGTTGGCCTCTTAAAATTTTTGCCAGATAATGATCCCTGGGTGTACTCAAGAACGTGCTCCCCTTAGCTGAACTGCTGGTCTCATTTATCCAGTTTTTTTCAGGGTAATTAAAATCTCCCATTATTAGAACTTGCCCATGCAATTGTACTTCCTTGCTTTCAGCTATATTTGGGGGGTTATAGCATACTCCTACAAATATTATTTTGGAATTTGCTGCTACGCTATTTATCTCTACCCACAAACATTCAACATTATCACTAGTTCCGCCATAAATATCTTCTCTGAATATAGGCAACAACAATAACATAAATATAAATGAAGGAGAGGATGTGTGTTATTTGCTAAATGGACCATGGTAAGGCAGTGTTTCCTTTGTTGCATCTGAAAAGAGGGACCTTTCCTGTTTTCCGCCTGCCAGCAGTGGCTGCCGCAGTCATAACAGGAAAGGGCCTACTTTTTTTTTTATATATTTATTTGGTTTAGTTCTTTTTTCTCAAATTTATGGTTTCCCCCTGTATAAATACTGAAAATGGTATAAAAGCAAAGTCCCCTGTTGTAAAATTTTTTAGCACTTTTGGCTTTCTTTAAAGGGTCACAGGATTTCCAAATGTTATGTTGCATTTAAATGAGTGCTTATTTAAAAAAAAAATCTGCTGAAAAGAACTTGCTTGCAATTTATCAGAAATGCATCTGAATTAAATCAATTAATTCGGCCCTTGTAATATTTATGTGATTCATTTACAAATATCGCCTTTCGATCCTTTCCTTTATAATTGCTCCAGCACAGGCAGCAGCAGTGACAGTGAGTATCCGCTATATGGCGCTTCCAAAATGTTGCTGCCGATAGCATAGCTTTAGTGTTCGGGTAAGGGTAAAGGTAAAGGTTTAAGCTTGGAAATAGTATATGATCTGAGCAACACTTGCAAACTGCACAATTTCTGTAGCGCCATCTAGCATCTCCTTGCTGCAACTGCTGCTGCCACTGCCCATGCAGTCATAAAGGAATGATCTAAACAGTATACTACTTATTCCCTAACTAGGTCTAAACATTCTATAAACATTACATACAAATTTTAGACAATGCCTGCAAAAAAAACCTTGAAACAAGCAGTTAAATAACATGTATTTAATGCCGGCCCTAAAATTCTCAGGCATTCCATACAATGCCTACACCTACCACTTTATAGAATTCAAGAAAGAAAAACACATTGTTTGTGTTAAAGTGCCATTATAATTTTATGAACAAGCTTTTATGAGTAGTTCTTAGGTGTAGATATTAATTTATTGTGATTTCAAAAGTTGTGGTCCCTTCCTTTTATATTTATGCCACCAGTCCGGCGCATCAGGGGTGCGGCCGAATATTTGTTAATTTACCTAGGGTTATGGTTAGGATTAGGGTTTAGGGAAGTGGCAGATGATAAGCTAAGCTTATCAACTACCAATACCCAAACTATAAACCCTAACCCTAAACCATAACCACAAAACCTAACAATAAATTGAAGAAATTGTCTGGCGCTGGCCACCACTGCTGGCAGGCGGAAAACAGGAGAAATTAATTGAAAATTGGTTATTTTCCCCATCTCTACACTGGAGCTCCTCCCATTTTTTATCAAACTGTGGATTCATGTGTAGCACATATCCCCAGACGCAGACATTAAGCTGTGTAGCAACGGCCAGCTGGAGGGGGAAGACTGTTGCATTATTTATTTACCTAAAAGATGAAAACAGCTCCAGCTCTGAGAACAAAACAGCAATATCTACTGTCATTTTTATAGCAAAGGAGCTATGTTTTAAAACCAAAGTAAGTTACAAAATTATTTATACTGATCTTTACTTCATAAAAGTCGTGTTCACTAATGAGTTATGCATGTTTACCAAAAGAAAGAAAAATAAATACTGTTGCAGAACTGGTGTTTTATGGTCATGTCAGGGCCTATGTAGTGATTTATGTCCCTTTCAGAACCTACATAGCTAATTAAGGGGGAAGTGAGAAGTATTGCTGGGGATGAGAAGAAAAATGTTGAAGTATAACAGTGTAATAAAAGGTTTGAATGAATATTTTCAGAAATGTTTCTATTTATAGTCCTTTCAGAACACGTAGAGATGTAGGAGCGTGATAGAATGTCAAGCGATTATCTATTGCAAGACATCCCCTAACTTAATTATATAGGGTTGCTGATCAGAGAACATCCTACATGCATAATAAGTACAATTATACTCCTGTTGCAGTGTTTTCTGGTTTATGACAAGAAGCAGACGCCCTTGTATGTAAATAGATGTATGCTGTGTGTATTAAACTGTTTGAGTAGGCACTTACAATGTCCAAATTATTATATTGTGGAAGGCAACTATTTACTGTAAAATAGTTCACTGCACTAACAGAATATATATTTATTTTGTAGCAGCTATACAGTTACTAGAATAGATAAAACTAGGACTGGTATTCAATAACTTTTCATTAACAATGCATTTTCTCTTCAGTAATAACAGTACGTGGAAATAATAAGTAAAACTTACTGTGTATGAAGCAAAATGTATAGACATCATAAGGATCAGGGCACCTGTGCATAGCCTCATAATGATATATTTATTTCTTAGACCGCACTTTCATATTCTGTAAGAAAGCAGGAAACAGATATTCAAGTTCCGGCTCGGTAGATCATGTGACTCCAGTGTGTCGGCTCTTTCCTGTTCTGTAATTGTTGTTACTAAACCATGTTCCTTTGTCCAGAAAGTTACTCACCCAAAAGGGATGTGGAAGATTTTGGCATTTTTATGGGTTTGTAATATACCTATGTATTTATTTACGTTTTATTATGAAGTAATTAAAAACTCTGTTATACTGCCTAAACACAAATAGTCCATGCAAGGTATTCCAGAGTCTGTGTCTGCTTATGCTGCAATGGGCAAACTTACAAGGGACCTATTTGCATGATTTCAAGTAGTAAAACAGCTTTTAGTTATTTCTTAATAAAACGTAAATAAATACATAGGTATATTACATACCAAGTAAAATCCAGAAACCTTCCATATCCCTTAAAAATGGAAGAGGTGAATATTTCTGTTTAGTAGATTCATTGAGACAAATTATGGACCTTTCCCAGTATCTTTCCGTTTTAGAGTGTGAACGCTGTGTCAAAGATGTAGTGTAGGCAAAAAATTATTCCCCCCTCCGTCATGGCACAACTCAATAGCGCTGAATCAACAGCCTCTCATAGCTCAAGGCCTCTCCTATCGTCGTGCCTTATGCGCCACGTCGGAGGGGGGAATATTTTGTTTGCATGCACTATCTCTTTTTCACCACTAGGTGCTGTGGCGCAGCGTTCAAAGTATGATGCAGACAGATACTGGGAAAAGACCCAAATAATTTTTGTCTAATGTAAAATAAACTGTAAAACAAAATATTTTCTGAGGTCTACATCCCTAGTAAATAGAAATATGTATGTATTAGTGTTTCTGTTCCGTTTTATATTTATGTGTGATTGCTTAATACCAAATATGCATGTTCAACTGTTTAACAAGCACATTTGAATAAACTTGGAAATTGTAGCACATGATGTTTCTAAAGGTGGTGTGATATGAACTTGTGCAGCACCACCTACCGCAATACGTGGTGCTTATACAGTTTTAAAATGGATTGCTCTAGGGCAGAAGTGTTAGGCTTAGGGGTGAGAATTAGGCATAGGGTTAGGGGTTAAGCATAGGTTAAGCTGTTAGGCTTAAGATTAGGTTTCAGTTTTACGGTTCTGCCATCACTTCTTTATTTTTACTGTGTATATTGCAAACACTGTGCCTACTGATGTCCAATACGCCAGCACCGTAGTGCATTCCTGACAGTAGGTGGTGCTTTGGGGCAGCCTTCAGGCATGGTCACTGTTCTGAGAGCGATGTGGGTCCTCATAAAAGGAAAGAACCCAATTCGACCCTAGCAGAGAAGTATCTGGGGGAAAAATAGACTAATTGCAGTATAGTGATTGAAAATAAATTTAAAGCAGTGCAAGGCAACCTATTTTATTTAAAGGGCTGCTATGTGATATGCTCCTGAATCTTTAAAAGGACCTCACTGCCTTAAAACTTTTTTTACCCAAAGAAAAATGGTAAAATTGTTTTACCTTTCCTCTTGACCCTATGTTAATAAATATGAATTGCTTCGTAAGAGCACTGTAGTCCACAGTGATTTCCTTACTTTTGGACAAACACCACACTAATAGCCCTATTAAATTGCAGCTTTGTAAATACGAGTTGAAATCGCAAGGCCTATGCAGTTAGAAAATGAGACAGTTTACAACGTTATTAAATTCAAAGTGCTGCATACATATAAGGAATGGGAGAGGACTGTGATGAACTTTATTCCTCCAGAAGCAGTGGTGCGCATACCAGGCCGACTGGACACAGATCACCCTAGCACACTGCAACGTGAGTATCATATCACATAACACACATGGTTGTATGAGATTGTGGGGGGATGGGCTGTCCAAAAGCCTGCAGATATCATGCTGTTTGTATGTATGTATAAATAGGCTTGTATTCTGGCAGTTGTATATAATGAGCTGTATCCCTCTAGATCTGGGGTGGGTAAGGAAGGTCACATACATGCCGGCCTTTCAATATATCATGCTGTATGTATGTGTATATATATATATATATATATATATATATATATATATATATATATATATATATATATATATATATGTATATATATGTATGTATGTATAAATAGGCTTGTATTCTGGCGGTTGTATATAATGAGCTGTATCCCTCTAGATCTGGGGTGGGTAAGGAAGGTCACATACATGCCGGCCTTTCAATATATCATGCTGTATGTATGTGTATATATATATATATATATATATATGTATGTGTATATATATATATATATATATATATATATATATATATATATATGAATGTATGAATAGGCTTGTATTCTAGCTGTTGTATATAATGAGCTGTATCCCTCTAGATCTGGGGTGGGTAAGGAAGGTCACATACACGCCGGCCTTTCAAGATAACCTTTGTGCGCACAGGTGAGTCAATCAGGATGACTGAAAGGGTGATTGACTCACCTGTGCACGGCAGGGATATCATAAAATCCAGGCATGTATGTGTCCCTCCAGGACCGAACCTGCCCATACTTGCTCAAAAATTATATGGCTTCCTACACCCCTGCCCACACACAGGGATAATTCACATACAATAGCACTGTAATCCCTATGGTTGACTAAAGATATATATTATTATTATTATCATTTATTTGTATCGCGCCAACATATTCCGTAGCGCTATACAGGGGAGGAGAACAAGGAAATATACAACATACAATATTGACAAAAGCATGGATGGCCCTGTTTTGAGCTTCGAATCTTGTAAAAGTGCTTTTTCCCAAAGCACCCCACAGGATTAGACACTCGCCACTTACAATCTAAAGGTAATGGAAGAGACAGAGACCTGGGAAGGGTATATAAGGAAAAGCAAGGTTAGGAAGGAAGTGAGAGGTACATAGGAAGGAAATTGTGAAAGTAAAGAGGTTAGGTTATCCATTCGTTAGAGAGGGAAAATATGTGATATATATGGGGAGACAATAACCATTTCAGTCCTGGTAGCAAACCTATCATGTTCATAATTTGTATCCCTGATATGTCTGGACAATGGCTGCACTACAAACTTATTCTGAGTACAATTTCTAATTTATGTTCAGATTGATTGCAAAAGAGCAGGGTGTCCAAAGTCAAACCTCCTGGACTGCACACAGGCCTGGATATGTGTATTTCCTTCATGTGCACAGATGAGTCAATTAGACTAAATGACTTGGAGAATGATATTCTCAGCTGGGTGCAGGATGGCTATCTACAAATGCAGGCCTGACTTTGGCCTCCACTGCAATAGAGAGTAAAAATCTGGTTATGCAGCATATGTGGATCCAGACTCTGTAGGATTGCATGTGTGTCATATACTGTCCTAACCTTGCCCATGTCTCAGCTGCATATTAACAACCATTGCTGGAAACGTGTCACAGATTGGTCAGTCTCATACACTGCACAGCAGATCCAGCAGAGCACGTGTCTGATGCACATGCAGTACACATTCATATGAGCCATGATCCACAATGCTTCTTATGCAGGCCGTGGTTCATCTGTGTAACACAAGCACCACAGTCAATCACAGGTGACCATGATGTCAAGGATATGTAAACACATAGCTGTCAATTGTGTATCGCAACCAACTGAAATATATGTTTATTCCATTGCAGTACCCACAAGTCCAGCAGCAGCAGCGGAGGAGGCGGGAGTGTCTGAAGAGAAGGGCCAGGACATCTAAGAGTGCCCAGGACCATCCACATCACTGGCTTCTGAGGAGTGGGAAGTGATTCCCGGGCCCTCAACTGCAACATCTGGCCCGCCACAGCCATACCGGCAATATCAACCTGTCATGTCCTGGTCCCACACCTCCCAGCTGCCACCAGCATTATCACAGCGATGGGGGCAGCACACCACATGGATGCCATCATCCTATGCTGCCCCTTACCATGCTACCCCTTATCCAAGGCCCTATAATGTTGCTCATGGGTACCCAACATACGATCCATCGGGCCATCCATGGTATGACCCCCCAGGGCTACATACTGCCACCTCAGCTCCAGCCACCAATGCAGCAGTGGCCACCCTATGCTGTACTGCCCTTTGCTGGGCCTCCCTCAGCGGCTCCACCCTCAGCAGCGGCGCCTCCTGCTGAGTCGCAAGCCCCTAAGTCGCCATCTCCTCCACCAGCCAGACAGTAAACGCCTCCAGAGTTTCAGGCCTCGCCTGCGACCCCTCTGCCACCAGTACATGCCCAATTAACCGAGATATTGGCCCAGTGTCACAGGGAGGACCAGGCACAACAAGAAAGGGAGAGGATGCTACAGTTCAGTGAGAGGCAGTGCCGCCTCAGCAGCGCCATCCTGGCTAGCAATAGAGCCCTCCAGGCAAGCACTCAAACTCTCCATTCTGAGATGAGGAGGCACAACCGAAGGATGGAGAGATATAAGGAACGGGCAAGTCGGGAGAGACGCATGTTAATGCGCCTACTCCGCTGCCAGCCCATACCTCTCCAGCCTTCGGTTGCACAACCGCAAGCCCAGATGTCTGCCTCCTCATCTCAGACACCAGGTCCAAATGATCCCCAGCCGCCCAGTGTAGTGCCCCCCCCCTGCTCCTAAACCACAACGAGGAAGAGGGAGATGGTCCGCTGCCACGGATGGTGGGGGCCCAGTAACGAGGAGTAGGAGGTCTTCGATGGTCCGAGACAACTAGGAAGGCCTCTTGATCACTCCTCAATGAATACTGATTGTTATAGATGTTGACATACTATTGGCTGGCTACAGAGCGTGTACATGTCTGGTTATGTTTAATATTTCAACAATTGATCTTCAATGTGGATTGAAATGCAATATATGACTACATATCTCTTCACTAATGAACATGACTGGTGTGAGTTTACATTATAATGATCAGTGTCCCGGCTGTAGAGTTGCACAGTCTCATCAGGATCTGCTAATCCAAACCAGCAGTTCTACATACGTTTTTGTAGCATTCCATCCCGTTAACATTATGAAAGTGGATTCATCTATTTCATGTCATCCAAACCAAACTGTTAATTCCCTTGGTTTGACATGATCAATGTGCATGTGTTTAGGGGTAATGTGAACAGTGTAATCTGTCTGGCCTTGGCACCACCCATATGCCAGTGAGATTTGATATCAGCATGGCACAACTATTTGCTTCCCTGGCTTCTATACCCTTCTTAATACATGCTAATATTTTATTTGCCTTTGCAGCTGCTGCTTGGCTTTGAGCACTGTTATCTAGGTGGTTGTCCACAAGCACTCCCAAATCCATTTCAATATCTGATACACCTAGATTTGCTCCATTTAAGATTATAAATTGCATGGCTATTTTTTCTTCCCAGATGCATAACTTTACATTTATTCGTATTAAATCTCATCTGCCATTTTAGATGCCCATTCCTCAATTTTATGTAAATCCCTTTGGAGGGAAAGCACATCACAATCTGATTTAATTACCTTGCACAACGTTGTGTCATCAGCAAAAATGAAGACACCACACTCCAATCCTACCTCGAAGTCATTAATAAATATGTTAAAAAGGAGAGGACCTAATACTGAACCCTGAGGAACCCCACATGCCACATTAGTCCAATCGGAGTATGTTCAATTTATAACAACCCTTTGTTTCCTGTCTCTTAGCCAGCTCTGAATCCATGAGCAGATATTTACTGCAACTCCTGTACTATAATAACAGCTCATGATTGTTCTAACACCTCCTCTGTATGCTTTCCAAATTCACAGCATCTATTGACCAATCAGCAGTAATGTATGCAAACACACTGTGTGTGGAATCGCTTAGTATCACATGATCCATGTTTTCTAGTGTCTGTTTATTCTGGCAACCATATGGTTGTTGTATGCGCATTCATGGTTATGTTGATGAAATGGTGTGTTATATAATGTTGGTTACTGTGGGATCATGACCACATGTGACCATAGTAGATACTATGCATTACCCTCATGATGTTGTCTGTTTCCCCTTCAGATGTCCTCTGATTTGCCACAGCCCCTTGCCATACTGGGATCCGTTCACACCACATCATTACATGCGCACTTGGCCGCGTTAGGCCGTCCAGTGCGTATGTAATTGGCTGAGAGTCCTTACAAGGGCCGCTAAGTGCGTATGTAATTGGTTGAGGCCGTTGGCTCGCTTGCAGGCTGAAAAGGGGACGTACTAGCGAGACACGCCTCTCAGCCAATCACGTACGAGATAAACAATTTGATTGACAGTAGGAGCTTATAAATGTGATTGACACAAACCCATGCGTTGACTGTGTTGTGAGAGCCATTGGAGTTAGAACGCAGTTGCAGGAGCAGGTGGGAGAGAGTGTTTTTTGAGCGTAGTGGTTTGGAGAGAGGTAGATTAGTTTTTTTCTTGTTTCTTGTCTATTTCATAAGCAAATACACATATTTACAGATTTCACATATTTGCAAGACACATAGATTAAACAACACACATAGAGACATATATATAGTTAGGACACACCCCCCCATCCCATCCCCCCACCACACTCCATCCCCCAACACTTATCAAATACACATAGCACACACATATATTCTTTACAACACACATATTCCAGTAATTTTATTTCTTTATCGTTCTTTTGATTTGTAGGCGCACTATTTTTGATTGATTTGTATTACTATCCTAGCATATTTACACTTAAGAGTTACACATATTTACACATTATACATATTTGCCAGACACATAGGTTAAAGACACATAGAGACATACATAGCGTTAGGACACACTCCACCCCCCGCCCCCCCCCACTTTTGCACCGTAACCCCCAACACTTATTAAAAACACAAAGAACATACACTTTTTTTATTCACTGCCCTTATAACTGTTACACTTTTTTTGAGTTATCCTTATTTCTTTATTATTTATGAGCATGGATGGAGGAGGTTGGTGGAGAAAGGAGTGTGGAGAAGTAGAGGAGGAGAGGAGCGGAGAGTGAGGAGGGCAGCGAGAGTGGAGGGTGGAGGAGAGGTGGTTTCGTGGGAGGAGTTGGAGGGAGAGGGGGGGGAGAGGGAGAGGAGGATGGGGAGAGGAGGAGGGAGAGGAGGAGGGGGAGAAGGAGGGTGAGGACAGTGCAGGCACACAGAGAGGAGGGACAGAGGGGAAGGGGCCTGTTCCGGGGGCGGGGGGTAGTTTAGGGAAGGGACAGCCCTCAGGAAGAGGACAGGGAGGCCAGGGTCCCCAAACACAGTCGAGAGAGCAAGGGGCTATTGGCAAGGACAGGAGCAGGGCCCGTAATTATACGCCCAGGAGAATATGGTCCTCCTGGGTGCGATCCGTGACTGGCCCGTCATCCTGGTTGCAAGGAAAGCGAAGTCTGGGCATAAGGCTCAGGCTTGGAAGGAGGTGATGAAGGAGGTGTCCACAGTGCCTAGGGGCTTGGGGTCCTTAAAGCATTGTTATGTGGATATCAGGGCTACGGTGAGGAGGAAGATGGCCAGAGAAACCCAAGGACATTGTATGACCTATAAGAAGTAGGAGAGAATCAAAAGGGACCTTATGAGCCCGCCGCCCGCAGATGGAGCTTCAGCCCCGGGGGCCCAGCACGACCCAGCCTCCATTTCAGGTGAATATGACCTACACCAACATGCCACCACATGTGCATCACTGCACCTGTACATGGTGACCAACAAGGACACTGACATGTCAGCTCCATGGAATTAGCAATGGATAGATGGATGCGTCATTAAATCCATGAAGCTAACAAATCACTGTCATTCCTGGGCACCCCAAG
Organism: Discoglossus pictus; assembly: GCA_027410445.1. NCBI lineage: Eukaryota > Metazoa > Chordata > Amphibia > Anura > Alytidae > Discoglossus > Discoglossus pictus. Next base: position 259,595,115 of record CM050166.1, on the reverse strand, counting down.
AGTAATCAAGCAATAGAGAGTCCATGTACTGGTGTGCCCACTGCAGCCGATGCAGTTACAGACCGCAGACAGCATTAGGAGCCAGGAGAGGTCAAGACAAGAAACCAAAGATTGGATCAAATCTAGCAAATGATAGCTAATCTGAGTTGCAATTATGAGAATCATCCATGTTCAGGCCTAGATGTCAGATAGTTAGGAGTGAAAACATATCAATGTATTAATCAGCATGACATGTACCTCTCTTTTCTCTCTTTCAGCATCCAGTAGGAGGTCTGGATCCAGTGATGAGCCAGAGGCAGGGACAGCTCAGGGGGAGGAGGCTGCAGGATCATCTGAGGGCCCTGGCTCTGAGGAGGGGGAGGTCATGGTAGTTGACAGTCCCCCTGTAGAGATCACTAGCCGCTTTGACCCGACCGTCCCCCTCCTCCAAAGACTTGACATCTCGCCGGGGGGCCCTCCAAAGCGGTGGACTATGCCACAGCACCTCCTTCCCCACACAGTGAGCCACCGGTGACCCCATTACAACCCCTGTCTCCAGCCGGGTCCCAGATCCTCCCCCCTCTCTCCCCACCACCTCCTCACCCAGCTCTGCCAGCTGGACCCCTACCCCCACCACCAACGACCCAGGCTGCGCTGCCGGAGTTGTTGGCCCTCGTGAGGAGTATGGCTGCTGACATATCTGGCATGAGGCGCAGCCTGGACAGGCGCTTTATGGAGGAGAGGAGGCATCACCTGATGATGGAGCAGCACATGGTCAGGCTGCTGTGAACGGGGCTGGTCCCCGACCAACAGCAGCCTGGCCCCTCCTCTCCTTCCACCATGACTCCGCTGCCACCACCACCCGTGGTGCGACTACCTCCCCCCGCTCCCCCACCACCAACAATAGGGAGACGTGTCCGGGCACGGACGATGCTGGCCCTGCGTCTAGGTGGAGGAGGACCTAAGGGTTGTGGACATGTTTGTGCCTTCTAAACAGCACTCCTCAATGACAATCTATTGGTCACAATGCTGACCTAATCTAGCCTGGCTACAGAGTGTTGGATCTTGGCCTTTGTGATGGTGAGATTTTGTATGCAGATGGCTACCTCCCATCACATGGTCTATGATTCTCTTCTCTGTGGACACATAGGGTTCGGTTAAACATGCAACCAATTGATGGTCACTGGGGAATGCTGTTGGGAAGAGATGCTGCAGTCCCTTTTTTTTAGGCCGTTAGGTTTTAGGTTCTTTTTTTTATTTTCCTTTCCATTTGTTTTGTTTTAGGTACAATTCAGGTCCTTGAAGGCATCTCCTGCATCTGCAAGCATTGTGGAGGAAATGTATGAGGTGTAAGGTTTTCCCAGTGCCTCTCAGGTAGACATTCCTTCTATGACAGTCCCCCCCCCCCCCCACTCCCCCCTTAACATGTAGCTCCCACAATCTTAAAGCTATCATATAGCCATATATCTCAGACATGATTGCTGTTCGCTTAAATTTAGACTAATACCGCTATGGTGGTGGACTTGCAAAGTCTCACAATGGCATGTTAATGACAGCCAGCATTAATATATGCACTAGTGAAGCATGTGATCCTGACCCCAATATCAGTCTGAGAACAGATCCTTGGGTCTGATGTAAGTGACAGTGACTCTGGCTGCTAACCTTTGTGTCCTCTCCATATTAATGGCTATTTGCCCATATTACTGATTATCCAGAGACCTAGCTAATAGTTAGTAATGCTTGCAGATGGGAATCAGGTGAGTTGGTATGTTGGTACAGTATTTAGCACTGTACTGTACATGCATTGTCATTATTATTTTTTATCCTCCTTTGCCTTTTTTTTTTGACCATTTTTTTTTGTGGCAATTTTGCCCCCCACACTGTATGTGTGAAACTGGATTGGATTACACAGTCCAGAGGTTGAATCATCTGTTCCATTGAGCAGATCCAGACAAGTTGTAAGTGCCATGCACTCTAATGGTTTCTTCAGTTAAAAGGAGTGATTTGTGATGATCCTTTTTTTCATCAGTCAGGTTGCAGCGGTGTACTGACCGCATGTGACCCTGGTAGGTGCTATGCATCATGCTTATTCTAGACTATTATATTGTCCCCTGTAGGTATCCCTTTTTTTTCTTATAGCCCCTTGCTCTCTTGGGACCCGCCCACACCACAGCCATGATATTGTGGCACAGTCTTGACCACTGCTGATTGTGGTCTGTGTCCAAACTAAAGTTTTGTTATACTGTTATCTAAATGCACAATCTTGACCACTGCTGATTGTGGTCTGTGTAAATAATAAAGCTGTGTTATACTGTTATCACTGTGTCAGTGTGTTTTCAATGGTTGGGGTTATGGGACATCCACATGCATCACATTAGTGTCACATTTCTATAGATGTAAACTAATGAGCCCTAGTTAACCCACAATGGATCAATACATATTAAGGGGAATAATAGTCCTAATAGCATTAGATATCATATAATACATCTAATAGATCTACAATCTAGGCATAATAAAGGGTTAATGCGCAGGCCAAGTCCAATTAGTGATATTGTGGAGTAGGAACATTCCCCTGAGGGTCTAACAGGATAATGATAGGTGATACTGGAGTGGCTTGTCAGTTCCTTCTCCAATTATTTGTAATGTGTCTGTCCAATCTGCTTTCACCCCCCCCCCACCCCCACAATGGCCCTTCATGGTATAGCTCACAGCTTCATTGAAGTACACAAGCCCCATCACTTATCAAACCATGGTGACCATGGGAACATACCCCACACTAATCTACTGTAACCCATCAGGAAGGGCCGCAAACACACATGGAGAGTTTGCAGAGGCACATTGAGCAACAGCCAACTCACCTCCATCAGGGGTAATCTCTGCTACGCCCATCTAAGGAAGTCCCACGCCATTGCTGGTGGCCATGTGCCAAGATGGCCACTCAGTCCCAATGAGTGGCCCATTATGTTCTGCTATTCATTAATTTACATTAGTTTGGATTGCTAAGTGATGTTGGTGATGGTGCTTGTGTACTTCAATGAAGCTGTGAGCTATCCCATGAAGGATCATTGTGGGGGGGTGAAAGCAAATTGGACAGACACATTCCGAATCACTGGAGAAGGAACTGACAAGCCACTCGAGTATCCCCAGCATGCAAACCTTGTAGGAAAGTAATGTCAGAGGCCTAGCAGCATGTGCTGCAGTCCAGAGAGGCAGACACGACTGAAAGACCAAACAAGAGATATTATATACTTCAATAAAGCTGTGAGCTATCCCATAAAAGGGCTATTGTGGGGGGAGGGTGAAAGCAGATTGGACAGACACATTCCAAATCGCTGGAGAAGGAACTGACAAGCCACTCAGGTATCCCCAGCATGCACACCTTGTAGGAAAGCAGTGTCAGAGGCCTAGCAGCATGTGCTGCAGTCCATAGGGTCACAGACAGTCAGACACGACTGAAAAACTAAACAGGAAATATCCAAGTGCGCCTGTGTACTTGATATATGCCATATGGCAGTGTAATTTGCCCCATATTTGTGTTCCCAAATGTAGAGCAACATGTATATCCAATTATATTGATATTTTGGGGGCCACAATAGAGCCTTTGTGAGTAACAAAGGGTTAATATGGCATAATTTTGATGTTTTTATGTAATCAGGTAGTGTGTCTTTAATTGCTTTATGTAAGCTGCAGCATGGCTTTTCATTTCAAAATGTAACAACTAATTGGTTGTATAATGCATTTGCTTTGGTGGGGGAGGTGTTAGTGTGCAATCAATTGTAATGGCCTGCCATGCTTTCCCTCTGTTAAACTGTCACTTTTACACTTTAAGTAGTCTGTACGTAGTACGTAAATCAATTTGCTGGGGCATTTCTGTGCACTTAGCGATTTTGCGAGATACGAGCGTACACGCAAAGATTTCTTGTCCGCGACTTACTATGTAGCGCTTCTGGGAGACAAATCTCGGAAAAGGAGTCCGAAATTGCGCAAGTCAGACGCAAGTCGATTCGTAGTACGCAAATCCATTCCAAAACGCAGCTCTAATTTAATATTATTCACGCTCCATTTATTTATATATTTTCTCCGGGATCATCTCCGCTCTCAGTTTACCTAGTTGACTCTTTCTCCCAAGTGAAGGTTCACTTAGGGATTTATTAGCTTACCTTTAGTATCATATATATCTTTAGTTCAAATTTTACACATAGCTCGCTTTTGAACCCATTGACTGGGGTCTGTGTGGATATTTATGGTGCAACACCCCCCTTTGGTTTACCTTCTATTGTCGGCACTTCAAAGATGGCACAACACTATATTATTAATATAAGAGGTGATTATACCTAGAATATGGTACCATTTTAGATATCCTTAAATCAAAAGTAACTTGACATTTAGAGTCATTACACATACTACATGTAAAAGTTTATGGCATTTAAGTTTAATACATAGTTTCCAACAATATAGCCAGTAGTTAACATCCAGCGATTTTATTATTCACAGCTACCAGCTGTACAAGCAACCTAACTTTAAATCTCGCGATTAACGCGAGTTCGCGATCTGGAACACGTAGTCTCGCGAGAAACGGGATGACGCGGCACGCGATGACGTCGCGGTGTGAGCGTGAACGCGGTGACGTCATCGCCTCCCGCGAATCGCGGGACCCTTTAGAAGACCCGCGATTTTGCTCAGAACATGTCCCCTGATGAATCCGAAACCTTAATAGCGGGGAAACGCGCATCGGGAACATCATAACACTGCAGGCGGCTGGGGTAAGCTCTCCCAATGTGGAGCATAATACCCACATACTCGGCGTAGAACTGTTTTATCTACACCCATAAGGTAACATTGTATTCTTTAGATACTTACCTCATGAGATACCTATGCAATATACAGTTCATAAGAATTTCTTATTGACCCATGAGATTAATTGCTGGGATTAAGCTATTTTGATAACAGCATTGTGTTGTGTATCAAAACACTGAGGTGGATTTGTCTATGTTGACCTTAACTATATCACATTGAGGTAAGACTCTAGTGTGATTAGGTCAAGTCTCTGTATGAAACTCAGAGAGATCTCTTTTTTCAAAGCAACACTAGCAACTGTAAGCCGTCATCTGTCCTCTAAACTAGACAGGTGGTGACTTAGTCTATTACTTTACTTTTTCTCGTGGGGCTTAACTTCTACTCCCTAGAGCTTACTATTAACAACCCCCTCCCATAAGCGCCAGCCTGCCACAGATATACAGCCAGTATATCTTTTTTACATTTATATTTACATTTATATTTACACTACTGTTATTTTTTATTTAGATTTTTCTTTAATAAAGTTATTTTGTATATATATATTTTTTCATTATGAGTTGCTACACATTTTTGAAATAGAGTCTTGTGTGTCTCTATGGTGTGCTGGGGATAGGCACTGTAGACCCAGTACACACAGGGACTCATCATACTAATTTAATAGGGGCCTAAGCCTGTAATAGTAAAATAAGAAATATTCACCAGAAATTGTGATAATGTGTTAGAAAACCCAAGTTCATATTAAGTCCTGTAATTTTCGTCTTGATGAATGTGATCGTCTTTCTTTCAAATGCTTTTGTCTCTTGTATGTTTTTAAAATGTCTCTGCATATTTTGATGTTATAAGTCTTGTTGGTTTGTATGGCTGTGTCATCATTACAAATGTGTTGACATATCTAACTGGCACTTATTACAAGGTTTTGTTCCATTTTCTCTTCTCAGTTGTTCAATGGCCAATCTTCTGCTTAAAAGTTTTTGTTTTAGATTTGGTGATGTTTTGGACTATGACTTGGGCCTGGACTGGAAATAAGTTATCCTGTTTATAGTTAATGTTAGGTATTTCTAATTGCTTATGGATAAAATACGATTACCGTATATACTCGAGTATAAGCCGAGTTTTTCAACCCTTTTTTTAAGACAAAAAAGGGCCCCCTCGGCTTATACTCGAGTTGCTCTCCCCCCGTGTCTCTCTAACCCCCCCTGTGTCTCTCTAACCCCCCCCCCCCGTGTGTCTCTAACCCCCCGTGTGTTTCTAACCCCCCGTGTGTCTCTACCCCCGTGTGTCTCTAACCCCCCGTGTGTCTCTCTAACCCCCCGTGTGTCTCTCTAACCCCCCGTGTGTCTCTCTACCCCCCCGTGTCTCTTTCCCTCCCCCTCCTCAACCTAAACCCCCCTCAACCCCCCTCCTCCACCTAAACCCCCCTAAATATCTCCCCCCCTCCCCTCACTTACCTGCTTGTGCTCCGGCCTCCGCTCCTTGACCCGGCGCGCTCCGCCTCATTAGCATATACCGGGTGCCGGCACCCGGTATATGCTAATGACACGGCGCGCATATGACGTCAAATGCGCGCCGGGTCAAGGAGCGGAGGCCGGAGCACAAGCAGGTAAGTGAGGGTAGAGGGGGGAGGTATTTAGGGGGGGTTAGGTGGAGGAGGGGGGTTGAGGGGGGTTTAGGTTGAGGAGGGGGGTTTGGATTGAGGGGGATTGAGGGGGGAGGTTGAGGGGGTTTGAGGTTGAGGAGGTGGGTTGGGGTTGAGTGGAGTTGAGGTTGAGGAGGGGGGTTGAGGGGGGTTGAGGTTGAGGAGGGAGGTTGAGGATGGGGGGTTGAGGATGAGGATGGGGGGGTTGAGGAGGGGGTTGAGGATGGGGGGGTTGAGGAGGTAGGTTCAGGAGGGAGGTTGAGGATGAGGAGGGAGGTTGAGGATGGAGATTGAGGATGAGGAGGGAGGTTGAGGAGGAGGGGTTGAGGAGGGGGGTTGAGGATGGGGGTTGAGGAGAGAGGGTTGGGGTTGAGGGGGGGTTGAGGTTGAGGAGGGTTGAGGATGAGGAGGGAGGATGAGGAGGGAGGATAAGGAGGGAGGTTGAGGATGAGGAGGAGGGGTTGAGGAGTGCGGTTGAGGATGGGGGTTGAGGAGAGAGGATGAGGATGGGGGGGTTGAGGAGGAAGGTTGAGGAGGAAGGTTGAGGAGGGGGGGTTGGGGTTGAGGGGGGATTGAGGTTGAGGAGGGAGTTGAGGATGATGATGGGGGTTGAGGAGGGAGGATGAGGAGGGGGTTGTGATGCGGGGTTGAGGAGGGAGGTTGAAGAAGGGGTTGAGGATGGGGGGGTTGAAGAGGGAGGTTGAGGATGAGGAGAGAGGTTAAGGATGAGGAGGAGGGGTTGAGGAGGGGGGTTGAGGTTGAGGAGGGGGCTTGAGGAGGGAGGATGAGGATGGGGGGCTTGAGGAGGGGGTTGAGGATGGGAGGGTTGAGGATGGGGGGGTTGAGGAGGAAGGTTGAGGATGGGTGGGTTGAGGAGGGAGGTTGAGGAGGGGGTTGACGAGGGAGGTTGAGGAGGGAGGATGAGGAGGGAGGTTGAGGATGAGGATTGAGGTTGAGGATGAGGAGGGAGGTTGAGGAGGAGGGGTTGAGGATGAGGAGGGAGGTTGAGGAGGGAGGTTGAGGATGAGGAGGAGGAGGGAGGTTGAGGATGAGGAGGGAGGTTAAGGATGAGGCGGGAGGTTCAGGAGTGGGGTTGAGGAGGGTGATAAGGGAGGTTGGAAGAGCCACAGGGAAAGGAAAGTGGAGAAGGGACACAGGCAAGGGAGAGGGGAGAAGAGACACGGAGAGAGAGGGAGTCACATAGGGCACAAGAGGGACACAGGGGGCAGCACATTTCCCACCCTCGGCTTATACTCGAGTCACTCATTTTACCCAGTATTTTATGGTAAAATGGGTGCCTCGGCTTATACTCGGGGGGATGAGACACAGGGGAGGGAGTGGGAGAGACATAGGGAAGGGGGTGAGGGTGAGAAAAATGAAAAATTATACCGTAATTTTTGATGGGCAATTTACTAGTATATATTTTAATTGTGTATCTTTGGTTATTAATGGTTGTAAATCTTTGACTATTTTCTATATTTTCTCTAAAACTGGATGGCATGTGGTCACTAGAGGTATACGTGAAGTAGTGTCTCTTGCTTATTATTTATATACTAGCGACTTGCCCGTCAAAAATGACAGGGCAATAAAATTTGAAGCCATGGTAATGCTGTTTGACACACAAAGTAAACCTTTTTGTACTTTGGCACTCATGGCGAGCCTCTCGTCTCGTCTATTTTTTCTCCTCTGAGCACCTTCGTCACTCATTATAAAGAGAGATACATATGTATATATATTTACTTAATCAATAATGAATTAATTAGTTCTTGAATAAATTAATATACTTTACCTATTTGTAATTAATATATCCAGCAATCAATAGCCTGAAGAGCTAACAATCTGTTTATATTTTCCATCAACATACAATGTACAGTTTGAGTGTTGGTGCTCTGATGCTAAAGTGTAATGAATGTCCCAACTGTGCATTATAAATTTGTTGTGTGCGCGAGGGAAATCCGTTGGTGTAGTTGTGTAAAGCAACATTGCAGGTTCGTAATATTATTAATGTGTTACGCGGCTCGCAAGCATTTTCCGTCCTTTTTTTCTGCAACCATTTTTTTTTCTCTCGCTTCTGCGATTTTCGGGTGATGAAAGGCGTCGAAATCACCTTAAATTTTTCGTTCCACCTCACTCCCAGATGTCCTGGCTGTACCTCCGTGCTGTGATGTTTTTGTTGTATTTATTTGTATATTCTTTGTGTTTTTTGAGGTTCGGCTGTTAACCTGGTATTTTTGCTATCTTGTTTTTTTTGTTTTTTTTTCTCAAAGTCCTGTGTAATTTATATCACGCTATTTTCCCTGCTCCCGAATCTATATTACTACTTCTACCATATTTTAGGATAATAATTCTTCCCCCACAATCTTCTAACCTATTTTTCCTAATCTCACACATTGTCACAATGCGCTCTCATGCTTCCCTCTTTATTATATCCTACTGCCTCTCTCTCAGACTTTCCTTTGCAGCATCTCCATATCACGTCACAAACAATATCATGTACAGTCAGGTCCATAAATATTGGGACATCAACACAATTCTAAACTTTGTTGCTCTATACACCACCACAATGGATTTGAAATGAAGCTAACAAGATGTGCTTTAACTGCAGACTTTCAGCTTTAATTTGAGGGTATTTACATCCAAATCAGGTGAACGGTGTAGGAATTACAACAGTTTTTAAATGTGCCTCACACTTTTTAAGTAAAAGGACTAAAAGTAATGGGACAATTGGTTGCTCAGCTGTTCCATGGCCAGGTGTGTATTATTCCCTCATTATCCCATTTACAAAGAGCAGATACAAGCTCCAGTGTTCATTTCAATTGTGCTATTTGCATTTGTTGCTGTTAACTCTCAATATGAGATCCAAAGAGCTGTCACTATCAGTGAAGCAAGCCATCATTAGGCTGAAAAAACAAAACAAACCCATCAGAGAGATAGCAAAAATATTAGGTGTGGCCAAATCAACTGTTTGGAACATCCTTAAAAAGAAAGAACGCACTGGTGAGCTCAGCAACACCAAAAGACCCGGAAGACCACGGAAAACAACTGATCTGAATCTGATTGAGCATGCATTTCACTTGCTGAAGACAAAACTGAAGGGAAAATGCCCCAAGAACAAGCAGGAACTGAAGACAGTTGCAATAGAGGTCTGGCAGAGCATCACCAGGGATGAAACCCAGCGTCTGGTGATGTCTATGCGTTCCAGACTTCAGGCTGTAATTGACTGCAAAGGATTTGCAACCAAGTATTAAAAAGTGAAAGTTTGTTTTATGACTGTTAATCTGTCCCATTACTTTTGGTCCCTTAAAAAGTGGGAGGCACATATACAAACTGTTGTAATTCCTACACCGTTCACCTGGTTTGGATGTAAATACCCTCAAATTAAAGCTGAAAGTCTGCAGTTAAAGCACATCTTGTTTGTTTCTTTTTAAATCCATTGTGGTGGTGTATAGAGCCAAAAAGATTAGAATTATGTCGATGTCCCAATATTTATGGACCTGATTGTGTATATATATATATATATATATATATGTATGTGTATGTATGTATATATATATATATATATATATATATATATATATATGTGTATATATATATATGTGTATATGTGTATATATATATATATATATACAGTCAGGTCCATGAATATCCTGCCAGGGAACACAGTGACCAAAGATCCCAAGGGAGGTGAGTGCTGTGGTTCCAGAGAGAGGGGGATGTGATGTGCTGATCCAGATACCACATAGATATTTGGAGTCTTTAGACCAGACCACAACATTGGGTGCCGGCTTCCAGATCCGTCCAGTAAATTCTCCCCTGAAATTACTATTTTTCTGGGCACCCCAGGGGAGTGTTTTACCCATGCAGTGGGGCAGAAGAGTTTATGGGCCCTGGTTATTGGGGGGTGGGCTGGCAATGACACCCTTGGACTGTATTGATTACCCTGGCACAAAGGACTGTGGGCAGAACCCAGGCCGGGCAAACAGTCTGGATAGGAGCAGCTATGTTCACTGTGCCCTGGGAATGCACTTTGGGCCTAGCATGGAGCTCCCGCTTGTGGTGTATCACCAAATTAATATTACACAAGGTTCGTCTACATTAAAAGGTATTTATTAAAAGGCAGATAACACAATACTATAAATGTATTACAAACACAACAGCCCAGACCCACGGAGCAACACCCCCTTTTAAATCTATCTACCTATATATATAGTAATTCCCTTCCCCAAACGCTTGATCTTACCCACGGTCAGACCATTGACATCACCTCCATCACCCTTCACCATCAAGGGAAAAACAGGCCCAAGCACAAGTTTCCTGCCTGGATATATCCTTAGTTGAGATGATGTAATTTACATCACATCCTGTCCATGCATGACTTCCTTTAGCAATTGTGGGAGGGAAGTAAAGATTCTCAGCCCTCCTACATAGACCTGTTTAAGGAAGTCCTGAATTACCATTCAAGGAAGACAAGTTACCACACCGCTGATAAAAAATGTCAGAGAGCTAGCCACAGACAAGGGGCAGGGGAGGTTATGATCCCTGAGATCCTGCCAAACAGAGACACTGCAAATCATTTAAAGAGTGACCACATTCCTTATTGTGTGCCCAATCCAGGCAAGATGGAATACAGCGCACCAACTGTGGTCCAAGGAGATGGAGAAATGGAGTCCCATGCCCAGACCATTGCTGCAGGTGAGAGGGGTTACTGTGCCCAGACTGCGGTGCAGGTGAAAGTGGAGCCTCCATTCCAGACCACCATCATGAATGCTGGGTTCAGTATCAGACTGGTATGTTCCTCCCTGGAGGTATTAGTTTATGGGACTCCCAAGGAAAATGTTTCCCCTCAGACATTGAAAAGAGGAGGGCACTGGTCATGGTCCTTGGGAACTGTCACCTGGACTTTGTACCACCCTAGGACCCTTTGGACTGGGTGAACTAATAGGCCCAAGGACTGTTTTAGATGCAGCTGCCCAATTAAAGTTTTTTCCCCAATGGATGGGGAGAAAGAGGGCATGTGCCATGGCCCAAGGAAGGCGGTTGGCAATTGAGCCATGGAGGCTATGCCCAAAATTGTGTGCCCATTGGATTTGGAAGAAATGTGGACTGTGAGGCAATTACAATCACTCGCACAAGTGAGATCAGTGTGGCTAGAAATTTGTCCGGCAGGACGAATTCCTAGGCCACACTAGGATGGGGGAAACTAGCTGTTATGAACAAAAGGGCCCACTGGACTATTTGGGGTTCATCAGTTATTATATGTGTGGTTAGAAGGTTCTAACAATTTGCTTAACATTTATATCATGGATGTAATAAGTTCACGTGGTGCTGTCATTGACTAACATTGGAATACTGTATCTGTGTTAGAAATAGGATAGTGGAATTTTTATGGCCCTGCGATCGGCCACGTGTGAAGGCTGTGGCTTTATTCATCAAAGGGGGAACTAGTTTTATGGCTCTGTAAGAGGAGAAGAAAGCCAGATGCCTCTATACATCTGGAAATCATGTGAATGAGCTATTTGCCTAGGAGGATGGGCTAGAACTGGGGAAGGTCTTTGGTGTTTTGTGTAATCTTTCTGTGTTGATATATATCTCTGAAACAATAAAGAAGTGGCCAGTCTGACTTTGGACACACTAAAGAAAGGTTGTTTCAGAGTCTGCTTGTACTAATCCAAGGTACAGGGTGTGTGATTCTTAGATCCTAAGAATAGGGGTCTGAGGTGCATGTCTCTGCCGTAAGGATGCTGTCATCTGAAGTGTCTTCTGCTGGTGTAGAGATCTGAACAAAAAGTTGCGACCATAGAGAGAGAGATTTGGGGTGAGCGTGGTCCCCCAAATTGGCCGGTCGTGACAGCTGGTGGCAGCGGTGGGAGATCTCAAGCATTTTTACCAGCAGCAAGGATGGCTACTTACAAAGGCAGAGAGAAAGAGAGCCAGGTGACAGAGGCAAAGCACTGCAGAGGAATGGCCCTTCTAAAGCAATGGATGGCGTTCCTGGGATTGTGGCAGGGCCACGAGCTGTCAGGCTGGCTGAAGAAATTGGTATGGAAAGAGATTGCCTTGGAGAAACAGTATCATGCCAGGATAGGGGCTGTTGGTGCCCTTGAAGAGGATCTCTATGTTCAATTGGAGCTAATAGATGGGCTCTGGGAGATTGTCTATGGTGATCCTGAGTGTGGCATGGGGACTGTAAGGAGGAAAAATAACTTATTTCTTAAACGCTGTCAAGGTCTGGGATTAGAACCATGGTCCCCGGAGGCTAATTTACTGGAACCCCTGATTCAGAAAGAGCTGCAGCTGGAGGCTGAGTATGTTGAATTGCTGGATGAGGCATCCATGGAGGGGTTTTGGCCATCCAGTTGGGAGGAACCCTGTCAGGCAGACAGGGAGGAAGAGGATTGGTTACCAGAGGTCTGGGGAGAGGATATTGTGGACTCTGACCAGGACAATACCAATGTGGAGGTACAAATGAGCCAGGCCCAGTTAATTTTTGCTACAACTGGGACAGATGAGAAGGGTATACATTATGGGTACATCTCAAAACCAGTGGAGTCTGAGTCTCAGACAGGAATAGCAAGCCAGATAGAGGGCCTGGGAGAGTTCTGGAAAGTACCAGAGATGGATTGTGAACCTATCATGGGGTTCCCGTGGATAACTACAGTCCAGGAACCAGCCATGGGTACAGGGGCGAACACAGAGAACAACCTTGAGACTGTGTCAGACCAAGGGGGCCAGCCAGACCCAAATGGCTGGGTCACAATTGCTAATAACAAGGCAGTTGAGAAGACAGAGAATGTCTGTAAAACTGATGGCCCAAGGGGATGTCTGGATGAGAGCTGTGAGGTCCTGCCAGGGAACACAGTGACCAAAGATCCCAAGGGAGGTGAGTGCTGTGCCCAGGCGGTGCTTCCAGAGAGAGGGGGATGTGATGTGCTGATCCAGATACCACATAGATATTTGGAGTCTTTAGACCAGACCACAACATTGGGTGCCGGCTTCCAGATCCGTCCAGTAAATTCCCCCCTGGAATTACTATTTTTCTGGGCACCCCAGGGGAGTGTTTTACCCATGCAGTGGGGCAGAAGAGTGTATGGGCCCTGGTTATTGGGGGGTGGGCTGGCAATGACACCCTTGGACTGTATTGATTACCCTGGCACAAAGGACTGTGGGCAGAACCCAGGCCAGGCAAACAGTCTGGAAAGGAGCAGCTATGTTCACTGTGCCCTGGGAATGCACTTTGGGCCTAGCATGGAGCTCCCGCTGATAAAAAATGTCAGAGAGCTAGCCACAGACAAGGGGGCAGGGGAGGTTATGATCCCTGAGATCCTGCCAAACAGAGACACTGCAAATCATTTAAAGAGGGACCACATTCCTTATTGTGTGCCCAATCCAGGCGAGATGGAATACAGCGCACCAACTGTGGTCCAAGGAGATGGAGAAATGGAGTCCCATGCCTAGACCATTGCTGCAGGTGAGAGGGGTTACTGTGCCCAGACTGCTGTGCAGGTGAAAGTGATGCCTCCATTCCAGACCACCATCATGGATGCTGGGTTCATTATCAGACTGGTATGTTCCTCCCTGGTGGTATTAGTTTATGGGACTCCCAAGGAAAATGTTTCCCCTCAGACATTGGAAAGAGGAGGGCACTGGTCATGGTTTTTGGGAGGGGGGTGAGCCATGTCACCTTGGGAACTGTCACCTGGACTTTGTACCACCCTAGGACCCTTTGGACTGGGTGAACTAATAGGCCCAAGGACTGTTTTAGATGCAGCTTCCCAATTAAAGAGTTTTCCCCCATCGATGGGGAGAAAGAGGGCATGTGCCATGGCCCAAGGAAGGCGGTTGGCAATTGAGCCATGGAGGCTATGCCCAAAATTATGTGCCCATTGGAATCGGAAGAAATGTGGACTGTGAGGCAATTACAATCACTCGCACAAGTGAGATCAGTGTGGCTAGAAATTTGTCCGGCAGGACAAATTCCTAGGCCACACTAGGATGGGGGAAACTAGCTGTTATGAACAAAAGGGCCCACTGGACTATTTGGGGTTCATCAGTTATTATATGTGTGGTTAGAAGGTGCTAACAATTTGCTTAATATTTATATCATGGATAAGTGCATGTGGTGCTGTCATTGACTAACATTGGAATACTGTATATGTGTTAGAAATAGGATAGTGGAATTTTTATGGCCCTGCGATTGGCCACGTGTGAAGGCTCTGGCTTTATTCATGAAAGGGGGAACTAGTTTTATGGCTCTGTAAGAGGAGAAACAAAAGGTGTAATTAGAAGAAAGCCAGATGCCTCTATACATCTGGAAATCATGTGAATGAGCTATTTGCCTAGGAGGATGGGCTAGAACTGGGGAAGGTCTTTGGTGTTTTGTGTAATCTTTCTGTGTTGATATATATCTCTGAAACAATAAAGAAGTGGCCAGTCTGACTTTGGACACACTAAAGAAAGGTTGTGTCAGAGTCTGCTTGTACTAATCCAAGGTACAGGGTGTGTGATTCTTAGATCCTAAGAATAGGGGTCTGAGGTGCATGTCTCTGCAGTAAGGATGCTGTCATCTGAAGTGTCTTCTGCTGGTGTCGAGATCTGAACAAAAAGTTGTGACCGTAGAGAGAGAGATTTGGGGTAAGCGTGGTCCCCCAAATTGGCCGGTCGTGACAATATCTATATATGTATGTATGTATACATATTGAGGAGGGGGTTTGAGGATGGGGGTTGAGGAGGGGGTTTAAGGAGGGAGGTTGAGGAGGGGGTTGAGGATAGGGGGGTTGAGGAGGGAGGTTGAGGAGGGGGTTGAGGATGGGGGGTTGAGGGAGGATGAGGAGGGAGGTTGAGGATGAAGAGGGGGGTTGAGGTTGAGGAGGGAGGTTGAGGAGGGGGGTTGAGGTTGAGGAGGGGGGTTGAGGTTGAGGAGGGGGGTTGAGGAAGGAGGATGAGGATTGGGGTTTTGAGGAGGGAGGTTGAGGGGATTTGAGGATGGGGGGTTGAGGAGAAGGTTAAGGATGGGGGGGTTGAGGAGGGAGGACGAGGAGGGAGTTGAGGAGGGAGGTTGAGGGGGGGGTTGAGGATGAGGAGGGGGTTGAGGATGAGGATGAGGAGGGAGTTGGAGGGGGGTTGAGGATGAGGAGGGAGGTTGAGGAGGGGGGTTGAGGAGGGGGGTTGAGGAAAAAGTATGAGGATGGGGGGTGGAGGAGGGGGTTGAGGATGGGGGGGTTGAGGAGGGAGGATAAGGAGGGAGGTTCAGGAGGGGGTTGAGGATGAGGAGGGAGGTTGAGGTTGAGGATTTTGCTTCAAAGTTCTATATTTGAATATTTTTTTTCCCCTGAAATTCCCTTCTTAAAATGAGGTGTGTGTTATACGCCGGTGCGTGTTATATGCCGATAAATACGGTATATATATATATATATATATATATATATGTATGTATATATATATATCTATATATATATATATATATATATATATATATATATATATATTATATATATATACATATATGTATGTATATATGTATATATGTATATGTATATATGTATATGTATGTGTATATATATGTGTATATCCGTAAGTTGCTATAATACAAGATAAAAAGAAAGAAAGAAAAAAGGGCAACTATAACACGGATCAAATACAAATGTATCAATGTAATTAACATATGGTGGTGGAGAAGATGAATAGGACACAAAGGACCTTACTTGGTTACATTAAAGGACATAGTCCAATAGGTTATGGAGTCCACTCATAGAATGGCCTATGGAATATGCAGATAGCAAAACCAAATGGCCAAACCATTCAAATCATGGCAGGCTTCCAAAAAGTGGCAATTTAGACCAGATAAAATAAAAACAATAGTGCTTTATTCTAAAATAACATATCGGTAACCCGAACTAAAGAAGTAATAAAAAGATATAATGTGCTAGAGACGGTTAGATGATTGCTCATGTGAGTATCAGGCTGATGGAGGGAACAAATTTCCCAAATATCCCCCACCAATTTATAATTGGCTCAAATAATTGAATATAGTAGTCCCCATTAATGGAGTTCTTTCAAAGATGCGCTGTGGGTATCCTGAGAAGGAGGGGCACTCAATGGAATCAAAAATATCTACACATACACTAAGGTCCAGACAAAAGAGATCCTGTCTGTGTAAAATGGTGATTTACAAATAATTGATGCGATTAGTCCTAGCCAAATAAAGGACTATGGTGGCTCAAAAGGCAATGTGTTATAGTCATATATATTGTAAATGCTTACTAGGTGACATCCTATGATATGTTGCCCAAATGGACAGGTGCTAGAATGTAACACAAACCTGACAGTATGCACACATATACTGATGCAGAGGAGTATAATGCTGTCTAGCCACTATAATGGCATAAGTGTACACATGACTCTAAATGATGCCTTAATGATAAGGAAAAAAGCCTTACGGTAGCTCCTCTGGCAGATGAATAGTAACACAAGAGGCTGCTACTATGCTATAACGATAAGCTCAGGACTTACCTGCTTGTCAGCCTCCCTCTCATAGACCCGATACTCACATGGAATCACTCACTCGGCGTCTGACATCACAGACGCTCTAACACTGCTCAAAGCACTGGAAAGATCGCGCATGCGCTATTCGAATCTCGCGCATGCGCACTAAAACCGACGCACGTTTCGCGATTAGAATCGGTTCCTCATAGGGCTGTGCTGATCAGCCTGTTCACTCCCTTATAAACCCAGAGATATACAGTGACCCCTAATGGACAATGTTCTAACTGCAATAGTATCAATAAATGACAGATGCTGCCCTTATTGAGAGAAAAAGGGGTGAAGTGGAAAAATATAATTTCCATCCAACTCACCAACAAGGGCAGCATCTGCCCTCATGCTTGGGCCACATAGGACCCCAGTAATTGGGCACAACTATAGATAACAATGTACTGATGAGACCTGACAGTAATGATATAAAAAGAAAATAAGAATGGGAAGACATAGAATGATAATTATCACTGAAAAGTAAACTATGAATATGAAAGTAATAAATTAAATAGGTATGAAAAAAAAAAAAAAAGGGCAAACGGATACCACTCTTGCATAAATTATAGAAAAACTGTGTAATTGATGTTCTCATTAAGTTCATATGGAGTCATGGTATTAAGTAGGAAAATCCATCTGCTTTCAGCTTGAACAAGAGCATTTTCTAGATTTCCTCCACGGATGCCCAGTGTTTCGTACTGTATCATCCAACATTTTATTTCTTCAGAATTTGAATTATGGAATTTGAGGAAATGTCTTGCAACAGATGTTTGTTTGCGTCCATTTTCCAAGTCCCTCTTGCTGTTCCTGATGTTTCGAACATGTTCACTTATCCTTTTTCTCACCTCACGACTCGTCATCCCAACATATTTTTTATTAGGGCGTGTGCATTCAAGCACGTAAATAACTGATTTGGAACTACAGCTAAAGAAGTTCCTCACTTTGTTATTATTACCCATGTGATCCAAAAACAAAGTTGTATTTTTAATATGTGAACAATATTTGCAATGTCCACAATTATGGCTTCCCAAGTTTTGTGTTGTAGATAATTTGACTGTTTTCCTGACAAAGTGGCTTCTTACTAGCGTGTCACTTAAGGATGGAGCCCGTCGCCAACTGGCATGTTTCTTATCTGGGAGCCATTTTTTCAGGTCAACATCGGTCTGAAGTACATTCCTATGTTTATTAAGTATATGGAGTATAGTAACAAACTTCATGTCCAATCTAAGTTTGTTCCACCTTTAACCGTTTGCCCACAAGTTGACATCTATACCAAATTGGTAGTTCAGTATTTGAAGAAACTATCCTGCACCTATGGATCAAATCTGACATCAGAAGAACATAAATGTCTTAAAGAAATCCGGTTATGGCCAGATGTAGTCTTAAAACCCTCGGATAAAGGTGGTAATATCGTACTCTGGCGTATAGAAGACTATACCACTGAAGCCATGAAACAGCTATCCGACAGGAGATGCTACAGGAAACTCTTGGGCGATCCTACCCTTGAATTTACTGACAAATATACGAAATTTGTCATGGAAGCATATAATAATGGAGTCATTTCCAAGAAGGTATCTAAATTCCTAGAAATCAGTAAACCACGGACTGCCACACTGTATCTGCTACCAAAGGTGCATAAAGATGAATTGAAACCTCCAGGTAGACCCATCATATCTGGCAATGGTAATTTATGTGAACAAGCAAGCAGATTTATTGATTTCAATCTACGATCATATGTAATCGATTTACCCTCATACCTTCGAGACACCATGGATCTCCTTAATAAATTGCATGGGATCATTCTATCAGATACTACCTATATGATTACCTGTGATGTGGAGTCATTATATACTTCCATCAAACATCAGATGGGAGAGAATGCGGTCAGTTACTTTCTGAAGATGTACCAAGCTCAACAGCAGGAAAGAAACCAATTTTTAATTGATTTACTGCATTTTGTCTTAACCCACAACTACTTCTTTTTTGATGACAGATTCTTCCTCCAAGTCAGAGGTACAGCCATGGGAACCTCATGTGCTCCCACATATGCGAACCTATATCTGGGCTGGTGGGAGCGGGAAGTAGCCCTGTCCGATAATTTATCCATGTATACACAACATATCCTCATCTGGCTCCATTATATAGACGATTTGTTTCTACTGTGGGATGGATCAGAGGATCTCTTCATGGAGTATATATCAATCTTAAACCTAAATGATCTCAAGCTAAGACTCACCTATACCATAAATCAAGCAAAAGTGGAATTTTTGGATGTACTCATATACAAAGGTGAAGATGGTGCTATTTGCACTGACCTTTTCAGGAAAAAACAGCAACTAACAGCATACTACACTTCACAAGAGCACATCTTCCAAGCACTAAACGTGCTATCCCCTTTGGTGAGTTTATGAAGTTGAGATGGAACTGCTTGGAAATCAATGTCTTTAAAACGAGAGCAAGCAAATTGAGGAAAAGGCTTAAAGCCAGAGGATACAGCAATAAAGCCACTAAACGAGCATTCCACAAGGCCTTATACCTCAAACAAGAAGATCTCTTGACCCCAAAAAGGAAACAAACACTGAATGACGAACAAATAAGATTTGTAAGCACCATTAATGGCCAATGGAAAGAAGTACTCCATATACTTAATAAACATAGGAATGTACTTCAGACCGATGTTGACCTGAAAAAATGGCTCCCAGATAAGATACATGCCAGTTGGCGACGGGCTCCATCCTTAAGTGACACGCTAGTAAGAAGCCACTTTGTCAGGAAAACAGTCAAATTATCTACAACACAAACCTTGGGGAGCCTTAAATGTGGACATTGCAAATATTGTTCACATATTAAAAATACAACTTTGTTTTTGGATCACATGGGTAATAATCACAAAGTGAGGAACTTCTTTAGCTGTAGTTCCAAATCAGTTATTTACGTGCTTGAATGCACATGCCCTAATAAAAAATATGTTGGGATGACGAGTCGTGAGGTGAGAAAAAGGATAAGTGAACATGTTTGAAACATCAGTACCAGCAAGAGGGACTTGGAAAATGGACGCAAATTAACATCTATTGCAAGACATTTCCACAAATTCCATAATTCAAATTCTGAAGAATTAAAATGTTGGATGATACAGTACGTAACACTGGGCATCCGTGGAGGAAATCTAGAAAATGCTCTTGTTCGAGCTGAAAGCAGATGGATTTTCCTACTTAATACCATGACTCCATATGGACTTAATGAGAACATCAATTACACAGTTTTTCTATAATTTATGCAAGAGTGGTATCCGTTTGCCCTTTTTTTTTTTTTTCATACCTATTTAATTTATTACTTTCATATTCATAGTTTACTTTTCAGTGATAATTATCATTCTATGTCTTCCCATTCTTATTTTCTTTTTATATCATTACTGTCAGGTCTCATCAGTACATTGTTATCTATAGTTGTGCCCAATTACTGGGGTCCTATGTGGCCCAAGCATGAGGGCAGATGCTGCCCTTGTTGGTGAGTTGGATGGAAATTATCTTTTTCCACTTCACCCCTTTTTCCCTCAATAAGGGCAGCATCTGTCATTTATTGATACTATTGCAGTTAGAACATTGTCCATTAGGGGTCACTGTATCTCTCTGGGTATATAAGGGAGTGAACAGGCTGATCAGCAAAGCCCTATGAGGAACCGGTTCTAATCGCGAAACGTGCGTCGGTTTTAGTGCGCATGCGCGAGATTCGAATAGCGCATGCGCAATCTTTCCAGTGCTTTGAGCAGTGTTAGAGCGTCTGTGATGTCAGACGCCGAGTGAGTGATTCCATGTGAGTATCGGGTCTATGAGAGGGAGGCTGACAAGCAGGTAAGTCCTGAGCTTATCGTTATAGCATAGTAGCAGCCTCTTGTGTTACTATTCATCTGCCAGAGGAGCTACCATAAGGCTTTTTTCCTTATCATTAAGGCATCATTTAGAGTCATGTGTACACTTATGCAATTATAGTGGCTAGACAGCATTATACTCCTCTGCATCAGTATATGTGTGCATACTGTCAGGTTTGTGTTACATTCTAGCACCTGTCCATTTGGGGAACATATCATAGGATGTCACCTAGTAAGCATTTACAATATATATGACTATAACACATTGCCTTTTGAGCCACCATAGTCCTTTATTTGGCTAGGACTAATCACATCAATTATTTGTAAATCACCATTTTACACAGACAGGATCTCTTTTGTCTGGACCTTAGTGTATGTGTAGATATTTTTGCTTCCATTGAGTGCCCCTCCTTCTCAGGATACCCACAGCGCATCTTTGAAAGAACTCCATTAATGGGGACTACTATATTCAATTATTTGAGCCAATTATAAATTGGTGGGGGATATTTGGGAAATTTGTTCCCTACATCAGCCTGATACTCACATGAGCAATCATCTAACCGTCTCTAGCACATTATATCTTTTTATTACTTCTTTAGTTCGGGTTACCGATATGTTATTTTAGAATAAAGCACTATTGTTTTTATTTTATCTGGTCTAAATTGCCACTTTTTGGAAGCCAGCCATGATTTGAATGGTTTGGCCATTTGGTTTTGCTACCTGCATATTCCATAGGCCATTCTATGAGTGGACTCCATAACCTATTGGACTATGTCCTTTAATGTAACCAAGTAATGTCCTTTGTGTCCTATTCATCTTCTCCACCACCATATGTTAATTACATTGATACATTTGTATTTGATCCGTGTTATAGTTGCCCTTTTTTCTTTCTTTCTTTTTATCATATATATGTGTATATATACAGTGGATATAAAAAGTCTACACACCCCTGTTAAAATGTCAGGTTTCCTTACTGTAAAAAAATGAGACAAATATAAATCATTTCAGAACTTTTTCCACCTTTAATGTGACCTATAAACTGTACATCTCAATTGAAAAACAATCTGAAATCTTTTAGGTGGAGGGAAGAAAAAGAAAAATAATGTGGCTGCATAAGTCTGCACACCCTCTTATAATTGGGGATGTAGCTGTGTTCAGAATTAAGCAATCACATTCCAAATCGTGTTAAATAGGAGTCAGCATATACCTGCCATCATTTAAAGTGCCTTTGATTAACCCCAAATAAAGTTAAGCTGCTCTAGTTGGTCCTGAAATTTTCTTAGTCACATCCCACAGCAAAAGCCATGGTGCACAGAGAGCTTCCAAAGCATCAGAGGGATCTCATCATTAAAAGTTATCAGTCAGGAGAAGGGTACAAAAGAATTTCCAAGGCATTAGATATACCATGGAACACATTGAAGACAGTCATCATCAAGTGGAGAAAATATGGCACAACAGTGAAATTACCAAGAACTGGAGCTCCCTCCAAAATTGATGAAAAGACGAGAAGAAAACTGGTCTGGGAGGCTTTCAAGAGGCCTACAGCAACATTAAAGGAGCTGCAGGAATATCTGGCAAGTACTGGCTGTGTGGTACATGTGACAACATTCTCCCGTATTCTTAATATGTCTGGGCTATTGGGTAGAGTGGCAAGACATAAGCCTTTTCTTACGAAGAAAAACATCCAAGCCAGGCTACATTTTGCAAAAACACATCTGAAGTCTCCCAAAAGCATGTGGGAAAAGGTGTTATGGTCTGATGAAACCAAGGTTGAACTTTTTGGCCAAAATTCCAAAAGATATGTTTGGCGCAAAAACAACACTGCACATCACCAAAAGAACACCATACCCACAGTGAAGCATGGTGGTGGCAGCATCATGCTTTGGGGCTGTTTTTCTTCAGCTGGAACTGGGGCCTTATTTAAGATAGAGGGAATTATGAACAGTTCCAAATACCAGTCAATATTGGCACAAAAGCTTCAGGCTTCTGCTAGAAAGCTTAACATGAAGAGGAACTTCGTCTTTCAGCATGGCATCGACCCAAAGCATACATCCAAATCAACAAAGGAATGGCTTCACCAGAAGAAGATTAAAGTTTTGTAATGGCGCAGCCAGAGCCCAGACCTGAATCTGATAGAAAATCTGTGGGGTGATCTGAAGAGGGCTGTGCACAGGAGATGCCCTCGCAATCTGACAGATTTGGAGTGTTTTTGCAAAGAAGAGTGGGCAAATCTTGCCAAGTCAAAATGTGCCATGCTGATAGACTCATACCCAAAAAGACTGAGTGCTGT
Organism: Discoglossus pictus; assembly: GCA_027410445.1. Lineage (NCBI taxonomy): Eukaryota > Metazoa > Chordata > Amphibia > Anura > Alytidae > Discoglossus > Discoglossus pictus. Next base: position 259,572,018 of record CM050166.1, on the reverse strand, counting down.
AATAAAATCAAAAGGTTCTTCAACAAAGTATTATTTTAAGGGTGTGCATACTTATGCAACCATATTATTTTATTTTTAGATTTTTTCTTCCCTCTACCTAAAAGATTTCAGTTTGTTTTTCAATTGAGTTGTACAGTTTATAGGTCACATTAAAGGTGGAAAAAGTTCTGAAATAATTTATCTTTGTCTAATTTTTTTACAGCACAGAAACCTGACATTTTAACAGGGGTGTGTAGACTTTTTATATCCACTGTATATATATATATATATATATATATATATATATATAT